>FJUW01000012.1:0-460298 GCA_900074885.1 Rhynchosporium graminicola | reverse complement strand
AGTAAGTATCTCCCCTCTTATAGGATCGTCCTCGATACCCTAGCGACTATCTAGCGTAATTCTATACCTAGCTTTATTTAGACTTATTCTAATAGCCTTATAATATATATTTATATACGCGAATTTCGCTATAAGTAATAAGTCTACCTAATCGTCTTAAAGATAATATACGAAATACTATAGCTATACTTCTATAGCTTAGTTTTATCGTTCCGTTTACCTATTAGTTTATAAGTAAAACGCTATCGAAAGACCTCTTATTATTCGGAGGTAGAAGTATACCTCTTACTAGAACTTAGAAGTGAAAACAGAACCTCTATTAGTAATAATAACCGTAGGTAATCCGTAATCCTTAAACTAATAGTCGATAAATAGCTAAGCTAAGCCTAGTATATTAATTATCTTTAAGTAAGGAATATACTCTATATCTTTAGTATATCTATCGACGATCACTAGTAAACTATCGGAGATTCTTCCTATAGAGCTCCCTTTATAAGGTAGCAGATCTATAATAAAGTCTATAGTTATAGACTTAAATAGCTTACTTAGCTAGCTAAGCGCTTATATCTCGCCGGCTATCTTTATTCTTCTTACTTTTATCTTTTAATAAATATCATAACTTTTAACGTATTCTTTAATATCTAGCTTTATCTTCTGCTAATAGTACTTTCGCTAGATAAGCTTTAGCGTCTTATCTTAACTAAAATAGCCTATAGTTAGATTATTATAGTATATCTTTATAATTTTAGTACGAATAGCTTCGTCTAGCGGAATATAAGCCTTTCGCCGGTATCTAAGTAGTCCTTTACTATCGATACTCTAATTTATATCCCCGGTTTTCTATAATCTAGCTAACTTCTTAATAATAAAAGCGTCCCTTTTCTATAGCTTTATAAGCGTTAAGAGAAGTGAGTTCGATTCAGGGTTTACTATTTCGGTTCTTATAATTCTCGCTATAAAAAACTATAGTATAGTATATCTATAGCTATACTAGCTAGCGCCCGGCTTCTCGCTAGCGCCTCTTAAGAGAGTATCTAGACCTCTAAATAAGTTCTATGAACTATTAAGCTTTATAAGCATATATCGCTAGTTAGGCGTAGAAGTCGTATCTATAGCCTCGATTAATACTCCTTTTAAAGAAGTATTATTAGTAGGTTATAGAATCTAAGTTAACTAGTACGATATATTATCGTTCGGACGCCGGTTACTCTCTATCATATCGCTAGCTTTATTAAGTACGCAGATCAACTTATCTTTAATTATATTTCGTAGCTTATTTTATAAAGTAAGAAGTATAATATTTTCCTTATCTTTCGCTAGCTTATAGTTAGGCCTTCTCGATAGTCTATTAGCAGGATTATTTTTCCCTTATCTATAACTTAATATAAAGTTATACTTAGATAGCTCTAGAGCTTATCTAGCTTATCGCTAGCTTAATACTATCGTAGTTATAAAGTGACAGAGGTTACTATAGTCTATTAATACTTTAACTAGAGCTATACTACTTTTAAGGTAATACTTCTAATATATAAAACACTTAATAATTATAAGGAGTTCTTAGTTATATACTTTATAATTTAACTCGGCAAGTTCTAGCTTTTTACTAAAAAACGTAATAAGGTACTAAACGGCCTTTTCCCCTTCTTTCGCTAGCTACTCTCTAAGCTAAGAGAGAATTCCCGCGATAGTAAACCTAGAAGTATTAGTCTTTAGCTTTCTTAGCTTTAGTAGATCGAAGTGTATAAGAAAAAGTACTATAGTAAATATATCTTTTAATATATTAAAAGCCTCCCTTTCTATAGTACTCTATCTAAAAGTAAAAGCAAGTTACCTTTTCTTCTTACTACTTATTAAACTTATTAGAAGTTAGGTAATCGCTAAGAATCTTACGATAAATCGCTAGTAGAAGTTTATAAAACCGATAAAGACTTATATAGCTCTAATACTTTTAAGCTCTAGCTATTCCCTAATAGTATCTATCCGGCTTATATCTATTAAAACGCTAGCTAGAGAGATAATATATCCTAGAAACTCTATACTTTTAATATTAAAGGAGCACTTTAATAACTTAATAAAGAGGTTTATATACCGAAGTCTCTCTAGTACTTAGCGGACGTATTATTTATATTATAAGGGGTCGGCAGAATAGATTAAGATATTATTAAGATATATAACATAAGTAATATCAATAAGGCCCGCTAGCGTATCGTTAATAAATACCTAGAAAGTCGCTAGTACATTTAATAATCCAAACGGCATAACTTAATACTTATAATACCTATATCAGGTACGAAATATAGTCTTCTATTTATTACCCTAGCGAATTCAGATATAGTAGTAAGCGTTTTATAAGTCTAGTTTAGTAAATACTCTAGTATCCCGGAGCCTATCTAGCGTTTCGCTAATTAATAGCAGAAGGTACTAATCCTTAATTATAATTTTATTTAGAGCTTAGTAATTAATATATAATCGAAGGCTATTATCTTTCTTAGGTATAAAAAGAATAAGTATACTTATAGGACTCTTACTCTTCCTTATCTAACCCTTCGCCTCTAATAAGTCGAGGTATTCCCGAAGAACCTCTAGTTCCTTCTCGGAGAGGTTATAGATTAGAGAATAAGGTATCTTTAATCCTAGTTCTAACTCGATAGCGTATTAACAGCCCTCTAATAGGAGTAGCTTATTTCTTTTCTCCTTAGAGAATACGTCCTTAAAGTTATTATATACAGAGGGAATAGTAAGCGTATCGCCGGTATCTATCTAGCGTATCGTACGCAAGTTAAGTATTATTATGACGACAGCTCACCTGAATGTCACATGAGAAGAAGGATAGATACTAGGGCCCAAGTTCACAGGTATCCCGGCAGAACTAGTATCCGACCCGGTACAGTATCGGACCAGTACCGGCACATGTATATAAGGTACTTTGCACTCCATCTCTCTTCTTCTTCCTTCCTTATCTTTTTGTTTCCTTCGTAGTAGACCATATAAGATCGCTCTTAGCCTCCCTACTCGTTTATTCTTACTTGTATACCGCCTTGAGTCTTGTGTCGTTATAATTATAGCGTATATAGGAGATTTCTATTCGTTAATAAGAGTTATAAAAGCTCGAGGTGCTATAATATTAAGGCTATCGGAGTCCTTCAAATTATAAGGGAACCTCTACTACTTATTCTTAAAGCTTATCTAAGGATCTATATCCTCTAACTATAGCTACTCTAATATTAAGTCTATACTTAGCATATCGATAACTCCTAGCCGAAGAGTATCGACTCTAGTCTATCTAATCGAATCGGCTATCTCTACCTAAGCGACTATAGTACTAAAGATAACGCTTTTATTCTATAAAAGTATCTAGAAAATCCTTAGTCCTTTACTAGTAAGTTCAAGCTTATATTCTTTAGTAACTAGTCTTAATATAAAGTTATCTTCTACTCTATTATTAATAAGAGTAGTTATCGATTTCCACTTACCTTAAGATAGAATCTTTATTTAGATTTCTATCTTATTATCCGGTAAACCCGGTCTAGATATAGAAGATACTACGAGTTATAGCTTTCCCTAGCGTTTATCTTTAGTATTACTAGTATTTAATTTTAGATAGTTCGGAGAGATATATCTATATTTATTATAAGAGTAATACTAAACCTTAGAGATATCTTATCTTATTAGCTGATCTCTAATAAGTATACTATTTAGATCTTTCCTCCTTTCTTATCTTTATTAGCTCTTATCTCGTCGATTATTAGTTCTTCGCTAGTACTTATACGAGTTATCCTTCTTCGCGTTTAACTTCTTATATTTCTGCTCTTTAGGTTCCTTCTATCTTTTATTACTATTAGTACCTCTAGATAAGATATAAGTCTCTTAAAGAGTAATAGTAGAAATAACTTAATCTCAGGTCTAAAGTCTATTAGCTTAGCTATTCTCGACGATTTTCTAGCGAATCTCCGAGCGGATCTTATTAAATAAGATATCTCGTAATTAGCGCTTAGTAAAGAGTTCGAGTTATTCCTCTTTTTCTTTAAGGTAATTTATAAACTCCTTAATTAGTTAACTTAGCTTTTAGCGAGCGTTCTCGTAAGCCTATAAGTTAGCTACTTTTCGTAAGATAAGAAATAGCTAGAGATTCGCTAGGAACTCTTTATAACTTTCCTAGGTTATCTTATAAAGAGTATCTAGGGTATACTTCCTAAACTTTTCCTAAGCGTTCGCTAGTTCCTTATAGAGTAGTATTACTACTTATTTAATCTTAATAAGATTAGTTAGGTACCTTTTAGTATCGTAGTCGAAGACTCGGTTATAAGCTTATAAGTACTTAGTAAGCTCTCTTTAGCTCTTACCTTCATATTCCGGTAGAATTATATATTTACCTTTATCCCGGCGAGGAATTAGCGATTCTTTAGGAGCTACTAATCGATTAGTATCTCTCTCTATACTTAGAGTAAGGTCTTCGGATATATGAGCTTAGTAGAGTCGTGCTCTTATAGTAGCTTCCGGAGGGTATTAAGTAAGATCTTCGCCGAATATTCGTTAGCACTTAACTATAAGGTTATCTAAGATATTATTCTATTTCTTTAGCGATCGGAGTTTCTCTTATAGAACTAAAAGGTTATCTACTAGTATATCGCTAGGTATTATCTAGGCCCTAATAAAGTCGTCTTAGAGTATAAGTCGGGTTAACGTAGTAGAGGATTCTCCGCTTTAAGCTATTATAACTATTTATGCTAACGTTAAGTAAAAGTAATTAGAATATAATAATCACTTAGTACGCTAAGGTAAATAGGTATAATAGAATAGTAGAATAGTCGCTAGAGGTTCGCTAGTAATAATCTGGTTAATATAGAAACTAATTACTAAGGAGAGAAGGTTCTTCCTTCCTCTCTAATTCTGAAATACAGGAGTGGGAGGCACTAGGCGCACAGACCCATTACACTTTAGGTAAGTTATTTATCTATTATATCTATTTATAATACTATTACTAATTCTCTAATAGAAGACTTAGTTAATATACAAGCTACAAATAGTTAACTCTCTATAGAAGAAAGCTTTAATAGAGAGGGTAGTACTACTAGTACTATAAGTCAATTTACCGAAGAAAACTTCAAAAGGCTTCTGTTAAACTTTATTATATTAAATAATATAAGCTTTAGAGCTATTTCTTCGCTAAGCTTTAATAAATTAGTTAATTACCTTAATAAGTAAGTCAAGCTTATATCTTTAGATACTTATTTAAGATACTAACTCTAATATAGTAAAACACCTCTTATATACTATCAAATACTTAAAAATAAGATCATTTCTTACTATAATATAAGAAAAGATTTGATTAAAGAAGAGCTATTAGAAAATATATCCTCTAAAGGATCGTTTTCTATTACCTTAGACGCTTGGACTGCTATAAACCAAGATGCCTATTTAGGAGTTACTATATAAGTACTTTTATAATCTAATATATATATATATATATATATAACTATATACTAATATATTTAGTCACTTTATAAACTCCGATCTAGACTTAAAGTCTTACCTATTATCTATAGTTCCTTTAGAAAGTATACACTCTAGTAGATATATGAATAAGGTTCTTATAAAGACCTTAAAGGACTATAATATAGAGTATAATATTACTAGGTAAGTAATATATTACTTATTATTATTAATATATACTAACTTATAAATAGTATTACTCGAGATAACGCTTCTTCAAATAATCTATTAATAGATGCTTTTAGTAAGCACTATAATAAGGAAGCTATTAAGTTCTCGGGGGATATTCCTTATATAGCTCACGTATTAAATCTTATAATTCAAGATATTATTAGAGCTATTTTAAAGGACGATTATAAGACTATATATTCTACGAGTATATATAACAAAGAAAAAGAAGCTTTATAAGAAGAAGAAGAAGAAGAATTAGAGGAAGAAGATCTTCCTAGAAGTAAGTTAAATTATATCTATTTATATTAATAATAACTAACCTCTATATAGATATAAATTACTCGATTTGGAAACGTATAAGAACGATTATTATAAGTCTAAAATATAATTAAGAGAATCGAAGGCTATTCGAAGGGCAATTACTTGCTTATAAGCTAGAGAGTAATAGAAAGCCGCAATTAGGTAAGTTATATTACTTGTATTTATTTATATAAAAGCTAATATATTTAGTAGATCAAGAAACACGCTAGTATTCTACTTATTATATGCTTAAATACTTCTTGAACCTTTGGGAGCCTATTAAAAACGTTATTAATAGCTCGAAATCTAAGGCTTTTAAGAATATTAAAGTATTTAGTAATAGCGAGATAGAATACTTAAGAAGTATTTATAATCTTCTAAGTATCTTTATTAAAGCTATTATCAAACTATAAGCAGAGATATATCCTACTATATATTATATAGTCCCTGAAGTCTATATTATATATAATAGGTTAGATAAATTTAAAGAAGGATCTAACGTAAGTTTATATTCTTAAATCTATTATATCTAGTTACTAATATTATTAGGATCCGTTAATTATACACGCTATTAATAAAGGATTAGCTAAACTCCGAAAATATTATCCTAAAGAAGGATTTATAGGAGATATTACACGAAATAGAGCCCTATATATAGCTCTAGTCCTTGACCCTAGAATTAAAAGAGAAGGATTATCTAATATCGGACTTTCTTCAGGTCTAGAGTCTGATATATATACGCAATTACGTAAAGAATATAACTAGTAAGTAGATTACGTTATAGAGTATATATATATTATTTATAATACTAATAATTTAAATAGGCTAAGATCAGATTATCTATCTAGTAATCCTACTATTTTAGATACCTCTAATCTATACGATACGAGTGACGACGACGAGTATAATATATATACTAATACCGAAGAAGAAGAAGGAATAATAGATGAGTTAAATACTTATTTAGACGAAAAGCGAGCTTCTAGACATGTAAGTATAATATCTTTATATAATAAAGCTTACTAATATCTAAATAGGTAATACCTCTTACTTACTGGAAAGTTAATAAAGAAAGATTTAAGGTTTTATCTTTATTAGCTCGAAAGTATTTACAAATACCTGCTACTTCAGCTAGTAGTGAAAGGTTCTTTTCACAAGGGGCCCTTATTATAAATAAAAGTCGAAATAGGCTTTCTAAAGAGATGTTTAATTACCTAATATCTCTAAAGAGTTGGAATATATATATAGATAACGAAGAAACAGAAGAAAGAAAAGATATAATTAAAATATCAACTGAGGAGGAATTAGCAGATAACTTATTTCATATAGAAGATAAAGAATAGATAGTTATATTATAGTTATTATTTACTAGTTTAATATAGAGATATCTTCTAAGGTTAATATTATATAGCTATTATAGTTATTTATATTCCTTAGCGGATCTAAGTTCTTCCGAAGGTCTTAGTTTTAATCAGAATATTAATCTAATCTAATTAATTAATCTAGATTAGAGTTGATTAATAGTAAAATTTATTTGATTAGATTAGAATAATAGTTGTTATTCTAATCTAATCTAATCAGTTAATACGCTGGTTCAGAAAGATATTGATATATGTCTTGGCCAGGACTACTAACACATGTATTCAAAAATAGTCATTGCGACCACTTTTCATAAGTGTCACATGTATCCAAAAATAGTCATTGCGACCACTTTTCATAAGTGTGTAATCCAAGAAACGAAACGACCCAAGCGGCGCAATGCACACAATTGAGAAGCTACTCAAACGCCAAGCATCCCTTTCGGCATATCGATCCTTCAACATCAAATAAGCCATTGGATAAGGTTAACCTGAGTAGTAGATATCATAATACGGGGGTCCCAGATATGTTAATGTAGCACTTGCGGAATGGAAAACAAGTTATTATGACGATGCAAATCGCGGTGATTAGAAACAAATAGCAAATACGACAATACACCTGCTCTCATCTCGACATTTGATTGCCTGAGGGACTTCCTGATCGAAATACTCCGAAACGATACTTCTATTTCAGAATTGAATGGCCAAAGAATTTTAAAGGCCATACACAATGCCTGCGATGGAACAGATCATAATGGCGGTCAAACACTTATCTCATCATCATCATCATCACCCGTCCAAATCAACTTTATGCGGCTCTTGCACAACAATGCCAAATGAGTTAAACGACACGAGGTACTTTTGCTATTGATAGCAGAGCAAAAAATTAATCGACGATTATCCTTCCCTCCGAAGAGGAATCGTATTATAAGTCGTGTAGTGAAAATTCAAAGGTTCCTCCCCGATATCGGCCTCTATACTTGCGAAGTTCAGCCTAATTGAACGAACTTCGCCTAATTGAATAGTAGCTCGAGAATAGTTCCAACAAGCTCCCACAGTTTCACTCGTGCAGTATATACGTAACATATATTATAATAACACCCAAAATTCCAGCTGTCTCTCATATCGCCCTCTTAGCTCAATGGTAGAGCGCGTCACTAGTATAGGTTGATAATGATCATTGGTGATGACGAGGTTATTGGTTCGATTCCAATAGAGGGCATAGCTCATCTATTTTTGTTTTTGAATTTCTCTGGTGACTCTCAGCCCCCGGGCGCCACCCGGAACTACCATCAATTTCTTTTATCTTTCTGTCTTTTGCTTCCTCAAGCGGATGTTTCATCATGCTTTCGGTGTTACACAATTCGAAATCGAAAGGTGGGGTTAGTCCCGGACGGGAATTGTAGTATAGTGGGGCCAGCTGAATAGATCATTTTCAAGTTCATAGTAAAAGTAAGGAACATTGCAAAGATATCTTTCTGATTCCAACGCCAGATTCTTACTTGCTATCCAGATATTTCACGGACTTATGGACGAGCAGTGACGATTAGTTGATCGCAATTATTGTTTACGTGTGCTTTGTCGGGTGTTCGCTTAGTGACTAACCTACACAGCATGCGAAGCCTGACAAGTAGAAGGTAGGACTGTCCTTTATTGTATTCTATGATTTAAACGATACTCTGGTTTGATACTTAGTATATGGTGAGGAATAAGGTCAACAGTTTGATCGTTCTGATATTGTGAAATTCGCCACTGCCCCGATTGGATGAAGAATCGTTCCGAAGTCGCGGCGGCAGGCTTTGCGGTACTTTACTGACCAGGTATAAAAATACGCGAAGCTCTTCTAAGTATGTGCGAAGTACAGCTCAGATGAAAGGATTGTGACAGGATACAAGGTACGGTCGGCTTATTCTTCGTTAGACTGATGTTCAAAATTATATTAATATAATATTTTATATCTTTTATAGATCTAGGATAATACGTTATTCAGATTAAAGTATCTATTTCGGCCTATAGCTATGAAAGTACATCAAGAAGCGAATATTTAAATTATCACAATCGGTCCTGTAAAAGGTCGCGTCCGAATCACCAAGCAGAACCTACTGAATGATAGTATAAACATCCGCAGCACCCGAACAGGTTGCCTGATCCAGCTTTGCACCCTTCGGGTTCAGACACACAGTCCCATCCCCATTCTGCGGTGCAAGTGTGATGGTATTCCCTCCCTCAAACCTGAATAATTGTGAATTCGTCTGCTCACCCTCACCATCAGCCCGTCCACCACACGAGAAGATGTGCGCTGTATCACCAGCGGCCCTCCTCGCGTCGAAACTCAAACAGCCTTGAGTCAAAGAACTGACAACTAACGCGAAACCTGTGACCTTTATGTGTTTACCTTGGGTGATGATATCGAACTTCTCATTTGCGCTCCCGGTACAAGGTTGGACGGCTATAGGGATGAGGTTCTGGCGGAAATCACCGGCGGTGGGATCGATGAAGAGACATTGTCCATTTGCGGATCTGAGAGAAACAGACGTGAAGGCTCGAGTTGCAGTTTCGTCGCGTTGGTTGGATTCGGCTGCGGCAGTGGGCTTGAGTGTTCCTCCTGCTCGTGAGATGGAGACTGGTGTTGTTGGATTGACGGATGGGATGTTACCAGCTGACGTAGCTGTCGCTTGTGGTGGAGCTGCTGATCCCACACTTGTAGAAGGAGGTGCAGCTACTGATGTCGATATCGGAAGGGCTGACGCCGTCGTTGAAACTGCCACTGGCTTGGAAGAGACTGTTGCGTTTTGTGCGCCTCCTGATGCATTCACAAATGTGAAGGATTGCGCTGCATCTCCTGCTTTACATGGTGCCTGATCGAGAATATCCCCAGTGACCGCAAGACAAGTTCCAGCTGCGTTCTTAGGCTCGAGAGCCAGTGGTCCTGCACCACCAGCGAAGCTGAAAAGTTGAGAGTTTGTGACAGCGCCACCTGGAAATGTTAGACAGGATGTAAGCTCGGTAGGAGTTATCATACCTCCATCAGCTCTTCCGCCACACGAGAACATAATGACAGTGTTACCAGCTTTACGTCGAGGATCAAAATTTGTGCATACTTGAGTCTATGATTGTCAGCTTTGAGAACTCAGATGAACTAGTCGATTCTCCTACCAGAGTATTGACGACCATCATAGTGCCAGCTTCATCGTTGTGCTTCCCAGCTGTAATGATATCCCATCGCTGACCAGCACTACCATCACAAGCTGCAATCTGAATAGGATTCAGGTTGGCACGGAAATCACCCGAAAGTTGGTCGATAAATAAACACTTTCCATCCGAAGTCTAGTAATCATTAGCACGTGTAGCAGACATGAAAACTTCCGCGGTTACTTTGATTTGAGTTCCCGAGAATGCTCGCGTCGCTGTATCGTCTCTCTGCTGAGCCTCCTCAAAAGCAGCCTGGTTTAACGAAGTCACAACTCGTTTTTCAAATGGAGAAGCAAAAGACAGTGTCGCCGAAGCGAGAAATAGAAAGAATGAAGCAATCATATTTGTTGAATTGAATTAGAATAAATGCTCTTGGCAAAGGAATGTAATCTGCACAGCAGCTGGATATAACTATGCACCAAAAGGAATGTAAGAAGAGAAATAGACGGAAACTTGCGATACCTGACGAAAGAGGAATCGATCCTAAGTTCTGGGCCTTCAGTCTATATACCTACCGTGCCGCCACGATAAAGCCCACCCAAGTCCTACGCGGTACAGGAGAGCAACGTCAACAGATTAGGATGTTTCTTTGAGGTTTCAAGAACCCGTTCTTGATTCCTTGCTGACATTCCGAGGTGATCAATCCGTTTCCTCACGATTTCCCTGCTGTAGTGATCATATTCGTCCCAAAGCGCGTAGATAAGATAGGGTTGAAACTTGGAGTGTTGGAGATGTCATGTGAAGTTTCGATTGTCGCCAGGGGCTGGACGTGCCAACCGAGGATCCGACGCTCAAACAGGGGTTGTGATGGGATGACATTTCTGGTTATTTGTGCTAATGCTCGAAAGCTGGGCTTGTTTCATGTCAGGATGGACCAGTGATAATACGCCAGGAGTTCATTGAAATTCTGAACCTGCGTCAGCCAGCGGGAATGGCGAAGCGACAGCAGCCACCACCAGTTACAAAAAGCTCCAGATCCAAATAACAGCCTCAAATTTACAAAACCGCCATATGCAGGTATCCGGTACTCGGCCTTCTCGAAAACATGATGTTGTTGGTCTCGGCAGAAAATGGTAGCACCCTCAGACGAAAGCGGCTCAAGATGCCTGTACAGGCCGACAATGAGATACGGAGTCACCTCCGCAGCGAATTAGAGGAAGAAATCTTCGAAAATAACTCGTATCAGCATTATTGTACTTTTCTGACCTCGCAATCGAACTTCTGAATCGATGAAGTCCTCATTGAGTTATATATGCAGGCTAGGCCAATCCACTTCATAATTTCTTTCTCAACACTACTCTCACTCGAGCCAAAGAGGCCGGTTCTTATTTTCAATGTTGGGATTCTTCTCACAACTTCAAAATGTCAGATGCATTTCAAGCGCTAGATGACCAACCTGCCTATCTTTCCTTTGTAGAATCAAGCAGGTCCGAAAGAACCACAAGCATGACCTCAGCTTGAAAGCAGCTCTTCTATAGACTGGACACCCCATTTTCATGGATGTAAAACAACGGCAGCTAGGAAGGAAACGGCACCGAGGATGGCTCGTGACAACGTGACGAGTAAACAGACTGGGGTTCGCTCTGTTCGAGGATATCTTACTGCAGTTTCTGAAAATGATTGGATGATCTACAGATGATTCGAAATGGACCTAATTCATGGACTACGGAACTTCGGAGCTGGAGGGTACTCTACTTCAAAGGCGGAGGAGCGGCTCCCTTGAATTCTCGTTGTCGACAGTCTCCGTAGTACACACTCTACCAAACATCAGACGCTTTTCCTTTTGGGCAAAGGATTCCGTTCTGGTAGGCCAAAAATGTGTCGTGAAAATCTATACAAATGTTCAGTAATCTAATGCTCACTTTCCTACACTAGTAACGAATTTGGTCCGCTTCAAAATTAAATTTCTCCATCAGGTTATTATATAAACTTCCATGATCACATCAATATATACAAGCAGAACACTCGTTTCTCATCTCCAAAGCCTCTCCAGTCCACCTACGCAACACCGAAAGCCGACGAGGGAGTAATGGTGAATTTCTGCAGCGGCGCAACGAACTGGTTGTAGATAGTCGTCGCATTGCCGGTGTAGTTGTAATATGTGCTTCTGTTCCAAATTAGCCTATGTTCTGTTCTTCCTTTCCCTCTCAACCTTGGAGCGGGGCTGAAGCGGAAATTTCAATTGTGACGGTACTTACGGCATATCCAACTTCGACCACTGGAAGCTAACCTCAATATGCGCACCAGTGCCCTGCTCAGCCTCAAGCAGGTGAGCAGAAACACCACGGTTGCCGGGTAATTTATCATTGACACCGCATGGCTTGGAGAACTTGTCTTCTGGAGCTCCTGAGCAGTAGGCTGAGAAGGCCGGGATGTGTTTGTATGCTGGGGCTGAGATGTTGAAATCTAGGGAATAGTTAGGAAAAGGTTCGACTTTGCTTTCTGGGTTTGGGAAGGGGAAGAGGGAAATGAGAGAAAAGCTGCTTACAGTAATAACATCCGGCTCTACCACATCCTGCACTCCAATCGGTTACCGACCAGCGGTATGCTGGGTCATTGACGCCGGTTCCTGCGTGAGGAGGTTTTGGTGGAGCGGCGAGCGCGGTGCCTGCGAGGAGGGAGAGGGCGAGGAGGTTGATGTTGGCGAGCATGATGATGAATTGCTCGATGATTGATTAAGATGATGTGAAGTTATTGCGTGAAGTGTTTATATGAGAAGGGATGACAGCCCAATCTATGCAACTTGAGGAGAAGCTTTAGATTGAATGATAATCTGAATACCCTTTACTGGGAGGCACCCAGCAAATTATATACCTCCTTTCCACCAGCCTCACCATGACTACACGCTCATCCGATCTTGTTGTTTTTGGTAACGGAAAATATATACGAAGGTAGTCACCTGCTATCCATCAATACGAGGTATTTGTGGAGTCGTGCAACGATTGTTTCCTTGCACACGGCTTGGCCGTTGAGGTACAATAGGTTGTTTAGACTTTAGTGCGGCAGGGCAATTCCACACCGCCGGCAGATCGACCTTCGATCGACGGGGAGAAA
This sequence comes from Rhynchosporium graminicola, assembly GCA_900074885.1. Lineage (NCBI taxonomy): Eukaryota > Fungi > Ascomycota > Leotiomycetes > Helotiales > Ploettnerulaceae > Rhynchosporium > Rhynchosporium graminicola. Next base: position 446,730 of record FJUW01000012.1, on the reverse strand, counting down.
GGATCCCTGTATGCCATCCCATGTAGTTGGTTTACAACTTACAAGTACTCTACTTTTTTTGGGCAAAGTTATTATTCATGTATGACATTCGTTAGATAGCTTGAATTTGTGGCAGAAAATATACTTTCGTAGATCTCGAACCTATACGTACAGTACAGCAACTGCTTCTCCGACTATCGTTATTCTAGATTTGGCAAGTTCCTCAAGATGGAATTATAGCAGCTCGAGGGTTCGATCTGTCTGGACAAGCAAGACTCCGAGGCGAATCTGATTCTTCACCGGCGACGCCATATCTTGCGTAGGCTACTAGGGAAGACAGATATGACTTCAAACTTCAAAGTCTTGACCCGATTTTGAAGTCGCGAGAAGATCATAGGACATTATCTAGAGTTAAAGTTAAAGTCATATAATTATTTAGAAGTATCTGATGACTTTACTTCGCGAAATACTATAGGTATGGATCTTCAACTCGCTTCGCCGGGGATGAATTTGCCCAGCTCGCTCTACTATATATACGTCATGCCGCGGAGTGGAGACTTCACAGCCTCCACACATACGAGGCAGCCGCCGAGATCAATAAATCTAAGGTACGAACAGGTCCGTGCGAGTGTGCCGAATGACGATCGCCAAGAAGACAGGTTCAACTTTGTTCAGACATACTAAACAACAAAGGACATCCCATATCGAACGCAAAGATGCAACTGTACGGGTCATGTAAGTCGTGATTTCATTAACATCATAAACTCCTACACACATCCTACCTATTCTCGTTCACCATACTCTCTTCATCCATTTCCTACTACAACTGCGACGCATATCCCGGATACTTCCCAAACTGATTCGCATCGATATTCGCCAACTCGGGACATCTCAGATTTACCAATGCATTCTTAGTTGCGTTGTTCAACATAGCAAGCGGCTTGTTGATATCTCTGTAGAGGCCCTTTAGCAAGTCTGGAGCAGTGAGACTTGCTGCCTGGTAAGCGAAGCAGGCGAGGTTGTTATCTTCTAGAAGGGTGGTGGCGTTGAAGACACCGCCGGTGAGATTTTCGAAATTGAGAGGTGTGAAAGTGTTGACAGTTCCGGTGTTTCCACCGATTGTGAGGGTATTAGGGTACTGTGAGGCGCTGATAATTGTGTCAGTATATGTTGTGAAGTGTCCAATTGGGGAGGGGGGGAATGAGGCAACTTACAAGTAGAGAGTATCAGTGTTCAAGAATAAGATCGAGTACTCATCGCCAATAGCACGCTTATACCAATTCTCTGGGATTCTCTCATGGCCGGGGTTATAAGTGAAGTTACCCGACTCCCCAGAAATAGCGAAGAAACTCTTCAAAACCTCCTGATTCAACACTCCCTCGGGATTCTCAGCAGTCTTGTTGCTCATGAATCGGTAAATGAATGTATGTGCTGCCTGAGATACAGCTAGACCGGTGAAAGGCCCATAGAAGAAATACGGGTTCTCGGCAATCGAGCGCTCAAAGGTGATCTTGCGCTCCTTGGCCATGACTTCCATGTTGTAGTTTGCGGTTGCGGCATCAGGTTGGAGATCGAATAGGGTCTGGAACTGCGAGACTTGAAGCTTGTATGCGTTGCCATATTGGTAGAGATCGCCTCGAGTCGGGGAGGCGTCAGTCTCGTACTTGTTATGAGATCCTGAGATACCTTGAGGTGTTCCGAGTAAACCGAGGACGTTCCCGAGCAGGTTTTGTTGGCTTGGATTGGAGGGAGGACCACCAATTGACCAGCCAGGAGTCAGAGATAGCGGGTTGCCGTCCATGACAGTACCGTAGACTGCTAAGAATAATCCCAGATCAAGACTCTATCCTTGTTAGCGTTGCTACTTCGGCCAAAGAAGTTAAGTACTAAAGAATTGAAGTACTTACCATTCCAAAGACCTTGTTTGTTTGAGTCACAAATTGATCAATGGTGGCAAAGCCATTATGTGGAAGATAGTTGTGGTTCGCGAGCGCATTGAGACCTGGGCAAGGCCCTCTCAGATCTCCTTTGCTGAAATTGGGAGGTGTGAATGCATGCTTTCCTGAGACGTCGATGAGTTGGGCAGCAGCATTGAAACCGGGCAGGATCCCGCTCACTCTCTTCTCATATGCAGACTTTGCGGCCGATGCCACTTCAGCATCGCGGGCAGCGACCTGAGCAGCTTCAAGAGTAATAGAAGGGAAAGCCGAGACGCCAGAAATGTTGAGAGCAGCAAGTGCTGTAACGGTTGAAATGATCTTCATAGTGACAGATAAATTGGGTAGATGGTAGAGTCTAAAATATCTGGGGAAACTACCAAGGCAGACTTGGTGTATTTATCTGCCCGCAAGGAGGCAATTTTCCCCACAGTGGGAGGGTGTCTTCACATGTTGACCTCCTTGGTGGCGCTTCTTCCGAGGGTTTCCACATGACCCTTCATAGGAAGAGCTGGGGAGTTCATATATTGAGTGTGTAGCTTGCAAAGCATGATCAAAAGCCGAAGACGTCCACATCCACTTGGAAAGACCACTTACCACTTGCGGCTTCAGGCTAACCAGATGTACTGCATTCGCAAACATAAAAATGGCGCAACGGATTCGAATTTGCCAATCATGATGCGGCAGTTTGAAAAGCAAGGCGTGTGGCGGTCGATATTGAGATTAAGCGCGTACTAAGAGCGCCGCTTGCGTAAATAAGGAGAAGCCTGACTAGAAGCCTCTTCAAAAATTCATCGACTAAGAGAGAATACCTACTAAATGCTAGTATTGCAACAAGAAATGGCTGGAGCGTTCCAACAACACTTATTAGTCGGGAAATACTTATGATTCTGCCTGGTCTGGTCTGGTCTGGTCTGGTCTGGTCTGGTCTGATCTAGTCTACACTGCACTTGACAGCGACACAATCAATTCACTTATTGACAGCGGAATCCCCAGGGCTCGTCTCCGATTAAGCAGCTAAGGAAACTCGTAGCAAACTCATTCTTCAGCCCACGTAAGCCAGCTGTCCTATTGTCACCTGGTAAAATCATGAAAGTCATGTGACTTTAAAGCATTGGCTCGGGCGATTCCGCTATAATTATTTTGCAACTGTCTTGCTGTTATCAAGCAAAGCAACAAAGTAATTGTGTGCCTTAATATTGCCAACCCATAGTCAATACTTCTATGATTTCCCTCGACGTGACCCAATGATAGCATAAGCTTCCTCGAACCGTTCCTCGGGCATCTGGAAAGTGTCTTAATGGCAGAAAAGCACCGAGTAGCACTTTCGTTTTTGTTTTCCGACTCAGGGCGCCCATCATTCCCTACACCAGAGCCTAGAGGATTGTAAGGAGTTGCGTTGGCAAGAGGCGACCTCACCCCAATATCAGAGTCGACGTCCGCGACATGTCCTGTCTGCGCCACCGGATCAACTTCTGAAATTTGTTCCGTGTGAATTAGGCAGGGGAAGTCACCTCGTCAATGTCGTATTCGTCGTCCACACACAACATATGCCTCCTCAGCCATCGTGCGCTGCTTGTTGGTTTCCCTGCGTCCTAAGGCGGTGGCGCGAGCCCGAGCCGCCTCACTTCATACGCCCCGGCTACTCTGTGAATCGTTTTTCGCCTTTTCAAGGAGGTTCTCTGCCACCCAGCTTCCATTGAAAGCTTCTTCGTTTTTTCCTGGTTGGTTTCCCATTCAGTCTTGTGCTGATTGTCGAGTGGTGAATGTTGCGGACTAATCGAATGATATGGATTTATGGGTCCATGAAGCCTTCCTGGATCTATAAGAAGTGCCTAGGATATGATTGAGTACGGTGATCCGAATGATATGATAATAATTATTGGAATACAGATAGGTTTGCGTCGATTCGAGTTGAATTATTGATGGTTCAAGGCACTGGCTTCCCAGAAACCAACAACATCGTGCGGACGAGATCGCCTTTCAGAGGGGACGAGGTCGCCCTTTCCTCTTGTGCTAATTTGAGTCGCGACCTGCAAAACCAAGTGGGAAGTCGACCTGACTCCTTATTCTCCCTGTCATCTTTCGAATTTCGTTTCGTCATTATTACGTTCATTGTTTAGACATCACACCTCTCCTTATCCTCCAAGGACAATTCATAAGCTCTGACCACATTTGTGATCGTCCCCAGCTCCACAAAAGAGTCCTATACTTTTTGTTTCTCTCGAAACGAACCCGAGCAGCGTATCAAACCCCCTTCTGCCCCCAAAGATCACTCCAAAACTCCTTAAATCCATAAAGCGGTTTCTTAGAATCATAAATGACTGCCTTATCACTCGCAAACCTGTCTAGGACACCACCAGGCCTGTGTCCAATCTTCTCCACTAGTTCCTTTGCAGGTCGAGCCGCCCGTTCCCTGATAGCTTGAGAGAGTTGTGGTGCCACGTCTGCGTAGCATGATCTGAGTTCGCGCTCGAGGGAGTAATATGGTTTCTTGGCTAACTCGGGTGCCATTAAGTTGTATGATCTTGTTAATGAGTTAAGATTCTCGATGGCGAGAGTGAGGTAGGACCTTTCTGCTTGCTCCCAGGAGGGAATTCGGAATAGTGCCGGCAATGCTGGGGTTTGCGGATGGACATCTTGATAGGATGTAGAGTGCGAAGATGTTACGTTAGTTTTGGTTTCGATCGGCATTGAGCTCGAATTCAAATCAGGCGATGTTATGTTAGGCACTTCTGTTGATCCAATAATGCACTCTTTCGTCTCCGCCAAAACTTGGACAGGAGGGCGCTCTGTCATTGTGGAAGGTACTTCCTGGACGATATTGATCAGAACAGGGTCGTTGGTGGCCGTTGCAGGCACAGACACCTGCTCCACGGCCTTTTTCTTGGGATTGTAGAATCTTTCAGCTTGAGCATAAAGGTCAGCCCTCCGTATCTGTTGGTCCAAGCTTCCACCTCGACTTGCTATCGTCCTTGCAGCTATTCGTTTCCAGTCATTTCGTAACCTAGCTCGGAAGATGTTGGCCGTCTTAACAACTTCTTGCTGCTTTTCAATCCACGGGGGCACAATGTCTTGTCGCTGAATCATCTTGTTCATGATGTATTCTGTGGTATCAATGAAGGGATTATCTGCTCTGGCATCTCGTACAATGGCCTTGCCGCGGGGTATGTTCTGGGATGACTTAGTACTCATCTTTCAACGTCGAGACCGTACGCACCTTGAATTGGCCTCTCGCAATAGCATCTTCAATTCTCTCATTAGCCAGCGCTGCCAGCCCTCGGAAAGAGTTTGGCATCGTTCCCACTCCTGGCCCAAACCTGTCCTTCAAATCCCTTCTCATCTGTTCCCTCTCCTTATCACTCATCTGGGAGTCCTTAGAGATAGAATAAATTGAAGTCTTATCCCTTGCATTCGCCAATCTCTCCCCCGGTTTCTGCTTCGGCTTCGGCTTCAACCTCAAATCAATGACAGGACTTGGTATTTTCGCCTTGCCTCTCAAGTTCGGTGCCAGGGATTTTCGTGCATCGTCCAACATCCGTAGCATAGAATCTTGCGGACTTTCGTGCCCCGTCCATGCTTGGCCGGTGGCGATCTGCCGTGAGCCTTGTCCAACATTAGAGTTCAGCCCAGCCTCTGCGAATGCTGTAGCATTCTCTGATCGGAACCTTGAAGTCTCAATTTTCTCGAGAAGCTTGCTCTTCAACTCTTCCGAAAATCCCGATTCTTCAATTGCTTTCTTCCCTACCCGACCACCTTCGAGAACAGCTTCCTCTGCAGCTTCTGCCAGCCGCCGGGACATAGCTCCTGGTTGTGGCGCAACATTGTCTCGTGGTGAATTCGATGAGCTTTTGAAAGATTTACTCAGTATTGTCGATTCGAGCGATGCTTGTTCTTCCACTGCCTTCAGCTCCCTTCCGCCATCTTGATCTCTGTTTCGCAGTGGCGAATACTGAGAAAGTCCCCGAGCTGCGGCCTTGGATTGATTTTGTAAGACATGGTGAGAGCTTCGCAAGCTGCGGACGCATAGATTTTGTGTTGGATATCTGATTACGGGCATATAGAAAGCTATCCACGGTTCGATTGAAGTTAACAAAAGCAGGAAACAGTGAACCCGAAGAGGATGGAGCATTTCAAGTGGTGGGAGAGTGGATGAGCACAGTGGCGGCCGCTAGCCTCGTCCGAGCTGTGCTGCCTCTCGTCATCTCGCCTCGCCTCCAAACTCAAAACAAACCGAACCATCGAACAACCATTCGAGGAGCATTATATCGACATTTTCGCTATCATGCAGTCGAACGGGCCAGCAAAGGATATTGGGACCTCGAGGAGTCTATCCATCCTGGAAGCATCTTCACAACATGCTTTTTCAAAGCCAACCAAGAGGATACATGAAGGTCACGATGTCCCTTCGTTTCTTACCTCTCAAGCATATCGGGATATTGGTATCTTTGTTATGCAGCTCAACATAGCGATGTGTCCAAGAAAATCACCTACATCTGGTCAAACCCAATCTTGGCGGCTGGGTCTAGATTATACTCTTTACGGGCCAGTACGAAAGTTGCAAGAGCTACTGAAAAGCATAGATGCCATTATTGAAGAAGCACCTCCAGATACAGGACCTCGAAGATTTGGAAATGTCAGCTTCAGAAAGTGGTACGAGATCTTAGAGTCACGAATTTCAAATCTGCTTGAGAAGCATTTACCTACAACTATTTTCCATCCGGAAACGCAGCCAGAAAATGGCGTGTCAGTTTTGGACGAGCTTACTCCATACATCATGGGTGGCTTTGGCAGTTCTCAAAGGTTAGACTATGGTACGGGTCATGAGCTTAGCTTTCTCGCATTCCTGGGATGTATATGGAAGCTAGGTGGGTTTACTACTGCCCCTACTCAGGACAGGGAATTGGAGAGGAGCATCGTTCTTGGCATCATCGAGCCGTACGTCATGCCTCCAATCCTTGCTGAATCCTTTTGCTTACTATGAGTAGCTACCTGAGAGTTGTTCGTCGCTTGATCCTCACCTATACACTAGAACCAGCCGGCTCTCACGGAGTCTGGGGCCTGGATGATCATTCATTCTTGCCTTATATCTTTGGCTCGTCGCAGTATTGCCCTCCTATTTCAGATGGTGATCCTATGCCCATCGAAGGAGCACTTGCTGAAGCGCCAAATCCGGGTGATGTAGCGAAGAAAAATGTTGTAAACAGGGAGAGGAAACATAATATGTATTTCTCGGCCGTGGGGTTCATCAACGACGTCAAGACTGGCCCTTTCTGGGAACACAGTCCTATTTTGTTCGATATCTCTGGTGTCAAGTCTGGATGGGGCAAGATAAACAAGGTATGACCTCTCTCAAAGGGCGGGGACACATCCTGATACATCAATAGGGAATGATCAAGATGTACAATGCCGAGGTTTTGTCCAAATTTCCAGTAAGTAGCCGGGAATTCCCATTAGCTGTCATCTCTCAATGCAAATTGAGTCTTACTTTGTTAAGCAAGCATTGCTGATACACGCAGGTTATTCAACATTTTCCATTCGGATCTCTGTTCAGTTGGGAACAGGATCCAAATGCTCAGCAGGTCGCAGCTTCAGTTCACACAGCAAATCAGCCTCACGGTAGCTCAAGCTCAAGTTCAGGCCCGGCAACAGCTCGACAACCACAAGAATCTACAAGAGCTCCATGGGTGAATCCACCAGGTGGTCCTATACCTACAACAGCCGCTCCATGGGCTGGGATCCAAAGTCAAGGTGTTAGTAGTGGAGCGCCGTTGACTCGAGCTCCGTGGGCACAAGGTCCGAGTGGGAATTTGCCGGAAAGGACAAAACCTGATGGTCCTACAAGAGCGCCTTGGGCTGATCCACGAGGACAAGGAGGTAGATAACCAGAGGTACCTGAGGAAATCGTGGGTTTTGGTAGACTAGCATGGCGTTGGCGTTGGCGTTGGCGTTGGCGGTAAGCGGACGGGCGGCACCTGTCAGTCTCAGATGCGCAGAATACTAGTGGACACGCATCGTGCCGCACATGGGGCCGCGATTTAGGGTGCGATCGAGCCCTTGATGTCGAATGTTACATCTCTCTACCAATCACTTCTGCTGAGTCTAGACCATGAATGTAATAAGTTAATTTTGAAAGTTAAGAACGTTTGATATTCTATGTGACGTTCGAAGTCCATTGGTCTCCAAACCCCAGCTTTCCTACCGGTTGAGACATGATGCATGGATACACGCGTGACAGGCCTTCCCATACCAGGCCATTATGGCTTCAACCGAACTGCGGGATATTCAAGCCTTTAGAGTCCAGTCAGCGAGGGTAGAGTCATTCTCGCTCCGGGGGTTTTAAGTAGGGATTTCACCAAAAAGGCGCTCGTGAAAAGATTTCTCCGTGAACATTAAATGATGCAATAAACCAGTTGACAAGCCAGTTAGTGAAAACCTAGTCTTACAACTTATACCTACCTAGACTTCCAATCAAGAGCTCAACTACTATGTATAGTATCGTAATCTTGATGATCATTCGCTCGATACTACCTATCTCTTGGTTAATAGTGGGTCCGTCTAGGTCGCGGGTTTAGTCCACCTGCACCGGGCAGTCCCCCGAAGAATAAACGGGGATAAGGTTCGTGACAGGACTGCCGGTAGCGCCATTCTCGTCTGGACTTCCGCTCACTTCATCTCTCCCGCCCTTGCCAACCGTTCTTTCTATTCATTCCCATCTAAACACATCAGCTCCTTCCATACCACGACACAACATATCAAACCTTCGCACTTGCCACTTTAACAAAATGCCTGGAATTCGTAAGTGCAAACCCTCTGACTTCCTATCGGCGTCTCCCAAAGATCGAGTGGAAGCATCAAAGAGCTTTCTCGAGGCTCGAATTGTGTGCTTGTTATTAGACAGCATACCATCATCCTCGATCCGTAGAGATGGATGTATTGCCTCTGAAACTTCTGTGTCACTTTGCCACCTATCTTAGAGTTACATGCTAATCTGTATCTGTTCTACAGCACCCAACGCCCTAGCCGACCTCAAGGCCAAGTTCAAGAGCTTCATCAAGGGAAAGACCTCCAAGAAGGAGGAGAAGTCTGCTGAAGCTACCAAGCCCGTCGAGCAAACTCCCACAAATGGCGCCGTTGCTACTGAGACCACTCCCGCTGTACCAGCCCCAGCCCCAGCTGCTGCTCGTATGTGCCATTCCATCGCGTGACTGCTTATCAGATAAGAGCTCAAGCTGACGTGTCTTTGTTCGACTAGCTGAGGTGAAGCCCACTACAACCGAGACTCCCGCAAAGATCGAAGAGCCAACCCCTGCCGATGCCCCTGTTGCGCCAGCTGTTGTTGCCCCTGAGGTCGCGAAGACTGAGGTCCAAGCTACTGCTCCTGTTGAACCGGCTAAAACTGAGGCTGCCCGTACGTTTTTTTATCACACTCACACTATATCAAGACGTGGCACATGAGGGAACCTTTTTGCTAACAGCCTGTAGCAACCCCAGTCATCGAACCCGAGGTCAAGAAGGAGGAGATCCCAATCACTGCCCCAGCAACTATCCCAGCTGCCCCAGCTCCTACTACCTAAATAAGTGTACACCGGACCGAGAATCGAATCATATATTGACGTTTCGTTATCTCTTTGGTACGACTTATTATATCATGACGGTGCGAAGGTGGAGTTGTTGTAATGGCAGGGTTCTGGCTCGCAGTGGACAGGATATCACATTTTGTTTTTCTTCCTACTGGGTCGGCAGCAGGACGGTGGTGCGTGGAAGTCGTTTTACTTTCTTTCAAATACCCCCTTATGAGCACGGATGCTTGTATGGATGGATCATTCTTGAATGGCCATGTAATGCATGCGTATGTGCCTTCATTGACAGATGGACAACGATACCCTGATACCCTTGCGTTGAATTAGTCTACAATTGATTCTTTTCTTCACTTTTTGGCTTGTTCCTAAAATGGACACTTGTTTGAGCTTAAGAGTGAAGTCTGAAAATCTATGTACCGCGAAGAGTATTACGATTTTTGATTTTCCCGATGATTGAATCAGAAACCAGGGCATCTCCAAGGAATGGTAATGTTCTCCCAACGCAAACGTCTCCATTCAAACATGCGGTTTTGATATCCTCTACGCTAGGGAAACAAACTTCGTGAGCCATCTGAAGCCAATGTCTCGTCTCAACTATCTGATATTCGCGCCGGGAAGATGTCAAAGAATAAGAGACAGTATTGGGTCCGTGGTAACAGCGGTCATGTCAAACGCGTAATGTCAAGGATGAGATAATAGATACTAGCTTGGCCGACCAACCATTCCTGGCAATGCTTGACCTCTTCGTCATCTTCTACCTCTCCGTTGACTTAAAACTATTCGAAAATGAAGTTGCTGCAGACGGTAGTTTGTTGCAAGGTTAACAGATCTCAAAGATACAGAGAATTGTAGCGCAAAAATGCCAAAGTCAATAAATGTCCCGAAATGGGTTAGAGCAATTAATATGGAGCTTGCACGGACGTGGTTCATCACTCTTCGTCGCATGATTGGATGAATGGACCCTGCAGCAATTTAGCTAGGATTAGATCTCTATTGGAGCTTGTCTCTTGAGGGGTGTCTTAGCCTAAGTCACATTGGAGCTGATGTTGTCTCCTGAACAGCCTCGCACATCCTGCTTTGAGCCTCATTAGGAGTTCTGCTTATTTGCGCATAGCCATTGCTGATTCATCGAACAGTTCTTTGAAGCTGGCCACTCGTAGTCCTCAACCCCACCAGTTTACGCGACTCGAGGCGCGCGTCCCATCCCGATCTCTTGCATCTTCAAGCTCGCGCAAGCGGTGTACAGCACTCCAAACCCCCATTGTAAGTCCTACACCACTCAACTGCTTCTCGGGAAAATCATTGCCTGCATGCGCTGCCCTGCAGTGAGAAGAGACAGTCTCTCCATTGGCAGAGTGTGACGTGTCGAAGCTTTTTGAATGGGCTAAATGAAACTGCTCTTTCATTTCTGCAGACGGGAAGGATTTCGAGGTTTCATGGTCAGCGTGGAGCATTGAGACATTACTGATACTGTTCTGCTTTGTATAGCTATTGATAAAGTCGCAAGCAATTCCACTTCTAGCATCACTAGACAAACTACAAAATGGCAGACGTCAAAACGCCAGAAGTTCCTCATGAAGAGAGGCAAGAGGAGGCTCCTATGCCTACGGATATTTTGTCTGGCGACGAGACTCCTGGAATTACATCCGAGATCGAGATTGAGACCGAGAATGAGAAGGAGACCGAGAAGGAGACCGAGAAAGAAGCCGCACCAAAGGAGGCTGCGAACGGAATCAAGAAGGAAAATGTTCCTCCCAAGCGTGGTCTGGTAAAGCGTCCAGCAACTTCGGCCACATCATCGACTGCGACAAAGGTTTCAGCTGCTTCCTCCACCCGCACCACTGGTGGCCTATCCAAGCCTCCAACCCGTGCCCCGGTCGCTGCTGTACGAAAGTCTGCGAGCAGTGCAACAGCTCCTACATCATCAAGTGCCAGTCATCGCACTCAGGCGTCAATTGGAGGCTCGAGTGACGAGAAGAAGAAGATACTTGCTTCTGCAGCTCGCAGAACATCTACTGCTCCTCCTCATAGTTCTCCTGGGAAGACTGAGACTCTTCCCGAGAAGCGAGCCAGTGGATCTATACCCTCTACCACTGTTCGAAAATCCGCGACATCGGTCAGCTCATCGAGTCCTAAAACAGTTGCCAAGCCTGCTACTTCTAGCAGTACATCTACAAGAACTGCCGGTGTTGCAGGCAGCACAACTAGCAGATCTTCCACCCTAGCGAAAACATCCACCTCTTCGACAGTGGCTGATGCGAAGAAGCGTCTGTCTGCAATAACTGGATCACCAGTAGCGAAACAGCCTATTCGATCTTCTGGCCAAGGAGCGATTTCTACATCATCAAAGGAGACCGAGGAGCTAAAGGCAAAGCTAGCGGACAGTGAAACCCGTGTCGAGGAGCTCAAGAAGGAAATCACAGCTTCGCAGGAGAAATTGCTCGAGCTTGGAAAGCAAGTTGAGGAAGAGGCCAAGAACGTTGCAAATGCAGAGGAAAATATCAAGACCCAGCATAACGAGATTGTCGAGAAGTTGCACTCGAAGCACAAGGCGGATGTGGAAGAGCTACAGGCGAAATTGGAGGAAGCAGAGAAGACTAGATCAGCTGCAGAGGAGGCGTCCGTGAAGGCCATCGAGGGCGCACAGAAGGAAGCCGAGGCAAAAGGTGCTTCTGAAACATCAGAGTCTCTCGAGAGACTAAAGGCTGAACATGCATCCGCTCTTACAGCACTCAATGTCGAATTTGCAAACGCGAAGAGCGCTCATCAATCTGCCACTTCTGCCACTTCCGAGAAGGAAACTGAGATTGTGGCTCTGAAAGCTCAATTATCGGAGGCTAACACAGCTTTGGAATCTTTGAAGGCCGAACATCAACAAACACTTACCCATCTGAAGCAGTCACTGAACAATGAGCACGAATCAGCTCTTGCGGCTCTGAAAACGTCACACTCAGCGGAAATCGCAAAGGGATCCACGGAAGCCACGTCGAGCTATGCGAAGCAAATTGAAGACATTACCCAAAAACATGAGGCAACTATCAGCGAACTTCAGAAGAAACTTGAGGCGGCCGACACGGCTCAACGTGATTTGGAGGCTAGTCATCAAGAGAAGTTTAAGAACCATCAGACTGAGCATTCGGCTGCCGTTTCTAAGTTAGAAGCGGAATTGGCCAGCTTGAAGACCAAATCCAATTCAGAATCAGAAGCCTTAGTGAAGTCAACAAAGGAGGCTAAGGAGCTGAGCACCAAGCTCGAAACAACACAGAAGCAACTATCTGTGGCAAACGAAGAGCTCGCTGCTGCAACCAAAGCCATCGAAGCTCTGAAGGCCAAGACTTCGGGTGATGAGAAGGCTTTGGCAACTGTTCAGGCCGATTTGGCAGAGGCGAAGAAACAGATCGCTTCTCTCCAGAAGAACCTGGAGACATTTGATCTGGATGGGAAGAGCAAGGCTGAAACTTATGAAAAATTCAAGGCCGAGTTGGCATCTACGGTAGAGGCATTGCACGAGAAGGTAAAGGAGATTACATCTCTCAAAGAAAGACACAGCAAGGAACTCCAGACAATTTCGTCAGACTATCAAGCCGAGATCGATGCCTTACAAGGAAACTCGGGCATCAGGGAGGAGTACGATTTACTCAAGGGCCAACATTCCGATCTGACCAAATCCCTTGAGGAAGCATCCTCCGCCCATACTAGCGAACTCGAACAAATAAAATCGAAGCACGCAGAGCTCACGAAGGCTCACACCGATGCGACAGGCAATCACGCCAAGCAGCTTGAGAAGCTTAAGCAAGATCATGCCGCCGTCATTGTTGCCCTCGATAACAAGGAGAAGGATCATCAGAAAATCATTGAAGATCTAAAGTCTACACACGCTAAGAATTTAGATGATGCTCATGACAGGATCATGACTGCGCAACACGCAACCCATTCTGCTGAAATCAAACAGCTTCAGGCCGGCCATGCTGGTGCTCTTACAGCCTTGAAGAACCAAGTCACTGCAGGCCATTCAGCTGAGCTGGAGAAATTGGAGGCATCTCATGCTAAAGACATTGCCGCTTTGACACAGCAACACTCCACAAGTCAGGACACAGCTTCGAATACTGCCAAGGCATTCAAGGTACACACTGACCTACTCCGTCTCCATTGACACATGCTAACTTTATTCAGGACACTGAAGCTGCACTCAAGACCGAATTGGCCAAGTCGAACGAAGCACTATCAAAGTTACACGCCGAGCTAGATTCTATAAAACAAGAATTCGCTCTCGAGAAGATGGCTAGAGTAGAGGCTCAAGCTGAGCTTGATTCTGCAATCAGCAAGAAGACAGACACATCCGAAGCCGACGCCCTCCGCAAAGAACTGCAAGCATTGAAAGACCAACATCAAGCCTCCTTGATGACGGCGCAGCAAGAGTCCGCACAGGCTACGCAAGAACACCTCGCTATCAAATCGGCATTAGAGAAAGCAAAGGATGAGCTTGATAGACAGAAAGCAGAAAGCACGGCTGATTACAAGGATATGCATGATTCGCTGACTGGTGTTGCTGAGGAGGCAAATAAGAGAAGTCTGCAAGCCGAAGTACAGGCCAAGGAGTTGGAGAAGAAAAGTGCAGATCTTGAAGCACGGGCGAAGGAACTCGAGGCACTCGTGAAGGTCAAAGATGCGGAACTTAAGGAGGCGAAGGTAGGGATTTGATTTGATACCCCAATTTTCATGTTGTGTACTCGTAGCAGAGTCGGGGATGTTAATAATGTACAATAGACTAAGAGTGCTCCTCTTCCATCTCCCAAGACTCCAACAATTGCCAAATCCCCAGGCTTGGCGGCAAGCAGATTCGCTGACCCAAATGAAAACGCGGCTCCAAGCAGGCCAGTGAAGAAGGCGTCGGATATTGAGGGTGAGCATGACAGTTCATCTAAAGCTTTAGCATCGGTCCGACATCCCTCTCTTATTCCTACTTCTCCTTCTCCTACCGCTCGGTCAGCGTCGTCATACCCTATGATCGACCTCAGTTCTTCATTTTCTTTCAGATCCTACTTTTGAAACTGGATCGGCATTGTGTCGTCATCCGAAACCAGAGTCAGTACACTAACGTATGACTTTTAATACTAGTTAGCGAAAGCTAAGCTTTCCTTGCAGCAACTCGACGAGATGAATGAGGATTTAGCGAGGGAGAATCAGAGGTACGTCAGACTCAAAAAATATGTGTTTGGTTGTTATTAATATGTCTTGACAGGTCACTCAAGTCTCTCTCTGATGCTACGCCCAACGTCACAGTCTAAACATCATTGTTGACCACTCAGTTCAGCTCGACTCAAACTTCAATCTCTCGACGGTAAATATACATTGATAGCCTATTGGGTTGTTCTTGCTTTCTCTCCTCACTCAGCTCGGGACCAGATCCAGCTCGCATTCGATATCTCTATACCCAGTTGCCTTTCTCCTCGTGGCAGCACGATGGTTTTGAGCATCACTTTGTTTTGTTTTGTTTTATTTGTACACGCTATCTATGTCTAGTGGAACACTTTGCGGAGTACGATCTATGATCGCTGTCTCTGCTTGACTGTTTCCTTGGGTTGTGGGCGTGGTCCGTAATTGTATAGCGTATAGATGGAAATATGGCGGTGGTAGGGAAAAGGGACACTTTGGCGACTAATCAATTAACTCGACACTTTCTCCTGTCTTATGCATGGTCTTGTAGAATGGGATTTATATATCAAATGTGACTAACCTTCGCCACACCGAGATCTGATCTTGGCCTCATCTGTTTTCCAACTTCGGCCACCTGAAGGGATCCCTAAAGTGCTGACTTCCGACATGGCTGTCTGCGTCATAGCGAGTTCTAAGGTCAACTCTTTTGTGTAACTGGATTCTCGGCATAGCTTGTTTCGACCCTCACGGGAGCGAGCCGAGCTGCAGATATGCCACAAAGCAAGGCAGGCAGGCTCACGCAGATAGCCGCAGAAAGTCGATAGTCGTGACTTTTTTCGGCCCTTCCAAGCAGATACAGGAGGAGTTGCTGCTGCTGCTGTAGCTGTTTGCTTACTTGCAAAGGAAAAGCTCAGAGGTAGGGGAATTTTGTAGAGCTGGCCTTTTATTACTTCTTGAGGTGCTCTCCGATGCAGCTATATCGTGCGTTGGCTTGTGTGTCACAAATAACTCGTATAAAGTAAATTGCGTGATCTCTATCCCAGACTGGCATTCTTGACGAGTGTAGCACGAATCCAAGCAATTTGAGCTGGGGCAGCTGGTTCCTCAAGTCTTGAACCAAGCGATTGGGTTACGCACAGAATACGATGGGTGACTCTCCTAGACTGGAGACATGGAGATTGATGAACCTCCTCAGAAAGAATGATGGTACGCAAGATCACGTCTGTCGAGAAGTGTATGATGGAAGCTTGCTTGCATACGGAAAGTTCGGACTCATGCCACGTACCGACCGTACTTGCTGAGCTGTTGAATTGTCGTCTTATAGATACATGGCTTCGAGCTAGACTATGTTAATCTCTATTGTTTCTTCTTTAATCTGATTCGTCATTCCTAGCAACGCGCAATTGATATTAGAACGAAGTCCACAATATTTCTATATGACTGGGAATTACCACCGCTTACCACGAGGCGTGCTCTACATCTCGAAAGGTTCGACTCGTGCAAATCTTCGTCTTGTTGTTAGATTAGAACGGATGATACATGTTGTGAGCCGTTTTAGTACAACTGAACTTCGCTGCCCGGCATCAGAATATGATTACAGGACCCGTACACAGCAGCTGCGATGATTACCCTCCCCTCAACCTCAGAGACGCAGGATAATGTCGAGGTATATCATAAATGTATCTACAATGCGTGGTAGATGTCAGTCCTCGCACTTGAATTATAATCTACTGCCGATATTCTCTCTATCCTGCCACCTGCGACCACAACGCGCCGATTCCTCACAATGAATTTCCTCATTCTCCTCCTCTACCTACCAGCCCTCGCTCTCGCAACAATCAATTCCAACCCCATAACCTCCCCCTGCACCTCAACTGTATCTTCCCTCCCAACCCCAAAATGCAAAGCCGACAACTGTCTCCGCGCACTAAACTGCACCCAATCCGGCCCATCTCATCTCTCAACCGTCCTAGCCGATTGCAGCAGCGTCCTGATAACCACGGATCACCCCGTTGCTACCATAACATCATATTCCACCCTCGCCGAAGCGACCAATAACGTATTCGTGACAGCCGGGATCGAGAAGCGCCAGATCATCGCTTCTTCCCAGCCACTTCCAACGTATGCGAAACCTTGCACGGATTTCTACGCGTTCTCGAGTGCGTGTAGTTGTTTGGGCGTTACGGCTAGTGTTGTCACGGGCGATGCTTATGTGAGTCCAAGACAGATTTCTTGATCTCCTGTATACGTATCTTGCATTCGTTATATTGTGTTGTTGTCGAGAGTAGTAGGATGTTATCTTCCTGGGATTTTGTTTCTGCATTGGTTTGAATGCTGATTTGTGGGCTTGGGTAGACTACTACGACGGTGTATTGGTGGACTTTTGTTACGACGACTACGACTGTGGTTGTACCTGCTAGCTCCAGCTCGATCTCTTCTATTTTTACCTCATCAAGCTCTTCTATCTCAACCTCATCCATCTCGAGCGTTTACAGCTCAAGCTCTTCTATCCCTGCTTCCTCGAGCTCTTCGATTTCAACTTCGTCCATCTCGAGCTTCTACAGCTCTAGCTCTCCTATTCCCGGCTCCTCGAGCTCTTCTATTTTAACCTCATCCATATCGAGCTCCTACAGCTCAACCTCTTCCAAACCTACCTCTTCAAGATCAAGCGACTCATCGATTTCAACATCAAAATCAGCTTCATCTTCGATTTCGACAACTAGCCCGCCCTCAAGCTCATATTCAAGTTCCACGTCAACGACAAGTATAACTTCATTAACAAGCACAACTTCAACAGCACCACCGACACCAACATGTACAGCCAACACACTCACCGATCCTCTAAACTGTGCATCCTGTGGGACTGTATGTCCGTCTGGTTTATGTGAACAAGGTACGTGGATTTTTCCCTCTTCAATTCTTCTCGTGAGGACGAGATCTCGCTTCGGCTGCTTTCCAGCAGGCATTGCGATTAGCCGAGGGCTGTCAAAACAAACAAGCATCCCACCACCCACATCATCTCTTCCTTCACTCTCAGAAATTCCCTTCCACCCAGCTCATCAATGACCTTAAACATACAACATCACGAACAGTCTCCCTAACACACCCACCCTCTAGGATCCTGCACATCCCCCCCCTCAAACGCATGCAGGCCCCAAACATGCGGCGCAATCACAACCTGCTTCTCCAGCCCATCCTGCTACTGCTTCACATCCCCCTCCTCCTCATCCCCTCGTACCGGTTTCTGCGGTGGCAATGACGTGTGCAGCAATCTCACGTTCTGCACCACAGACGCGGATTGTGGGCTTGGGACGGCGTGTGGAGTGGAGACTTGTTGTAGTGAGCCGGAAGATGAGTTTCCGGGTGTGTGTTTGCCGACGGAGGGGATTTGTGGGAATCGGAGTGTGAGATTGGTGAGAGGGTGGAGGGCTCGGAGGGCTGGTCTTGGATGGAGTGGGAACGCGAAGGGAGGGGGGAGGGTTGGGAAGAGTGGTAGGACGGCGGCTTATTGAGGGGGAGTGGCTGAGGGGGAGGGGAATTGCGCTAGTTGAGATGTGATATTAGGGAGAGAATGAGATCTGAGATTAGGAGACTTTTAGGGTAGTGCATTGGTAGCATGCAAGTTCAATTTTGACCCTGCTTGCACATTTCGTGAAATATCTATGGCTGGCCAAATTTGTGACCAATAAAGCTATTTCAATTCCCTGATTTTTCTTTCGAAGATGCTGTGACTTTCCATGGCTAAGAGCCTATATTGGCAAATTTCCTTTGTAATGTCAGATAACACTCTTATGACCTTACAAAATTGTTTCAGGAAAGTCAAATGATAAGTTGGTGACTTTGAACCACAACCAAATGTCGTTATATCGGAAACGTATTTGGCCGCCCTCGAGCATCATGTAAGAAATGACTGGTGGGCTTTAACATCCCATGTACACCCTTCGCTGATAGTGAATAACCTCCAACCCAGCACAAAGCCATGATATATTCATACCACAGTCTTTTCCCTCAAGCCAATTTCCCAGGCACAAATGGGCTGTGGAGAGATCTGGAGTCAGCTTTGCCTACTAAAGGGATGATCAAAAGCACAAGAAAGGAATTTGGAGAACACCTACTGCCCACTACTCAAACCGCCGTCTACAGCCCACGCCTGCCCATTAACATAACTACTCTCCTCACTCCCCAAGAAAAGCGCCACTCTCGCAACCTCATCGGCTTGCGCACCTCTCCTCAGTGGGTTCAGCTGTCCAATTTTCTTCTCCGAACCTCTTGCTCGGGCGGCTTCATACATTATGGCCGTCATGCCAGTTTCAATCACACCGGGACATATGGCGTTCATGCGGATACCGGTTCCTGCCAACTGATAGGAGATCGTTTGAGCGAGGGAGATGACTGATGATTTCGAGGCTGAGTAGTCGGACGAGCCGGCGTTGGAGCGAATACCGGCGACTGAGGCAGTTGCTATGATGCTGCCTGAGGGGTATTTCTTCTCGTTGTTCGTTAACATCATAGCTGGGGCGGCGTATTTAGCTGCGAGATGTACGCTATAAAGCTTGTGTTAGCCGGTATCAGAACCAAAACATAACTATAACTTTGCGAGATACACCAGGTTCCACAGATACCAATAGTGAGTAGGAGTAGAGGAAGGACAAGTACCCACCTAACAACATTCGTCTTCATCGTAAACATAAACTCGTCGGACGAAATCTCCGTAAACATCTTCGGTTGTCCCACGATACCCGCATTCGCAAAAAAGATGTCGAGCCGTCCATACGTCAACACGGCTTCGTCAACGACTGATTTCACGGAATCTTCGTCCGAGGCGTCGAATTTCCGGACGTGGATATCGACTTTCGGGTAGAGAGATAGGATTTCTCGCTTATGGGTTTCGAGATGCGAGTCGCTGAAGTCGCAGATGTAGATTGCGAGGGCACCATTTTGGGCAAATTGGTGGGCTGATGCGCGCCCAATGCCGAGGGGGGAGTTCGTTCCTGGGAAGGTATTAGATGGAAGTTGGGTAGAATTGAACAGCTTTGGAGTTCTTGTGGTAGAATAGAGGGGGTAGACTGACCTGTTACTACTATGACCTTGCCTTCGACTCTAGGTCCGGTGGAAGAGGGGGCTATCTTTTTGAGGATGGGGATGTCTTCGAATTTGCCTTGGTCGGGAACTGGAGCTACTAATTGCTCGCTGAGAGCTTGAAGTCTGCGTTTGCTGGTGGCGGCAGACATTATGAAGTCTTGAGATTATTAGAAGAATTGGAAGAGATCGACAGGAAATGTTTTTCTCAATAGATTTTGACAGAAAGAAGTGGAAGTCGTTGTGGTAAGTTAATTCATGGAAACAAGCTGTAGTCACTCGTTAACGCGGGGAGCTGTCTGGAAGCCGAAATCTGGGGTTGGACCGAGGGACGATAAGCCAATCATGAGAGGGCTTTGACTCCACTATCAAAATGCCATTTAGTACCCGACTATACATGCTTAGTAGATTTATTTCGGTATGTTTATCGATGTGACAGTAGTGGCAAGTTATTTTGCTGATTTTGAAACATCGTGGCATTGCTACTATCAGAATCAACGAAAGTCCGGGAATTGAATTGTTTCGTGACTTTACTTGATTCTTGCAGTGCCAGCCAGGTGTTCTCGATCGATGCCCCTGATCTGCCACATTCCTGTGATATTCATAGTGTGTTACAATCATTGTGATAGCTCCTTCAGACTACCGAGACTAGGTACGGAATGTTAGGGGTCACAACCAAGCGTATTCATGAAACGCACGCATGTGTGTATTCATGTGTGTGTGTGTGCGGAATTCTATGAGCCATTTGCGTGCTCGCAATACCCTCATACAACACAAAATCACGCAAAATCTGCATGACCGCGTAGCCCCTTACACCTATCTGATTCGAATAATCGCAACGCCATAAGAAGAACGTTTCCCAAGGAGGGAGAAAGAAGGTCGAAAGAAGAAAATCAGATTTTCTGTGAGTTTGTAGAGCTTCTTACGCGAGTTTTACGTATGACGACAGGGAACGCGCAACGGGATGGCATTCTCTAACCTGTTATGCAAGGCTGCACCACAGCACCCTCAACCCCAATCCCAACCCCAATACCAACTCCAACATCCACACCACCAGCCAGATCTCCTCCACCACCAAGTCTACTCTCTATACAATCCCGCGTACACAGAAGCTTCGTTCGTTTCATGCCACATCGACGCTTTCCACACGACCGCAAGGAGGCTGTCTACCGAGAATTACGACTACGATCACCATTACCATCAGCATCACGATCCGCAGAAAGAGGCATATGTTGACGGCTGGCTCCTCAAGACAATGGATATGGATGGTGGTCCAGTCTCGCTTCAGAGGTCAAGTTCACATCAGTCACACACATCTGGGAGGAGTGCACGATCGCAGACCGTGAGGGCGAAGCCTCGGAAATATGCGTCCTATATGTCAAGCAGCGCATCCTCGATTTCCGACAAGTCCTTGACTTCGTTTCCCTCTTTTTCCCCCGAGTCGCCCACGGACCGCCCCTTGATCCCGCGTTCTGTGGATGGGGCTGCGAATGGTGCACGCAAAGCTTCCGATACATCTCCCTCGATCGTCGAGAGCTTGACTACCTCATCTGTGCGACAGAATCGACCTGCGCTCTTCGATGATGCGCCACTCACTGTTAGTTCGGTTCCAGGATCGATACATCTTGCGAACGATGACCATATCGAGCGACTGATCGCACGGAATGGAGCAGTGAGTTTTGTCAGGCAAATAGCAGAGGATTTAGCACAACGAGATGCGCAGATAGCTTCATTGAGGCGGAAAGCAGAGAATAGGGAGAGGGCTTTGAGAAAGATTATACTGGAATGTGGACTGTCAAATCTGGATCTAGAGCATCGATTGAAGGCAATTGAGAGTGAGAGGAAGTCGCCCGCGGATTCGGTCAATGGGGATATCATCGAAGAAGATGGGCTGGAAGATTTGATGAATGATGCCATGGGTGGCACGGTCGCAAGAGGAGAGCTTGGAACGACGGATCACGATGCTACGATACGAGCAGCAGCAAAGTTGAAAGCGTTAGAGGACAAACCAGCGGCTGCTCAGAAGGGTTGGAAGGACTATATATGGGGAGGCACGAGCAGGAACACCGGTCAAGCAAGCAGTATCAATGGGGATACTGTTGGCGTATCAGGAGGGACTGAGAGACGGGGAAGCACCGTAACAAGTCGGAAGTCAGTGTTGCAAAATGGGTTATTTCAGCCACCGGAGAATTCAAAGAGCCCAGTAAGGAGTCCAATGAGAAGTCCAAGCCGGGCTTCGAGTGCACTGTCAAGCAATGTTGCTGCCTCTCACCGAGATCGAAAGCCCTCGTCTGGACTGGCTACTCTAGCACTGAAGTTGGTTGCTGGGACTACCATGACCAATCGAGATGCTGATACATTGGGACGAGGAAGAGCGAATAGCACTGGGACAACATCAAAAGGGAGAGCAGCATCTTCTGCTAGTGTTAAAACAACTATGTCCGCCAGACCCGCGCCAAAACAAGGTCCAAAGGCAATACCTGGGAATCGACGAGCTACGAATGCGGGCAATAAGGGCCCTATGAGGCCACAGGAGAGATGGGACACCATGGCATCAAGTCCACAAAACGTCACTACTTCCAGTGGTGCAGATAATTACGGCCCCGTTGAAATGGACACAATTTTGGATCCAGACGACCAACCGCCAACAATAACCCAGACATACAACCATCCTTACAATCCCGAGTTTCTTACAGATCGTTTTGGGTTTATATATGATCAACGGCGGAAGAAAAGACAACGAGAAGCTGCAGAGAATATGCAAAAAGTGAAACAAGGAAGTCGAGTCGAGATGTTAAGCAGCGCCAGAAGCGGGCTCTCTGTGGACATATCAAGCTCTGACCTGAGTATTGAAGAGGAACGTCCCGACACCCCAACATCTACCGAAGAGCGTCTTGAAGATGGCAAACCAGTCAAGAGATGGCAAGACTACCTCAAGATTGCGACTTTCCCCACAGAACTCCTTTCACATACTCCATCCGGAGGTATACCTGCTTTTGAAGTAATGGAAGGTGGAGAAGTGCCGCGATCTCCAGGGATCTTGACTGAAGAAAGAGGGTTCTTACCATCTTCAAAAACAATCGCTCCTCTACCATCTATATCAACCGTCTCTCAAAACGCAACCATGTCCAAAGCTGCCGCAACCGAGCCCACCCCCTCAGCAGACCTGTCTCATGAAGATGTCGAACCTGTCAAAATACTCTTGAAACGGCTTGGAGAACTCCACGATTCGCTCCAAGCCGCCAAAACGCCTCGCTGGAACGATTTCCTTCGAAAGGTGCGTGCTGAGCGTAAACGTGACGGCGAAGCCGCTGCCGCTGCTCTAGCAGCTACTGCTATGGACAAGAATTCCCAACGTCCGATAGCCATCATGCCGGAAGCTACTTTGACAGACGGCGAAATGATCGGCGTAGCAGGTCTAGGAAACAAAGGCAAAGTGGGTCGCGCAAAATGGAATGAATTCAAAGCTCTCGTCCTAGGTGGCATCCCAGTTGCATACCGAGCCAAGGTCTGGGCTGAATGTTCAGGAGCTGCAGCTCTACGTGTTCCTGGATACTACGAAAATCTTGTCGCTCAGAACGACGACGATGACGATCCGGCGATCGTGGCACAGATCCAAATGGATATCAACCGTACTTTGACAGATAATATATTTTTCCGCAAAGGACCAGGAGTCATCAAATTGAATGAAGTTCTACTGGCTTACTCGAGGAGGAACAAAGAGGTCGGATATTGTCAGGGCATGAATCTCATTACGGCCTGTCTTCTGCTCATCATGCCTAAGGCTGAGGAAGCGTTTTGGGTGCTAGCAAGCATCATCGAGAATATCCTTCCTGGAGGATATTACGATCACTCTCTTCTCGCCTCGCGAGCAGACCAGATCGTGTTAAGACAATACGTAGGCTCTATCCTACCGAAACTATCCGCACATCTCGATGACCTAGGAATCGAACTGGAAGCCTTGACATTCCAATGGTTTCTCAGTGTTTTCACGGACTGTCTATCAGCCGAAGCTCTGTTCAGAGTTTGGGATGTCGTGCTCTGCACGAATGACGGATCGACCTTTTTATTTCAAGTCGCGTTAGCACTTCTCAAACTCAACGAGCAACAGCTCCTACAGTGCGAGACTCCAGCGGGTGTTTATACGTATATCAATCACCAGATGACGAATCATGCTATTAGTATTGATGGGTTGATTCATGCGAGTGAGGGGCTAAGGAGAGTGGTGAAGAGAGAGGATGTCGAACTGAAGAGGACGAAAGCTATCGAGGCAGAGAAGGAGATTGGGAGGGAGAGGGAAGAGAGGAATGAGAAAAGGAGGAGAGAGAGGGCGGAGAAAGCTGCGAAGGCGATAGATGAGGTGGCTGGGGTGGCCGACGTGGTTGAGAGTGAGGCAACTGCGGAAGTTGAGGCAGAAAGCTCACCGATAACGACGGCGAAGGAGACGCAACTGGAGCTCGGAGCGGACGATGGAGTCGATTTGACTGTTAGGACGCCGATGCCGGTTGATGAGGAGGGTGAGGTCGCTTTAGGATCGGGATGAGAATCAGTGGGTTTTCGGAAATCGGGAGTACCAAAATAGCGCACTTTTGGGTGCAAAGTTCCCTTTGTTTTTGTGTGGCAATCATGGCAAGCGGGTTTGGAAAGAGAGAAAGCCAGGAGGAACCTATGATACCCCCTTTGTGGTCGTTTTTGTCTTTTCTGAATTCAGCATATTGGGTTGGCGTGTAGGGTGGTATGGTGTACTGTAAATATGAGAAGCAAGGTCACAGGAAGGTGTGCCATGGGCAAATAGTTCAAAACAACGAATGAAACAAGCCTTACAATTCTCGCTCAGCTCTCATGTGACTAGCTTGTGACACTTCTTGTTGTGCTTCTTGCGGGTGTAACCCAAGCGAGCATATGCGGCAGCCGTCCAGTCTACACCATTCCTGGCTCTTGTGTCCAACAACAGCCAAATGAGCCAAACATAAAGGTATGCTCATGGAAGTTTGCAACGCCATGTGGTTCGGCAACACGAATGGCGGGCCTCGATGGTGTAGTGTACCATCAGCCACCTAACAATAGATCATAAATGTACGCAAGACGCTGAACGTTTCACTGCGGTAAGTATTCATCCACTTTATCATCACGGATTTAAAATGAGTAATATGCTAATTTTTGAAAAAGTGGTCCTGTTGCTCTGTTAGTTAGAGGGGCCTTGATCTGGTCTTACGGGGTGGACTAAGTGGGTAGGGGAACGGCATAGGAATTGGGGAGGGAGTTAAGGACAAGATTGGTCCTGGCCAATCTCGAATTCTCAACTGGATTATAGATACTGGACTGTTGATCATGGCAGCCTGGGAGGGGAGAATTTCAAGGGTTTGTCGTATGTCGTGAACCAGTTTGGTCCAATTTGGGTTTGGATTTGATTTAGTTTGTCCGAGTTGGTTTGATCTTGAGTTTATTTTGATTTCGTTCTTGACTTTGGTTGATCTCGTGAAATCGAATTACCCTACTAAGCGAGTGCAAATCGCGTTCAAGGCTAATTCGTGGTCCAGACCGAAGTCGATGATAGTTCTTCATAGCTAAACAGATTTTGCTATTCCGTCTTGGTTCAGTGCCGGATTTTCATACTTAATTCGTACTCAAGAGTACTCTGAGTTTGCCTTAGGTTTTGTTTGAATACAATAGTTACATCTGAAAGGAGTTGAGTCCATCAATGTCCTCAACTTATATACCACACTGATCTCTGAGCTAAACCCGACATCTCCGTGACAACGATCAAAAACTTTTCGAAAGCCAATCTTTGTACCACTTATCTGTGAGATTTCCACAAAGATCCTCGTCTACTTAGTCTATACACATAAACCCTAGCAAGTTTCTAGCTCGTGGATACAAAGTTCCTCGCCAGCCAGACATTTGAACGCCTCGACTCTTCCGGAATACAATCTTGCATGCCTCAGAAACCCAGTCTCTCTCTATGTAGTGCTTCATAAAACGCAATAGACGCGACACGAAATGAAACGCCTATTTGAATTCAGAATATAGAGCTGATCATATCGAAGTAAATCGCCCCCGCGCGCAACGAATAAATGATCTAATAGCCAGTGCCCTTCCTATCTAGCTCGGAAACAGTCTTTTGGGATAAAGGAGGGTAACCGACTATTACTTGTCTTCTTGTAGCGCTCCCTCATCTTCCTCTAAATTTATCCTACTCGTTCGAATGCACCGTTTTATGCCTTCTTCTGTCAGATATACCTGTTACCTCCCTATACTATTTCCTCACTGCGCCCCACTTGCTCTCTCTACAATACTGCGTAAGATACTCCCATTACACTTGGTTCCTTTGAGTCAGAAATCTACTCCCTCGGATATCTAATTATATCGAGTAATGATTAGGTGCGTGATGCTTCTGCAGACTGATATTCAAGTGAGATGCTGAGTCTGCTATGTCTAGTATTTAGAGTTATTTGTATCCTTTTGCATACGTCGGTATGTATTTATTAGCATTAAGGCATGCAAAATAGTGTTCTAGAAAAGTCGAGTTATGGAAAGATTCGACAGTCCTCGCCACTCCCTATCACACCATATCAAGCAATCACACCATCTCGACCCCCCCACTATCTTGGCCCCTCGCAAGGCTTCCCTTCTTCCCCGCCTTCTTCGCTATCTTCTCTTCCTTCTTCATCGTCTTTATTTCCTTCTTCTCCTTCCTACTCGGTCCCCTCGGAAACTCACTTCCCTCCCCCCTCAGAACTCTACCCGGATGCACGATATTAAACAGTACACCCGCAACGAGCATCGGCAGGGCATCGAGCACCATAAAATACGCCTCATGATACGGGATGGGATTCTTTGCCGGATCCAGCCCCGATGCAAATTCCACCATACGAAAGATGATACGTATCGTGATGAGGATCAGAGCTGCGAATAGAACGGAAAGGAGCGTACGCCATTTCGGTTTCCCATCCATAATCTGGTTTGAGCGTTCGAGACGACTCATGGTAACAGCGAAACGAACAGCGATAGCCGTGAAGATCAAAATGCAGAGTTCTTGAAATCCGATACCGCCCATGTAGATATGAATACCCATCATCTGCACTTTGGCGGAATTAGTCGGCTCAATCAACACACCTCCACCGACTTGTGTGAAGAACGACAGCACGTCCAGCCAGACGAAAATCTTGGCTATTTTGATACCTTTGATGCGGAAGATTTCCTGCGCGGGAACGAAGAAGTATACCATGCGACCGAGGACCATGTATACGAATGCATTGATCCACATCGGTGCTAGTAAAACGAGGATCTGAGATGCGAATGCGAGGGGTGTGGATTGCTGATTGCGCGTCCCGGCAGTGCGAATAGAGAAGGATGCGAACTCCCCTGTTCATCAGGACATCGAAGTTAGTTTACTTCTTGCTGTAACATTCAGGAGTAAGCGGGAGTACATCACGGGTAGGAGTTGCCTCGACTCCGAGATTCGCTAATCAGGGAAATTATATTGCAAGAAGCTGATGCTTACAGAGAACACCCATTATGAGGGTCCAGCAGAGCTTGTTCTTGGAGTAGTGGATTGCTTGGAAGATGTGCAGGAAGAGACAGATGCCGAAGATGATCGCGAAGACGATGGCGCCGGCGAAGGAGGGGTTGTAGGAGTAATTTGCGTCACTGTACACGATGAGGTTTAGATTTTCTTCTCTTAAAGGATTTGATACAGCTTAAGGCATGTCTCGACAATGCCCTGGGACATTGCTCGGAAAGAGAACAAATTGAGCTTCCCCAATACGTACCATGCCCATGCTGGGACGTAGCCGTTCTTGCCGGGCGGTACGCGGATACATGAGGCTGTTGAGGAGGGTATGAAGGTTGTTGTACTGCTGGAGAAGGATGTAGTAGAAGTCATATTGATGTAGACTAGTCGAAGATGATAATTGACAGATGAAAGCACGAGTAAAAGAGACGATGGAGAAATGGTGGTATTTTTCAATGATGGAAGCCTCGACTACTTATATCTGGAAACCGACTGAACCGGAATTTCAAGCTGACGACAATGAAGCATTATGCACGATTCCCTCATGTCTGGAGTAAGGCCTCTCCAATCGGGCCCTGAAGTCCCAGCCTCGAATCAACCTCAAGATCTCGTACCCTCCGACAAAGAAATCAGCCGCTCGTGCTGAACAACCAATGAGGAAATATACAAGCATGGCATCAACCGCCAACCCAGCGCACAACATAGCAAAACGGTAAGAAAGTCAGATGAAACGTCAGCACCTTTGTATGAAAGACAAGCATTCTTAAGCTTCTTACTGTCAGATCGGGGAGACTTCCCCATCTCCACGTGACAAGATGCGAGTGAGCCAACGGCAAGTCGAGGATGTGGCGCCAGTGAAGCTGGAACCGCGTGGAGGCCTGGAATGAGCCTCGAACTATATCTGTACATCCAGGATGCGCCATGTGTCGCCGCGTCGTTGTGAATGCTTTTCAAATTCTGCAGGATAAGCACAGTCTTGTGGCCTTGTTTCATTTCACGATCAGGTTGCCTCTTTTGAGGTGAGCGAGAGGATGGGAGTGAGATGTCATGTGAATGTAAGCGAACGACACCAACCAAATTCATCTCCCATCTAGTGATGTGCTGAGATTCGCTCTAATTCATGAAATCATTACACAAGCTTCCTCGACGAGTTTTCGAAGTCATAGGTAAATTAAAAAAGTGACATTATTAGCATTCTTAGAGTCTTGGCTTGGGCAAATAATGTCACGATTTTCTGGCAAGACAATGTCAGGCCAACGGCCATGTTTCGTTCATCGGTCGCGAACTTGGCCAGTCTCGGACCCAGATAGGTAATGACTGCTGATGATCACATGATCGATGCCGAGTAAATGACCTTTCTTTGACTTCGAATGTCCCGAGGAGAAACAAGCGAGGTTCATCCCTCTCCATGCTACTATATGAAGCAATGTAAAATATATGTAACGTGTCTATGATTGCTGGTCATAATTTCCCGAAACTGATGCAAATCCGAGAGTCCGTTGCACGAGCACACAAGACTACATCAATACCATGTTTCACGTTCTCTTCTTCTGTAGTTGATCATTGTGTCCTCCATTTTCTTTCCCAGACTGATAGTAAACAGAAAGCGTGTTCACGAAAGCCAAGATATAAAAGACGGTCCACCTTGAAAAAGCAAGAGAACTGACTGACTATTACGATCCATGGAAATTACGCCACTTTTGAACTCAATGGACAGAGCAGCGTCGATCATCAGGTGATCGTGTCTCGAACCTCGAGCCTCTCACTGCTGTGCCTTCCGAATCTTCTCCAATTCTAAATCAGATTTATTGTTTTGAATTTTCCAAAGGGCTTTGGTTCCTAATGGCTTGCGAAAAGGTACCCTGGAAAGGCCTACCTGGCATTCAACTTGAGGCCAGGTCTCAAAGCATGCAGCCCACCTTCCAACAATGGACTATTCGTACACTATGCTTGGCATCTTTTGCTTTAGTGCTTTTGGTCTCGCAGCATACGGGATTTAGGAAAGATGTGGAAGCCCCAAGACATATACCTCACAAAAGTCCTGAATTTAGGTGGATGGAAGTGAGACTACGAATTTGCACTCCTTTTTGCTACCTATACTAATCAGGGTTCAGATTGCGCCCAAGAAACATATCGTATGGCACCCATGCTATGAGGAATATGACTGTGCAAGACTAGACGTAAGTTGATGGGATGACAACGGATGGTCAATTTGACAAGATTGCAGGTGCCGCTCGATTGGCAGGATCCATCAGATGATCTTCGTGCTTCGATAGCTATGATTAGGCTCAATGCTACGGATCGAAGTGATTACAAGGGCTCTCTCTTCATAAATCCAGGTATTTCATTTTCTTCAACCATGATGTTTTCATGATCTGATCAGAGTAGGGGGACCTGGCGGATCTGGTGTGTGGTAAGAATCTCTCCGAACTTTAGCACTGCATACCTATTAGCCGGTCGACAAAAGAAGAGTGCTTACTGGCTGATAGGTATGTGAAAAATCTTGGTGAACTTTACCAGACGATTGCTGGTAGGAATTATGTAAGTACATTTTGAGGCACTAATCAAATCCGCGGCAATCGGACAATGTCATATTGTGCCATGCTGACTTTGACAAGGACATTATTGGATTTGATCCCCGTGGCGGTAAACAACCCTTTCGCGACTGTGAAAGGAAGTGCTTACTCTGAGACAGTTGGCATGACACGACCGTTGATCGATTGCTGGAACGGAAATCAACAAAACGCAGAGCTATGGGCTCTTTCCCGACCCGCAGTCATCGACGCTCATCCAGGCATGCTATACGATGCCTACGCACAGGCTAGTGCTTGGTCAAGACAATGTACTTCCAACCTTGGAGGTGGACCTCGTGTAGGTATGGAAGATGCTGCAGAACGTCGAGTTCAAGAAGCCGGCCCAGCTCGCTTTGTTGGTACCGCATCCGTTGCTAGAGATATGCTTGAAATGATGGAGAAAGTTGGAGAGGATAAGTTGAAGTTTTGGGGGTTCAGTTATGGTACCGTGCTCGCTTCGATGTTCAGTACATTGTTTCCCGATAGAGTGGGAAGGATTGTGAGTGATGGTAAGAGAGAGAACTATGCTTTAGACCGTAACGATCTAACGTGATTGCAGGAAATGTCGACATCAGGGGCTGGATGATGGGCTCAGCAGTACATTTCCTCGACGACGCCCACAAGATCATGTCAGCCTTCTACAGCCTTTGTCACCATGCAGGTCCTTCTGGATGCAAATTCTACGACAAAACTCCCGAAGCAATCGAAGCACGTCTTCAAAACCTGCTCTCAGCCATTAAGAAGAACCCCGTCATCATCCCAGCACAGAACTCTTCTTCTAACCGACCAGAAGTAGTTTCTTTCTCCAGCGTCCGGCGCTTGATTTCAAAGTCGTTCTATAGACCAATTTGGATCTTCCCACAGCTCGCTGAAGCTCTCGCTGCTCTAGAAGATGGCGATGGTGTGCCGTTCATTAAAGCACAAGGTGTATCCAAGGATCCAATTTCTTGTGGCCCCGGATCTGATTCGAAAGACGAGTTATCGGAGGGAACAAGCGATGCCTTTCCTGCTATCATGTGTTCCGAAGCAAATCCGCTCCTTGACACGGCTGACGAGTTTCAAGAATATGTCGACACTCTGACAGGGATCAGTCCATCAATTGGTGCGGTCATGGCTCAAGACTTCAGATTACAATGTGCCGGGTGGACAGTTCGGTCGAAATGGAACTTCACTGGTATATTTGCCATTGCAATATCCTGTGAAAGTTGACTAAACCACAACAGGTCCATTCACGGGCTCACCAGCATATCCAATCCTGTTCGTCACCAACTCTGCTGATAATGTGACTCCTCTTTCAAGTGCTAGATTAAACGCAGCTGGGTTCAACGGCTCGAGGATATTGATTCAGGATTCTTATGGTGTAAGTCTAATGAAAGCTCCGAGGAAAGAAACAGAAGCTGACATTGTCTAGCATACGAGTCTCGCAGCACCGTCGAAATGCAAAGCTGCAGTCGTCAATTCTTATTTCCAGAATGGAACACTTCCGGAGAATGAATTCGTGTGCAAAGCTGATATTCAGCCTTTTGATCGGGTTGAAGTTGGCAAGGAGGGTGCTGATGAGGTTGATTTGGCGCTTTACAGTTTGATGGATCGTTATGGCTCGTGGTGATATACCAGAGAATAGGTTTTGTGTAAACGACGGTCAATATCGTGTACTTACCAAAGAGCGAGACTTGGATATCATAAGGCGTGTTTTTGTGTATAGCATTTTTTTAAGGACGATGCTAACCAAGCATATAAATTCAAGAAGTCTCTATAGTCACAGACTTCGGTCAACACATGGTCGGAGCCTCGTTGTTACTTATTGTTCAAGGCAACTTTTGAATTTCGGCTACTATTTCAATCCTCTCTGAAGTGAGTAGTAAAGAGATTTGCGGAGAGCTTAAATAGCTTGCAATCAAGTGGCTTTCCGGGAGACGAGATTCACAAGTGCCTGAATCACTAAAACCAACTTGGAAAGTCACTACTGCCTATCTCTTTGTTCAGAGTTTATGCTACTTGAGTAATTGGTTCGTAGATGGTGAATGAGTTCGATGCTAAATGAAAGTCTCACGATTTAGTATTTACAATTTTCCATTTAAAATACAGGCATTTGTGTATCATCGCGTTATTTTGTAGGGTCAGAAGATTGGGGCAGCTTCTATAGCGGACGATAACGGCCATGAGCGCAATATCCCTTCGAGACCCTCCAAGGGAAAAATCCCGTCGGGTCGGGAACTAGGCATCTACAGCATTGATCCTGAAGTGCCCTCATCGATTTGATAATTGCTTACTGAGGGGCTACGAATTCGATCTTGTCCCAGGTAGATTCTGGGCATTGCGACGATTCAAGCACGCCCTATTCGCAATGGCTTCATCCATGGCTGGTTCTGGAGAGGAAATGGGTAAGTTCGAATTTGCGCCAACTGCAGCTCTGCATTATCCTTGCGATTGAAAGCAATGAGACATCCAAAATCTGAAATAATACCACTAAGCGCTAACATGTTCTCTGCGCAAAAGTTCCTATCAAGACAGAGAAGTCCGAATACCCCACCTCGTTCTACTCCCCGGAATCCCCAGACCTTAAACGCCGCAGATCAGAGCACTACCAGGATCTAGGAGAGAAACGACAAAGGCTTGACTATGATGGACCATACTCAAATGGTTCTACGAGAAGTCTATCTATTGCGGAACTCGCAGAGCAAGCTGCGAAGGCGGTTGAGGAGCAATATTACGGAACAGATTCAAATGTGTCTACGAAAACGAAGACTCTGACTATCGCGGAACTCGCAGACCAAGCTGCGAAGGCGGTCGTTGAACAATACAAAGCACCCGATCCTAATGTGTTTACCCAAACAAAGATTCCATCCATTGCGGAGTTGGCAGAGCAAGCTTCGAAAGCGGTTATGAAGCAGTACGAAACGGCAGCTCAGAACCAGAACCAGATACAGAACCAGACTCAAATTTACCACCAGTCATCACCCCCAAATTCGACTTCTTACGCAGCTCCCAGACCAATCGGAAACGAAAGAGGTGTGCCAGCTGGGGAGGATTTTATATCGGATCCGTACTTGTACATGCGGGTCTATAGTCTTCCAATACTTGAAAGTTTGGTGAGAGCCTCCATGTACGTTCTCTAGAATAAATATGCTAATTGTTCGAAAGTCTACACAGATATTGGCAACATTGGCACAAGGACCCTATAGCGAGACCATTCGAATAGTACAAGATCCAGATTCTGAGCTTGGACAAGCGTACGCGACATTGAAATCACTCTTCGACCAAACGAAAAGGATATACTCGAAAGATGGGTTCTTCCTCTCCGCAGATGAGCTCAACATCAAAGAACCAGAACATCGCGCTACAATCCGGACGACCAACCTGGCTTCATTCTCGGCGGCTGTTTTTTCTTCCTCGGTCGGCTTCTACGAGTTGAGTTCATCTTTCATCGATATTGTGACGCCAGATGGAGCTTGTTTGGAGAAGGAACCCGGCGATTTATTGGTAAACTTGAAGACACAGATGTATCTTTCCATGGTCACTTCGGAGGAGCAGACTGATACCAAGGAAGACGTTCTGGAAGAAATGTTCCCGTATGATTATGAGGAAGTGTTGCAAAAGAGGCATCCAGACATTCCACTTTCTCAACATGAGCTTGAATTTATCAGTTTGATTAACGGTCGACGGGAATATCTCATGAACGAGCCTACAGATGTAGATGCAATACGTCGGTACAATTAATACGCTTGGCGATCAATGCTAATTTTTATGCAGAGGTACTTTCTGAGAAATTTGGCTGGGAAGGCTTCCTTACTGGCGTCAGCTGTTACTTGAGGAAGAAATACGAGCCCCTTCTTGCCCCATTCATGAAAAGGCATGCTCTAACAGCACCAGCATCGCCTCGTCGAGCATCTGCTGTAGAACTTCATCAAAAAGCCACAAACAGCATTGAGAATGCTAATGACGGGTCGAACATTGCTGATCAGGATATCTCTATGCATGTCCAACTTGCTGCTGACGAAGTCCGAAGGGCGTTAGGCTATAGTGTGGGACCATCGCAAAATACCAGTATGTCTTTAATATATATAACCATATTTGCACCTATTAATATGTTTGAAGCAAACCCGCAACAAACCCAACCTCTGATGCATAATGGCTTCCTCCCACCAGACGCCGTACCGTATCCTACGCAGAGTGCTCCGACACAAGTCCTGTATGAGAAAGCACGACGAGCAGCAAGTACGAAAGCCAGCAGCGCCAGTGCCCGCCGTCCAGGAACACCAAGTCAGCGTCGACCCTGGACGAACGAAGAAGAAAACACCCTAATGGCCGGTCTCGATCAAGTCAAAGGACCTCACTGGTCACAGATCCTCGCACTTTACGGCCCAAACGGTTCCTTGAACGACATCCTCCGCGACAGAAATCAAGTCCAACTCAAAGATAAAGCAAGGAATCTCAAATTGTTTTTCTTGAAAAGCGGGATCGAGGTTCCATATTATTTACAATGTGTTACTGGCGAGCTTAAGACGAGAGCCCCAACCCAGGCGGCAAAAAGAGAAGCGGAGCAGAGAGCTCTTCTTGCGAGTGAGGATGAACTGATGAGACAGGAGGGGATTTCGGCGTTGAATGGGATGGCGATTCATGCCCACGGACACATTCCATCGAATAGTGGAGATTTCTCGGCAAGTATGTCTGAGGGGCCAACCGACGATGGGATGGAAGATGGTATGGAGGAGCATTTGGTTGTTGAGGAAGAGAATAGGGAGGTGGTTCCAGGGGGATTCCCAGAGATGAGAGAAGCCGGAGCTCTGCAGGATTTGTTTGGCCGGGTGAAGGAAGCCGCAGCACAGGAGCAGGCTAAAGAAGCTGTACAGCAGCAGCAACAGCAGCAGCAACAGCAACAACCACAACCGAGGGCAATTGCACAAGAGCAAACAAGGGAAGCCGTACAGCAGCAAGTACATCAGAACCCACCCCCACCACCTGGACCGCCGATACTGTCAGATGAAGATCATCTGAGACAGACCCTTTTGGCTGTTAATGCGGGGAACACAAACTTGGGATGATGCATTTCCGATGCTCTAATAGATGACTGAAATCATCTTTCTTGCATACCATTAGCTCCAGACTGCAATTATTAGTCGAGATTGGCGTGATAGCTTGCTAGCCAGTTCTGAATAAAGCTTCTAGTTCAGACATCCACAAGCTCGGACTTTGAAATTTCAGTCACTTGGCAAACAATGGTCACTTAGATACCCATCATCTTGCGAATCCAATTGGTAGGAAATCTGAGAATTCCTACGCAGAATTTTCAAGCCGATGAGAGTTTCGAGTGTGAATCGTGTATACCTAACCTCCTTAAGTACTTGACACCAAAAACGCCTCCATCAGCCGTCTCATCCTAAGCTTTCGTCGCACCCTCCATCTGGCCCTCAGTCGGCGTCTGCGTCTCAGACCTCGCATCCGTCTCACTCTTCAACGTCGCATAACTCTCCTTGAACAAAAATCCGGGATGGAAAACATTCAGCACCAACACCGCGATCCAGCAAAGCACCCCGTCCAAAATGACAAAACTCACTTCATCCTGCATGATCGGATTGCTCCAGCCGCCAGCCATTTCCGCGATACGATAGATACAACGCAGTAAGATGGCGGTGTAAGAGATGAGGATGGAGATCAAGAGCCATTTGAAGCGTTTGGAATGGATGAGTGCATGGTTCGAGACGTGGTGTTCACTGGTGCGGGCGCGGATTCGGAGATAGACGTCTATGCACATGCCGCCGAAAATGAAGAGTGTCACGACTTGGAGGACGAGACCGAGCATCATTACGTTGTTGCCCGTGCTTACCTTTCCAGTGCCGCGCGAAGCGATGACTGCTCCTGAGCTGTAGTGTGTCAATTTTGTATATCGGAAGGAAGAAAAGAGAGCTGTTCATCCTTGTGTCGGATATGGGTTCGGGTGTGGCTTTTGCGCTGGCCTTTGCGTTTGGAGAACTTACGTCTGGATGAGAATGGAGAGAATGTCGCAACTGACGAAGATCCACGTGTATAGTCTGGGAGCTATACGGGAGAATCTTGATCCGTAGATGATGATGACGTGTTTCAGAGTGAGGTAGATTCCACCAGCAATGAAGGCCGGCGAAACAGTCAAGCAAACGAGCTGGATGCCAAGACTGAGGATACCGTCAGCGTTCGAATCTCCAAGATTCCCACAATTACTAGTAACAATAGAAAGAAGTATTTCTGGGAAAGTAAAAACATACTAGGCTCGACTCCAAGGATCATCTCTCAGAAGCACACGACCGACATATCCTGTGACACTCAGCTACCATTTCTCATCACAGCTCTCCCTCTCCCTATTGAAACTCACCAACACTTTCTCCAAAACATCCAATTCCTAACGCAACTACGAAGGTCCAGGATCTTGATTTGACTCCTTGGAAGATGTGCATCAGCATAGACATGCCGAATAACACGATCAGGATGATGGTCACGGGCTTGTTAGGGAGATAGCCATAAACGGACTGTTTGACCGAACATGTTTCGAAGGTACAATCTTGTGGCCTCGGTTTGGCGACTTCTCGGACGAGAAGATCATAGACGTGCTCCATCGTGGGATAGTCTGATCGTGGTTGACGACCTGACAAGAGGAAATGCAACTACCTCAGGGAACAGGCGCAACGAGAAGTGAATTCGCAGGAAGTAACGTCTTACGAACAAAAATACGAGAAAACGGCCAAATATCACCAAAGGAGAAAGGAACAGACGCCATGCTTAAGTAAACGACATCGGGACTATGACTAGGACTGGTCCATCCATCCTTTCTCCAACGAACTCATCGTATCAGTACCGGGCGTCTCCCAATTCGTGTATTCGCTTACAGTCGTTTACATTACCCAGCCAATAGCGGGTTGGTAGCTCTTGGAGATGGGTTTTGGCACAGTGGAATTTCTGCGATTGGCAGTTTACTGGCCAGACGCGCCCAGACAAAATACGGAGTCCCTTAGCTTGCCGTATTCAAGAGCGTGTGATTGGCTGTGCTTGAAACCCCACAGGTTCGGGAAATCCCTAGAGTGCCGAGCCGAGCTTTGAGTTCCACCATATGGCATCCACACGAGCCACCCCCACGTTTTAGTGGAGCATCAATGGAATGTCATCTCCAGAGCTTGCGACTGCAAGTTGCTCGTCCTCAATTGAAGAGAATACCAATCTGGGAGCCTATGCGTAAAACGTCCTCGAGGATGATGAACTCCCGCTTTGATCTTGGTCTCTCACGGCCATGCGTCGCCTCTGAATCCGCCTCCGCCTCCGCGATCGAAGTTCAATGTGAGGAGGAATCTTGCGAATCCTCCGAAGCATATCAGTGATGTATTGAATGGGACCTTACAGAGGCTGCAGGAGTGGGTATTGTCTGACGATATGTTTTTTAAGAGGAGAGCTGGTAGAGGAAGAATATTAAGGAAGTCGATGTCTCTAATGGCTGCTGCGCATGAGATCAAAGGTATCTTCAGGCCAGCGAAGGATACTTACGTGGATCCCGAGCCCATACAGAGGCACAAGTACATTTAAGATACGGGATCGAAGGAAGAGCCCGAACAGGAGGACGAGACTTCCAGTTAAGCAAACTCCTATGCCGAAGATAAGGATTAAGATGTCTCTCTGAGACTTCAGCTCGAGATATCTTGCGTCATGGAGCGACACAGAAGCGTAGCCATGGTCGAGGAGCTCGCAAAGATGCCTTGGTCTGGTTGGCAAGTAGAGGCTCAGCATCGGGGTCTGATCAAGAAGCGTGGAAAAGGGAAGAGCTCTGGCGGCAAAGAAAATTGTGGGATTTGGCAAGGTGCTGTTCCTTCTCATTTCGAGGACGATTGACATATTCTGTCTTCATAGTTGAATCAGATTGTTCAAGTATCAAGCTTATCCATGCACACCGAATTTTCGAGGCTAGGCAAACTCATCGTCGGTGAAGTGAAAATTTCCACTTGTAAATTAATGTCGCAAGTCCATTCTAAGGTCACCAGAATACGGCAGGTCATTGCCAGGAGCAATGCCCCCAAGTCGTACAACTCTATGGTGACTCTAGGTAGTAATAATCTTGGATTTTGAATTTTTGTCAAGTCCTAAGCTGCTTCGCTTGAATCGGGACTCTCTGGCCTCGCCTGAGCTATGTACCTTATTCAGGTATGGTACCTACCTAAGTACCTTAAGTAGGCAAATGACTATCATACAATTTTCACTACTACAGATCCAGATAGTCCTCCTTTCAGACCCCTTTCATAACCAGCCCTGACCCCCTCCTCCGTCAACCCATCAACCACAAACCCGACCGAATACTTCAGCTCTCCCATCACAACCATCTCCATAATGCTGTGCAACCGCTCCTCCTTCACAGTAAAGAATTTCTTCCTCATTCCCTCGTGCTCAACCTCTTCCCAAAATTCCGATCTTGCCCCTTTTCCCTTCTCTGCCCAGGCTGGTGGGGGAAAAGCAACAGTAACAATTCTTCCAGTGCTAAGATTTCTCAATAATTCCGTCCCTCTTGCTAAAGTCTTACCACCTACACAATCGATCAGAAGGTTGCACTCACCACCCGCAATATAATATCTAAAGGTGTCCCACAGTTTGTCCCAGAGGTCAGCATCTCGATAATTGAACACGAAATCCGCGCCCAGCTCCCTCAATTCCTCCCTCCCCGCACCACCAATAGCTACCACTTTTCCCCTATGATGAACGCGCATCTTCGCGAGCTGGACAGCCATCCTACCAACCGCCCCACTAGCACCCGCAATCAATACGTTCTGCCCTTCTCTCAACCAATGACAGGCTTGGATGCCTGTTAGAGCTGCGCGTGGTATACTGGCTGCCTCGACAAATCCTCCGGTAAAATCCCTTGGTATTTTCGCCAAGTATCGCAAGTCACAGACAGCATACTCTGCCATTCCTCCTTGCCCGTTGAAGGGGAGGAGAGCCACGACTTTATCACCCATTCCAAATCTGCCGGCTCGAGATGAGGGCATGCCGAGTAAGACTATCGTGCCCGCGACATCGTGAGCCGGGATCCTAGGCCTAGGTACGCCGTCTGGAAAGGGCCAGGTAAGCTCCCAGGGCGTTATTGAGGCTGCGTGAATGCGGATGAGGGCTTGCGTTTGTGATGGTCTGGGGACGGGTAGAGAAGTGAGGCTTAGGGAGGAGAGAGTTTTAGTTGGGTCGGAGCTCTCAGGTGTACGGATAGTTATGGCGCTCATTGTTGTTGGTAGCTGAGTTGACATTGCGAGCCGATTATGAACTGCTTTGTGGTGGATGGATAAGATTCGATTCGCTGAGTTGAGACTGGATAAGTCAGATTCTATTCGATGGTTTGAGATAGAAAGATGAATGATGTGTTGTTTATGTTACGTGACATCACTATCAAGGCATGCAGAGTACTTCTAGGCCAGGCAAGAAAGGAAGGTCCGATTGTGAGTCCTCACTTGCCTCAAATATCCAGTCATAATCTCCTCGGGAGGAAGTTCCGTAATGCTGCCAACTTACTCAACAACCTATGAAGAAGAGACGAAAGCTCCTTCCATAAAATTTGCCAGGAAAACTTCCACTTACGCAGCCAACATCTCAAAATTCATCCGACCCAAGCAGGCCACTGGTTCATCAACAATTCATCCTACCATCTCCTCGGCATCTGGGCGTAGGTTAATCAGTTACGTGCAGTGCTGGTTGCGAGTTTTGATATGTTATTGATTTCATTTGTCGAAACGAGGCTTGTGATGGCAGTCATTCAATTCTTCATGTTCCAACCCTACATGATGACAAGTCAAATTGTCCATATGCAGATCCCCAATACTCCAACACTCCAAAAGATTCAATGTAGAGACTCATCCTGTGACAGCATATTTCAGTGCTACTTGATCTGCACCACTTCAGAGGCACAGGAAGATGCTGTATCTGATAGGCACTCTCAATGGCTGTAACATAAAAATTATGCTCATCGTAGCAGAAACTGCAAAGGAATGAAATACTCAGCAGGTTCTGACATGATACTGCAATGAAAATCCGTTATTTCCGTCCCTTCCAAACTCATAACTTTCGTACCTGTCACAAAACACAGGTCGAGACACAGGTATCTGCGATTCTTCAGCAAGCGAAGGAATTATCTTCAAGACATTAGATACCAAAGCAGGACCACAACCCGAACAGAAAGCTACAAAGAATTTCATCTCTCCTATGTTCCATTACATCTTATCGTTGATTAGAAATAGAGATCATATGGAGACATCATTGCAGGCATATCCCGCTGAAATTTTCTATTGCTGATTTTCTACGCTGTGGATTTCTTACTCATAAACGCACCAGTGTACATTTTCCGAACTTGTGAAGCAGAAAGCTATACTCCAGAATTGCCTTTTCAGCTGTACCTCGAGTCAATGGGGGGAAATGATCATTATAGCCGTATATGAACTTGGGCTTGCTTGACACGTAATCAGTATCGGAGCCCTTCATAATGGCAAGATTTTGCGGCACGAATTGAGATGGCTTTTCGATCATCATTACGTTTCCTTGCAAATTATTATTAGCTTGTCAGCATGATATAAAATACTAACCAAATCAAGAGTTCCTTGTCTGCAGGGGCCTTTCATAGGAAATACTGAATGTGTGAAATACGATCGCAGGTGCATTCTCAGCATAGTCACCTTACAGGATA
This sequence comes from Rhynchosporium graminicola, assembly GCA_900074885.1. Classification (NCBI taxonomy): domain Eukaryota; kingdom Fungi; phylum Ascomycota; class Leotiomycetes; order Helotiales; family Ploettnerulaceae; genus Rhynchosporium; species Rhynchosporium graminicola. The sequence continues at coordinate 406,234 of FJUW01000012.1, read as the reverse complement.
AAGAGATGGCTCCATAGAGACATGTCGTATTAGTACTATCGTACGGCCCGTCGCTTAAAAGTAAACAATGCTAGTCGTAATAGAGATGCGGCCACCTACAGCTCCGGACAAGCTTATGAATTAGTTTGAGCTATGAAAAATGTCACCATAAATAGCATTACTTGAATTTTGCCTCATATCTTCGAGTAGGCTCTTCAGAAGAGAACAAAAGCCGGCAAATACGGGCAATATTACTTCGTAAGTCACCCCACTATTCCTGCCAAGTCGATCACTATCTGATAAGCTCCGATAAGGAGCTTGATCATTATCCACTTTCCCATTCCCTTGAGCACTCATCTACTAGCAGAGATTACTACTAAACACTGAAGTCGCCATTTGGTAGGGACGAATCCAATACAAGATGATGGAGTATAAGAAACCCTCAGGAATAACGCCACGCATCATCATCCACGGAGGCGCAGGAAACATAACGCCTGCGAACCTTAGCCCATCCGAGCACGCACAATTTCACGATAGTCTTCTCTCGATCCTCGCACAAACGCACCATTTCCTTACCTCCCCCTCATCATTTCCTCTCTGCTCAGGCTCTTCAACATCCGCCCTCGACGCCGCTACCTTTGCAGTGTCGCTTCTCGAAAACAATCCACTCTTCAACTCGGGGCATGGCGCAGTCTTTACACGAGATGGAATCAACGAGCTCGAAGCATCTATTATGGTATCGAAGGGCAAGAAGAAGAGAGGCACAGGCGTGATGGGCTTGACGCGCGTTAAGAACCCTATAAAACTCGCGCGTGAGATGTTGTTACATGGCGAGGAGGACTTGTATGGCGAGGATCCAAACTATACGAGTAGAGGCGCCCAAGGACACAGCCAGCTACATCGCTATAGTGCGGAGAAACTGGCCGAAGAATGGGGTATAGAAATGGTAGATCCAGGTTACTACTTCACGCAGAAGAGGTGGGACCAGCATATCCAGGGACTGAAGAAGGAGAAAGTAGGAGGGGTGTCAACGTGGGATGCGGAGTCTTTTTTCCCGCAGGGAACGTGTGGTGCTGTGGCACTGGATGCGGAGGGAGTTGTGTGTACGGCTACGAGTACAGGTGGTATGACGAATAAATTGACAGGCAGAATAGGCGACACACCGACTCTGGGGGCGGGCTTCTGGGCGGAGGAGTGGGAGGAGAATGAGGTGTCGAAGGCGGAAGGATTCCTGTCGCGGCCTGGTATGTACCGGGGAATTCCATGCAACTTGTTGATAATGTCTCGAAAAGTTCTCGAGACACGTAACATCCATTTCCGGAAACATCTATCCGTAGGCATTGACTGACCTTCATTGTGTTCAGGACCAGCGCTTGTGCTCAGCGAGACGCTTAAAGGGTTGATGGCTGATTGCTTTCCGAGTCTGACGGCGTATTCTCCAATTCCTCACTGTGAGTCCAATATGGGCATGTTCGTAAATAGAGACAGGATATTCCGTGCCACTGGGATGTCCGGAACCGGCAACGGTGATTCATTCCTGCGCATAAACGCAGTCCGCACTATCTCTGCTATAGCACGCTACAGCTCCCCCTCGGGCAAGGTGACCCTCAAGGACGCTCTCGCGAAAGTCACAGGACGTGATGGCGACTTACAGAAGAGCGCCGGAGATAGATGGCAAAAGACAGGCGAAGGCGAAGGAGGAGTCATTGGTATTGAAGTCACAGCTGTTATAGACGCCAACGGTGCTTACAAATCAGCAACCTCCGAATGTCTCGATGACTTCAACTGCGGTGGTATGTTTAGGGCAGCGGTTAACAAGCATGGAAAGGCTGTGATGCGAGTTTGGAGGCCTGGACAACATGGTGGGCTAGAGAAGTACGAAGGCGAGGGGAAAGAGTATGATTTGGGTGACTTGTTAGATGAGAAGATGCTATTGTGATACCTCAGTGGAAAGTTGAAACTGAGTGACCTTTCAAAAGGGGAATAAGTATACGACATTGTACCGAAAGCCACATGAGAATTCGAGCGTCCTGCTGACTGACGACGAAGACGATCTTGATCATGCGATATTACGAATGACCCTGGTCGATTTCTGTTCGACCAAGCTCAAGTGTATCAAATGAAATGTTTCTTAAATGCGCTCTTTTAACGCTTTCGACGCATAGAGCGCGTTCATGTCGCTAAGCTGCCAGAGTACTTAGAATGAAGAATACAAAGTCCTTCTAGCTGAGCTCACATTGATCATGAGTTTTTCAACCCCCTCGTCGCAGCTTTCTACGCCAAGCCTATAGAAGCACAGCCGTCCTCAATCTCAGTCAAAGGGACCATCTTCGCAGCAATACCACCTTCAGCAAACTCCCTTACCAGCCCACCCTTACTCTCATAAACTGGCCACCCCACCTCTTCCAAACCCTTCACCGGGTCCCTCGCAAACGCTAAATAAGCATCCTGCATCACGTCGCTGACCTCCTTCTCAAATGTGGTTGATTCACCATTAAGACCATCCGTACCAAAGATCAAGGGTAGTTCACTGCTATGATACGCGCCTATCCCTGCGATGATCGGGGTGTCAGCATTGACTCATGTTGGCCTGTCTCAAGAGTACTCCTGGAGTCAAGTACCTCCGAGATACCCGATCGGCGAAGGAATGGCTAGTGCCCGAACAACGTACATGGGTTCGGAGATACATTAGTGAAGTTCCCAGCGTAGAAGTAGCGGTATGTGGTGCGGCTTGCTGCCAGACGCTCGTATGTCGACTTGGTTGCTGGACACCAGAAATACGCGTAGGAGATCTGGGTTGCGATTGTTTGATTGGAGCCGGCTGGATCGTAGGGTGCGAGGAACATGCCTTCGTTGGCGTCCATCCCTATGATTGCTGGCTTGCGAGAGTCAGTAGATAGTTCCAAGACATTTATTATATGATTGACATTAGATACGTACCAGGGTACTCAAAATACCCATGGCGGCCCTCTCAGTATAGTTGCCAAAAACAATCCTCTCATCCACAATAGGTGCGAAGGTCATCGGAGGACTAACACCAGAGTCTTCATACTTTTGTACAAAGTCCTCAATAACAGCAGCCGGTACCTTGCGCATACAAGCCAACTCCGCAGCCGCGTTTGTCTGATTGGCACACCCGACATTACTCGCCACCCAAGTGAAGTTCGAATAATCCGAGTCCGGGCTGAGCAGTTGGTCAAGATGAGCTGTTCCGGAGTTCATGATTAGACCTTTGACGATTGGGTCAGAAGGATAGGCGAAGTTGTAGTAGTCTACTGCTACAGATCCTGCAGAATGGCCCCAAAGCGTCATTTGGTATGGGTTACCGCCGAACTTGGCGATGTTGGCTTGAGCCCATTCGATACTTGATGTATAGCTTAGCGATTTTGTATTTGAAAATTTGTTTCGAGGTGTTACTCACGCAAGTCTCTGGTCCAAGATTCCTAGGTTCTGTTCTCTTAATCCTGCAGCATTTGGGTATCCAAAAATGTTGATACGGTAGCTTTAAGAAGACTTTCGTTAAATCCTGTCCTGAGCAATTTCTCGATTTGGCAGAAGCTTACTTGAAGGACACCACGATATGTTCTTGAGACCGCTCAATCCAATTCGACGGAATCTGATAAGCCACATCCTGACCTCCAGTAGCAAAGCCCCCACCATACACCCAAATAATGACTGGTAAGCTTGAGTTACTGGCGATTGCTTGCGCAGGCGTATACACGCTTACAGTCAGGCAGTCTTCGCGGAATCCTGCATTTCCTGCTGATCCAACCACAAAACCTGGGAGCTCTTTTGTTAAGAGAGTCGGGTTGCTGGTGCTGTACTGAAAACAGGAAGGTGAGGTCGCTGTGGCATTGATAATGGTTCCATTCCTTGGCTCGTAGGCTTGTGGTGGTGCCCCTATGCAATAGACCTAATGTTAGCTTTTGATCTCGTGAGATTGGAAACGCATATTGGCATGTGCTTGGGACACGACCAATAATTTGTAGGCAAGAATTCCGTACAGCGAAGCTCGTCTATAGGTGCTTTTGCATACGGAATCCCCAAAAATTCAGCAACATTCGGCGTCGAAGGGTTCACGAGTCCAAGGAGCGTAAGGCGATTATCTAAAGTCACTCGAGGGGCGACGCTTGTAGGTGATGATGAGTTGTAGCAGGCCGCAGAAGCATTGGTAGTAAGAGCGAGGCTAATGACAGCTGCAGATGAGAGCTGTCTACAAGTTGAAGCACTAACCATAATTCAAAAAAGGCCAAAAGAGAGTGAGCGAGGAGTGGAAAGGAGAGCAGATTCCAGAAAAGAGAAAGGAAGCCAGGGGATTTTGATATATGATCGGCTAAACCTCTGGTGAACTTCTCTTAGGATCTGCAACTTTGTAACGAAGGCGTCCCATGGCATTTATTGTGGAGGTATGCAGGAATGGGGAAAGTGGGCTCGCACTGCTCTTGCCACTCCGTCAGGTTTTAAGCGAGATGTCAACAAATATCCCGATTTCGCCGTATGTCCCGTATATTGATGTGAGCTCTCCAGATATTTTACACATACTGAATCGGACAAAAACTCCTCAAAATTTCAGACAAAACTCCCCAGCTCTGAGCTTCCGGGTCTTAAATCAAAGCATTTTGCAAATCTTGAAACTCCCGCACCCCGCCCCAAAGTGTGGGGGCTGCCCGGAAGTAGAGCGTGGCGCCATGTGTGGCGTCATCGGGAAGCCTTCGATCAGAAACCGTTATCTCCACTTTTGGCTTTAAATGTTCCTCTCCCCCCGGACCATTGTCATTTTTGAGAACTGTGCATCAGCTGAACCTGAAATCTCGCTTGAAACTGATAATGTCACTAACATAATTACTGGCTTGCTCCGGCTCTGGCATTGGGTGAAGACCAATAAATGTAACGCCGAGCCAATACTGATTAAAAAAAATACTAGAAAAAAGTTTATCGCTGCAAGATATTACCCAAGCCCATGATTCAATCAATATTGAATGTAGTCTTCCGTCTCCGAACTTAATTCTTCGAGGATATTTCTAACTCAATATCTTGTCACTAATCTTATGACCAAGCTCTTTCTGTCTCCACAAAATTTACTGAAAGGAGTCCAAAACTGACCTCAGCACCAGAAGAAAGCAGAAACTTGGGGATCAAAGTGGTCTAGGCGTTATAGGAAGAGGTAAGTACACACATGACCTCGGCTTATCAGGCGTATTCACCGGACATGCAACGCTGCTGCATCTAGCAAGTAAAGCAAGCGAGCTACAAGACACAATGTAAGATCACGCTATATAACAAATTTTCCAATGGATATAGCTAGCTAAGAGTCCGAACTGATTTTAATTCACACAATAATCAATCAGCTGTTAATATATATCCAGCTCAAGATTTTATCTCCCAGTTTTACTTGGCAATACCCCTCGTTGTCGTCCTAGGAATTGTTCGTTTCTGCAGCGTTCAATCTTTCGACGCCTCTGTTGTACAATTCGAAGGTAGCGAAGTTTTTCAGGGCCAGAGATCGAGCTCGCTGGTTCGCGATGCGTGATAAATTACCCCAAAATCGGTCGCCAGGGGTATTAAAATGTGGTTTGACTGTAGCAGCGAGATACGCCCTGTGATACAAGCTCTGTACGTACCTAATGTCCACTGGTTGTGCGCCGATATAAGTTGAGGGTGTGAAGGAAGTTTTTCCAGATGATATTTGGAATTGTGATGCCCAGGCATAGGTCGTAGCAATATGCTTTAGGGTTGATGCAGTGCAAATATTACTATCCGAAGTCTGCTTGCTACTTATTGCATCGTGTCACGTCCATTAAGGTATCTATCTGTTGTTGATTTTCCAACTCTGCGTTCTCGCCTGTTCAGTGTGCGAATCATACACGTACACTGGGAGCCACCCCACCCCTCCTTCCCTATTCTTACCTTAAAACCTTCATGGAGAGATCAGTTTCTTACATTCGCTGTAGCAACTTGACAGTCATTGAATTGATCAATGATGGATGGAGTACAAGAATCCCTCATAAATACTTTTGTAGCGCGTCTCATGTACACAAAGCCGCGAATAACACACTCGCAAAGCTCTCTCCATTCAAGTATAGCTAACTACTACAGATACGATTCTGGTGGTTAAGAAATATCGATCGAATTTCGTGACTTTGATACCCTCCTTGAGCCAAAGATTCGGTAATATCACCAAACTTTTTCGTGACAAGATAATGAGATAGAGTGCTAGAGCCATGTTGTGAGATTAACATTCTCGAATTGAGAAGTGCAACAAGGAGCCACAAGCAGCCACCTCTTTCAGACGTGGATAGTCGTCGCCTCGGACTTCAGCAGGAAAGCAGACCCATAATAACAACCTCATATATTTAGGCGCTAGTGCTAGCATAAACAAGCTACACTTTACTTTTCTGCTCTAGCTTTTGGAGCTCTTCACATCTTTTGTTTTTGTATATCAGATTTCAGGAATTCGAGGCCATTTCTTCGATTACTCCATATGAAGCTTGTGACTTTTCGGACATGCTCCGTAGTGTCCATTGATTTTCACGGTTATGATCCCGGATATGAACTAGAAAACAATTCATGAGATCATGCCGTGTTATAGGCAACGCCGACACAGTCACAAGTCTGGACCAAACCAGATACGCAAAAAGTCACTGATCAGCTGCATATCAAAGTATTTTTGCTCCGCAAGATTCATCACAAACTTTCTCGCCTATACATTCAAAAAATCTGCTACAAATCCAGCAAATTGAACATAGCTAGCTATCTTGCTCAGTGACCAAGCGACGTCTCTACTGACTAGCATAAATCTCTTCATTCAATTTATTCAACTTTCTTTTCTCCCCGGTCGTCGAGCGCACCATGTCTTCACCCTTCACCGAGAAGATCAAACTCAGTTGAGAAGCATATCGCTTCAAGCGGCTGCTTCGTCTCCTCTCACGCCACAGTGGGAAGTCTAAGAGAGATATCATCGTTAATATCTCGAATGCTACAAGTACAAGAAATTGCAAACTAATATACTATCGAAGGCCACACTCCGTGGAATTGTAGAAAGGGCCACATGTCAATGCAACTAGCAAAACTCGGTCACCCAAACTTCTGCCTGATTTTTTTCCAATTTGTCATGAAGCAATATCACCATGGAAAAGATACCGGCTACTTGATGAGCCTAATTGGCTATAAATAAAACTCTCTTCTAGAGGATTTGGTCAGAAACTCGTTGCCGAGCCAAGAATCGTTGGTGGTAGATTCTTGATGCGGTTGTAGACAGCATGCATTGTACCACCACAGAATGAGAAAATGAACCAAACTGTGTTGTTAAATAGGAATTTGGTAGAGTGTCCTCATAAACAGTCTGGGAACTGCACTACACGAGATACAATAAGATCGACATCGCAGCACATTTATATCAAAGGTTCCGGAACCTGTGCGGATACCTTGAAAGCTGATTAGAAAGTGCATGTAAGGCGGTGCAGGTGTAGAAGCATGTCCAATCGAATTCTTCCTTTCTAAAGCACGTTAAAGGCAGGGGGATTTTGCTGATCATCGCGATATAGCAAGATCTGGGCGATGGATAATCACCCCTCGATGTGAATCTCACGCAAGGCGTTCATAGAAAGCAAGAAAACTTGACACACACCTCCTTCGAGAACTCCCTTCACCCCAAAACTTCCAAAAGAGGGAGGAACACACATCCCATCTACGAATCTCTTAAAGTCAGTGTAAATCCCACCCATCGAAATCAGGATTCCGCCTCCTTGTTCACTTTCTCATCCTCCTCCATCCTTCTGCCGTGATCTTGCCTAGCCAGACTTTCTTACCATCCGAAAAAGGTACATCACGAACAACCCATGGAGATGTGGCTAGGCCACTAACGCAAGAAAAGAGTGAATTTAGACAGGATGATGAGCTGAAGCTTAATGAGAGATAGATCTTACTTTACCGATAGGTAGTAAAGGCAGTAGCAGCATCTCCAAGCCACCAAACTACAGTGATGAGATTTAGACAGATTGGATTTGGCGGAGGATTCATCCAATGTCCCGCGCAGGAGGGAGAGCGAACTCGAAGAAAGCAACCTTTCGACAGTCACGAACATTGCAAATGACATTTCGCAGCAGAGAATCTTAGATCAATCTCATCTGAACGTTTGGTCTTACTCATCATTCTCTTGACTTGACTTGACTTCTAGCAGCCAGGTACCCAGGCTGCTCGCGACTCGGGTGGGCTATTTCGGTGATGCTGTCTCGTCTCTGAGGAATGAGTGTCTGAGCTGCTCCTGCTACCTGCTCTGCACTTTCTTAGTCTCATCTCGGCGCAATTCCACTCCCGTCCCTGTTGGTTGATGATCCTTTCTAGGTCCCTTATTGAGGCGATAGCCATATGCTACAGTCCCTTCATGTTCTCCCATGGTGTCACTGTGAGATTTAGGACTTTGATGGGTCGAGTTCTGGTTCTGTTGGAGATCGAAAGCAACTGCGTTGGGTAGTAAGAATGCGAACATGTATCAACGGTTAAGACTCAGTGATATGAATATGCTTCAGCTCTCTTTCATGAACACTTTTTTTTTTCATAATGTTGAAGCAACAAGTTTCAACAGATGAAACAAGTAAATTGGCTGTTTGACCCAAGGACTCAATTCTATCTACGAGTACAGCGATTTTGATTTTCATGAATAGTCTGCCTGAGCCATGTGCAAGTGAACAAAAGCAAGTATCTCCGTAATTTATTTTACGAGCCAACGCCTCGCGCCTTGCAAAGGAGATAGTAAGGTCTAATGAACGCAAAAGTCTGCGGATATCAAATACCAATCTCAAAAACGCCGTGCTAATATCGAAACACATCTATCTCACCATTCACTATCCATCCACACCTGATTCACTTCCTAGGCAACTCCCTAAACACCTGCCGAAAAATTTCACGACTCTTGTACAAATTACTGACCCTCAATCGCTCATTATCCATGTGCGCCGAATCGCTCGCCTGACCACACGGTAGATGCGCAGCCGGGGCGTCGAATTCCTTCTCCAAGAAGCGGATACTGGGGATACTGCCTCCTTCACGTATATACAGGGGCTTTCTTCCTCTGATTTTCGTCTTTGTACCGGTTCCATTTCCATCTGAAGAGTTTGTCGAGAGGAGAGACTCGGAATCGATTGACGTTGACGCTGCAAGAGATGTATGGTTGCTGCCATTGGTAAGGGTTGTGGTTGTTGCCGGTGTAGGCTTGAGACTAGGGCTCATGCTCGGAGTATTTGGTTTCTTAGCCTGTATATTCGGTCTTGGGCCTGGAACGCTGGAGCGACGAGACTCGCCGATGGGGCCCCACACATCCATGATTGCTTCTTCGAGAGTTTGGAAGATCTCGTTGTCGGGATCGCCGAGCCAGGCGTCGGCCTGGTTATCGATGGTTATGGTGAGGTGGTTGTGAGTGTCGAGTTTGGCGAACGCATCAGCAAGGAAGGAGGTCAGGGATTTGATCACATCTTCAACTTCTTGGTTTGGCACGAGACGGAGGGAGATGGCTGCGCTGGCGTGGGAGGATACAAGGGAGCCGTCAGGCCCGGATACTTTGTAGCGGTGGACCGTTAGGTTGGGTTCTCGCCATCGAGCCATTAATGAGGCTTTGAGTGTCTCTGGCGGGCCATTCTCCGGGTTGCGTCGAATCAATGTCTCGGTGATATCGTCGTAGCGAGATTCTTCGACTGCGGTAAGTGGTAATATATCATCGTAGAAGCCAGGGATTTGAACGCGATTATGTAGCCCTTTAAGCTTCGCCAGAATCGAGGTGAGGTCGAATAAAGGTTCATCCATCATGAAACTTCCGTCAACACCACTATGTACGTCCGGATGATTGCTATCCACCTTGACGGTAGCATGAAGCACACCTCTTAGGCCATATGTCAAGCAAGGTACCTCATCATCTAGCCAGTAACTGTTGGCGAGAATGATGTAGTCGATGTCACCAATCAGGTCTTTGTGTCGTCGAACGGCTTCCTTGAAACCACGGGAACCTGACTCCTCTTCGCCCTCGATAAGGAAGATGATGTCGGACTCTAGAGTCTTCTCATGAACAAGATCAACTACTCCGTAGAGAGCAGCCATAATTGGACCCTTGTTGTCAGTGACACCTCGGCCGTAGAGGTATCCGTTGATGCCTTTCATTTCGAACGGATCAACTATCCATTTGCCTTGCTTGTTGTCCGCGGGAACAACATCGTCTGATCTGATATTAGCCCTGATCTCCCAGTTTCATAGAACACATACAATGACCATAGAACAAGATCTTCTTGCGTTTGCTGGCAGTCGACGGATTACCCTTGAAACGAGCGTAAACGACAGGATTGTGTCGATTATCAGTATTCAGCATCTCAGTCTGGGCACCATACTTCTTGAACAAAGTTCGAAGAAACGTAGCTCCACGGCGACAATCTTCGGCATGATCTGCTCTAGAAGAAATAGTCTTGAACGAAACAAACTCTTGAAGAGACTTGACCAGTTGATTTTCAGGCACTTCGCTCTTGCCATGGCTTCCGGAATCGCAGCCTGTGATGTTCCAGATCGATACCGAGTTATCGTTGGCTCCGGTGATGTAGAACTGCTGTCCGTTGAACGTGGTGATTGCTGACGCTAAGATTCTGCCATCATGAGCCTTCCAGCGATTGACACAGTGGTACTTCTGGCTGAACGAGGTTGATGACTGATATTTGCCATATTGTACTGTGCTGTATTTCTGAGTTTTTAGCGACTAATTCTGCTCCCAAACGGAAAAAGCTCACTCTAGCATATCCAGTTGACCCAGCACTAAAGAGATGACCCCAACCCATCTGCAGAGTCATGACATCCCCCTTGTGGGCCCTGATGACCCGGAGCTTCTGCTTAGTGTCCAAATCCCATAGCTCTATGACTCCTTCAAGCTTGCTACTGTATAAAAATGAGCCATCGACAGCCATTGATAGCACAGATTCGGCATCATCCTCTCCAAGACAGGCGACTTCCTTAATGCCTTGACTTTGATCCTGAGATAGTTTCCAGATTTTGATTGTACCATCTCCGCCACCGGACACCAATACATCCTCGTCTGCCTCAATCAAACGGGTTACACCACGCACTAGGAGCATGCAATAGACGTAGCCAAAATGAGCATAATGCCTCATGTGCGCCTTGGCAATTTCCAGCACCACACCATCATTTGGTCCCGTACAATTGTTCTGTGGCCTCGGCGTCAATGTTCCTCCTTTCGCAATCGAATCAAAGAATTTGTGATTTCGACGATCTGGGTGGGCTTCTGGATCTGGAGATAAACGCGTGCTCGATTCGTTCAGACTGCACCACTGTATGCTAGTGTTCTGCGCTCCCAAATATATCGTCTGGAATTGCGATGAAAATGCCACGCTGAACACATCTCCCACATCGTAGGTACTGTACACGTGGTACAGTCGCTTCAGGCTGTCGGGGCACCAGGCATTGACAATTGCATCTCCCGCGCTTGAGAACAAGAGGGTGCCATCTGGAGACAAGTAGAGGCAGAGAACAGCTCGTGTATGGGCTTGGATGCGAACCACCAGCTCAAACGAAGCTAGAGACCAGACCACAATCTCTCCATCTTGTGTTCCTGCATAGATATACCGACTTCCAACCGCGAGTGTGAGAATCGCGCTATCGTTCTGCAGATGGTGGGCAAGTTCGGGCTTCTCGTTCAATCGTGCTGCAGATTGGGAGTCATCTTCAGCTCGATTGAGGACTTCGTATGGGGGTTCATCGTCGCTGGCTCCGGCTGGAGACAGGTCAGTAACAGAGGGAGGAATGTTTGTGAATCGTTCAGCAATAGATCCTCTTGCGCCAAAAATTGAAGCCATCTTGTAGCATTTGGGAGTTCGAGTTTGTAGGTAGGTTTCAAGGCGCGGTCGTTGCCCGTCAAGGTACAAGGCTACAGTACTGTAGCGAGCAAGCCCGCCGAACTTCAAGTTTCCAGCAGGGTTGGGCTGCCACAACTCTCAAGCTCATCTTCAGCCTCACGGTACTTCTCAGGCCTCACCACAACCTCAAGCCCCCAACTCAAAGGGAACCTATAAATTTGACGATTCACTCACTTTCTGTCTCTTCGCTTTCTTCATCTTCGCTAGTCCAAACGGTGTCCTCCTCACTGCTCCCCAATATAGGCATTTCGGGATCACACATTTTAATCGAGAAAGAATTTGGATTTGAAAACCGACTTCCACAGGCGTTCCACAGCTCTGAATGGGAGTTCTCGTCCTCCCTCTCTGGTTGTCGAATTGCGATAGTCATGATCGACAAAAGTGTGAACAGATCACTATTTGCTCGGTTCGAATTGGCGGTATGGCGTCTTCTGAGTTGGTGATGGCGCCTTCCTTCCATAAGACACTATAACCATTTCTTTTTGCAAGAAACTTATCTGTTGGAGTCTCGGGTTCCCAGACAATGTAATCTGCTACGAAGTTACACGCGTTGGCGGCCTGTCTTGTGCTCTCGGCGGGACGTGTTTCTGTTTATCATCGTGCATATTCCGAAAGCATGTCTCGTGGGTTTCCTTTGATATTCACCGCACCGTACCGCCCTTTCTTGCGGGTTTAGGTAGCACTGCTGGCTCCGGATGTCTTCTAATGCATCCGGAGCACCGAACTTCTCAACTTCCGCATAGTTGCATGGGAACTTCCTTCCGACGATCGTAGTAGGAGAGATTGAAAGAGTCAGCATCTATGCCTGTCCGACTTTATGTGACTTTAAGTCACCCCGATTAATCCTAGGAGTCAGACGCCTAGCTAATACTGCTCGAACTATGGTAAATCATGCTCAATCGGACATAATTTATCAGCTCTTATACGCTTCAAACTCTAGAGTAATGCTGGCTTGCTGTCTTGCTCTTAGCCTTGCCTTTGCATTTTATCCAGTAAATTTGTTGGTTCAGTTTTCATACAAATCTCGCATATGCATTATTTTCTTGATTTTGTAAAGCATTTGCCTTAATGTATCCAGAACCATTTCTTATATCTTCCACGAAATCTGAAAACCAATAGTAGGTGGAATGACCGGTCTCGGCCAACGAATATGAACCCAGGTAGCTTCGTCAATTCAGGATGAAGTTGCCATGCCGGTGTCATGGAACAAGGATACTCATGCTCTGCCAAATGGTATCCGGATTAGAAGAACATTCGAGACCTATTCCTAATTCTTGTCGTACTTGTGTTGTTTATTCACCTTTGGCCAGTATGGGAAAGAGCGTATAATCTGTTCGGCATCGAACATCATATAGGGCGCGCAACTGAATTCACCTGAAGCTTTAGTGAATGCGATCGATTTGAATGCCAATACACTCCATCGAGATGATTTTGAAAATATCCACAAAGGCAGTGCTTTGAAAGTAATATCCGATGTGATGAGTTGCGTGTGCCGAGCAAAGGCAAAGGTCTTGAACAGCCGTTGAATTAAATGGCATACCAACTTTGAAAACTCGTATCTACCGACATGCTCGATGAGTTAAAGCTAAAAGGTCAGCACAGTGGTATCGTAAGGCCACTGGTCTCGCATGTCTCGTTTAGCCACCGAAAATTGTTTACTTTTCTTGCACACCTGTTCAAGGCCCCGCTAGTAACTCTTTCTCTTCGAGTGATTTAGGCAGGAATTTAATACCTCGGTGGCTCTGGCCTTCAAATAATTGACTCACTGGTATTTATTCAGGCCTGCTACCACAGCCATGAAGTAAAGGTTAACTACTTAACAAACACAACTTCGATCATCCACAATCGTTGCTCCAGATCTTCATGTGCGATAAAAGACGGAATGCTTTCGTAGACCTGATTCGGCCTATCCACCTGCTTTGCCTCGAGTCTTTCTTGGAGCTTTCTCTATTCTAAACTAACGAGTTCGTACTTGATTCTACCACAACCCCGAAGTTTCCATCAACTTCAATAATACGACCAGCACACTCAAAATCCGCCAGCTGGTCGAGACACCACGCAAGAGACCCCCTTGCAGTGCGTGCTAACCAGTGGCTTCCTCTGAATGTACCTTCACCCTTTTTCAACATAGGCTCTGTAGTACATCGTTGCAATTCGCTTTTCAATAGCGGAATTCACCTCATATCGGTGCCTTACTTGCGAGAAGACTTCAGCCTGGAAATTTCAAGATTAATCAGGCTATATGATAGGGCTACCTACTGCCAGGTATTCTTGAGTGTAAGGAGAGAGTCAACCGATAAAGGCAGGAGCCTCAACACCAAATCATCGCACAGAGTGCGTTGCGACAACGTTCGACCCTACATTACCAGAGCTTCCCTCTGATAACTCTCTGATTTTCTGGTTTCGGGACAAGTTCCTTCTTTTTCCAGAGTAATACAGCCACAAATTCCGAACGAAATGATTAGCAAAGCACGATCGATTCTGACTTTGACCTCATCTTCAAGATGTCCGCACAGCGCAAGCTTAGCTCTAACGCATACATGAAGAAGCTTACAGGAGAGGCTATCGTGAGGCAATTTCCTGAAGCCTTTTTTGAACATCCAGACTTAACGCCTGGTAACTCCTCTTCCGAAGTTCAGTACAAGTTCCGATCTTCTGATACTGATTCATTGCAGAGATCTTCTACAACATATTGCTCTCGGTAAATTTTGACGTCAGAAAAGCGCAACTTGAGGTCATTGAATTGGTCAGGAAACCAGGTGAATTCATCTTACCCGCTGACCTTCTAGATGCCAATCTTCCCCAGTCCACGGGTAGTCCGCCAAATTTGCAACTAGAATTCCAAGACAAGAACCATGGATCTGACTCTTTGAAAGTCACCAAACAATCCCGAAATATACCTTGGAGATCCGCGACTCCCTCAAATCCTGTTGAAGGTGTAGCTTCCACCACCCCACAATTGAAAAGGCGGGCCACACTGCTCAAGTCCCCTGACGGCATACTTGAAGCCAGTCGCCGAGTGAAAAGAAGGAAGAGTGATCTCAAACGCAATCCCCTTCCTTTCACCTCTGTGGTTGAAACAATCAGCTTGAATAGCGTATCTGCTTCTGCAAAGACGACATTGTTTTCTCCTTTTTCCTCCGTTGTTGGTACGACCAACTCAACAAGTCTTACTACTTCCCAAAGAAACCCTATTTGCGGGTTTATACCTGATAGCGAGAGTGATGGAGATGAAGAGTCACTAGGCTCCGTTGAGCGTTCTACTACGAGAGTCCGGTCCATCTCATCTAATGCTTCTTTTCACACCGCCGAGAGCCCTCGCATAGCAGGTTTGTATGAGTCGACCATTCGAGCTGCAGAAGCAAAGGCATTGATCGAACTTACCTCTGGGGAACACAATGACAACGAGTATGAGGAGGACAGCAAAGCCATCGAATCCACCAAAAGTACACCTAGGTCGATCAAACAAGAGCCTATTCCGGATTTCGGCGACGATTCCGACTATGACTTTCCAGCAGCTGACGAAGAGCTACGAGATGTCGACCCTGCCGAGTGGCTAGAAACCCGCATCGCGAAAGCGGGCCAAAGAGGGAAGCGAGTAGGAGCTAACCCTAATGAGCTGGTCTTGAAGCATCGGAGTAAAAGCTTGGCAACTCCTTGGTTGCATACACTCGTAAGTACAATATTGTCTTTAAAACTGAGATAACTTTCGATCCAACTTCCTCAGGCTCGCCCATTTTATCCAAACAAGGTTGACGTTCTTGAGAACTACCCCTACGAGAGGGGACCAGAAGAAGTTCCAGACCTCGAAAAGCATTTGGAGGAGGTCCGAACTCTTGTCTTGGAGCAGTCCCTGCAGGGTGATATAGATAGTGTTCGCTGCAATCCTTGGGGCACGAACAAGCCAGACGGTGCGCATCAAGACTCGTATGCCTCCGTCACCATTGATGGGATAACTTACTCCCCAGGCGATTGTGTTCTGATTTACAGCGGTTGTAGGTTCACTTATAGAAATGTCCTGTGCTACCCTAACTTCAACAGCTGAAGATCAGTACCAAGTAAAGCGGGGGCGTAAGAAGATTAAAGCAGACCCAACCGAAGATGATGATATTTTCCTAGTTGAGAAAGACCCATGGTATGGAAGAATCAATTTCTTCCAGCAGGAAGAGGCAAGTTCAAATGAATATCTTTCGCGATGCTGAAAGCTAACAGCATCTATCCAGTACGGTGGCAAGAAGACAGCACATATTCAATGGTTTCATCACGCATCCGCAACAATCCAAGGAGAACTAGCCTGTCCTAATGAGCTCTTCCTCGCCTCTGAATGCTCGGATGAGGAAGTGTTCTGTTTCGCAAGCAAGATTGCCGTCACATATGTAAGCAACATCGCGAATGAGCCAGGGGGTATTGCGGAGCATAGTTTCGGCCAGGGAAAAGGATACTTTTACCGTTTCCATTACGATCGGGTCACCAGAGCCTTCACAGATGCTTCTATCCACGACAAGCACCACCATCACATGGGTCTGGGACCTTGTGAAGTCTGTCATATGAGGATTACTTCTGCCAATGAATCCGGTTTCGTCAAGATTCTGGGCACACCTAAGCCAAAGGGTCCTAGAGTAAACATCAAGGGCTTCCACCGCGGGGAGAACGATTATTTTCTTTACGACTTCGTCTACATCTTCATAGACGAAAAGAAAATATACGAAATAGGACAGATCACCAGGATCTATGCGAACCTGCAGAGCTACAACAAGAAAACGGCTCTGATTAAAGAAGAGAAATTGCTCATCGAGGTGGATATCTATGATCGGGTAGACAGATTCCACAAGCCGTGGTTCGAAGAATTCACGAATGGAGCAGTTCCCAAAGTACGAGATGAAAGACGTCTCTACTATACTGAGATCAATTGCCCTAGAGATCGAGCTCGTATCATGCTAAATCAGCTTGATGGAAAGTGCTATGTGAGACACCGGGACGATATCACAGATATGGATAGATACAGGGACAAAAATGATCACTTCTGGGTAGATCAACAAGTTTCTGAGCTTGTTGACGCGGGAGGTGATACTAAAGAATCTGATCTCGTTCGGTTAGGTCGAGAATATATGCGATACTCGGATCAGTACGTTTTCTGGAAATCCTCTCTCCTTATTAATGTTGCATTGTTCTTTGTGACGTGCTGACCACCACTGTGTTCCTATAGGAGCACGATCGATGCAGAGAACGAGGAGATCCAGAACCAAGACTTTTCATCGAACGGGAAGAAGCTCGTGGCCATGGTGAGCATTCAGTAATAGCAGATCATCCAAAATGGGGGCTGATCAGACGCTAGGACTTGTTTTCTGGTGCAGGTGGTCTTACAGTCGGCATGAAGCTTTCGAACGTTGTCGAAACACGCCATGCCGTGGAGTTCTCTGAGGTATGTCGAGCCACAACTTTAAGTCAATTATCACTGATTTTCTGTTTTAGGCGGCTTGTAGGACACATAAAAAGAACTTCCCAGACTGCATTATGCACAATGCCGATATTAATCTTATGCTGGAGCGGGCTATTAGTCGAGATTCTGGTGAGAAACTAGAGCCCTTGTACGACTATCACGAAGACCCAGTCGAGGATCTTCCAGCCCGTGGAATGATCGACTTTATTTACGGGGGTAAATACACCTTCCTGTGCCTGTCGGACCTTTGCTTACATTCCTTTAGGCTGCCCCTGTCCTGGCTACTCCAAAGCGAATCGTTTCCCACAAAAGGAGGATATAAAGAACAGTTTACTCATTGTTCTGCTCAGCTACGTGGATTATTATCGGCCGAAGTACTTCCTACTGGAAAACGTTCGGGACCTGCTTCTTCATCGTGTGAGTAACCAGCGATTGGCCCTTTTCTAGCTTCTAATATTTCACAGCTTGGTGCCATGCAGTGTAAGGGGAAATTACGAGGGGGTATAGAGAGTGGAACGATGAAGTGAGTGCTCACAAAGGCCGTTCTTAACTTTTATTACATAGGATGTTCTGACTGTCTAGGTTTATTCTTCGAGCCCTTACAAGCCTAGGATACCAATGTCACTATGCATTGCTCCAAGCCGCAGAACACGGTGTATCATCCTCCCGTAAAAGAGTTTTCTTCTGGGCATCCTTGTCAGGTTATCCTCTCCCTCAATTTCCACAGTCGCAGAACCTGCAGGCCTCTCGCAGACTTGAACGTTCTGAAGACGCAAATTGGTACCGAAAAACAAGATCTGCCCCTCATCGACAAGTCACCGTAGGCATGCCATCACGGATCTGCCTAAGTTTGACTGGAGCCATCCCAAACGAGAAAATGACGGAGCTATTACCGAAGACCGCATGCGTAGGTGGAAGAATGGGATAAATCAATTCGAGGTAGTTCAAAATGAAGATGCAATTGGCTTGGAACGTCAAAACTACCCTACGCAACCTCTCTCAGAATATCAACGGAAGATGCGCATCGGAGTTGGCATGGATAATCTTATGAACCATGTAACTCACCAATGGCAAGACCACATTACGATTCTCATCTGCGAAATTCCGATGGTTCCAGGAGCAGATCACAGAGACGTAGCCAACGATTTGAAACCACGCTTCTTGTGGCACCCCGATTCCGCAGCCGCCAAAATTAAATTCTATCCTGGGAGATGCGGACGGCTGGACATGAAAGAGGGATTTGGAACCTGTCTCACTGATATGTATCCTATATCGATGAATGGAAAGGTATATTTGACCCAAATTTCTAAAGCATTCAAACTATATAGTAACATCTTCTAGGTCGTCCATCCAACCCAACATCGCGTCATTAGCATCGTGGAGTATGCTAGACTCATGAGTTTTCCCGACTCTTTCGTATTCGAACTCGACGGCTCAAGAGTTGCAGACGTAATTCGACAGATTGGCAATGCCGTACCTCCATTCCTTGCTAAAGCTGTCGGCAGTGGACTTGCCGAATCAGTAATTCTCAAGTTCGAGGAGGACAAAACGAAGAACCCAATACCGAATCCTCGGCCCAAACAAGCAATCAAAGTCGAGCAATCGACTACTACGAAGATTTCCACACGGAAGCAAAAGTCGCTAAACGGGGGACGTTCGGCTGATATAGCTATCTACCTTGACTAAAGTCTGACCCTTGACCTTTTGTTCTTCGAAACATCTTTTATCTTGTTTACTTTGAAATGATATTCTGCACAATCTGAAGAAAATTCAAGATCGAGGAAGGGGTCCAGAACTAGACGATATTTTCGTAAGCGCGGAAGTTGCTTCCTGAAATTATGCAGGCTATAGAGACCAGAAGGCTTGCAAGGGGAGGCGGGAGGCAGCTAGTGAGTTTCCTGCAAATGGGAGAGCCTTTGGCTAGGTAGAAAATATTATTACTTTGATAAACAGCCACGCAGTAGTAAGATTTGAACCGTGAACTAGATTCTAGAGTTAATTTTTTTGACATGTGAACAACAAAATGTTGTTCTTAAGGACAAACTAGGAGTTGGGTTTCGATTCAAAACCGCCCTATACGCTTTCAGTATGGTGCGCTTATTGGGCAGGATGGGAACAGGTAGGGCAGGCAGTGGTAGAAAGTGATGAATGCTTTGAGGAAGACACACAGTCTGGGATGAGAAGTAATATCAGGCTCGTATCTGATACTAAACCAAGGCCAAAATAACATCAATTACCATATTTCAATACACAGTCGATTCAAGGGATCACGATCACAGGACGAGGTTTCCGCGTGTTGAACAAAACGATAATGTTTGGGAGACAGGTAGATAGAGGCGAAGTGTCGAAAATAACGCGGCAAATCGGATTCTGTTATACTTCTGCGGTTATAGAAGTCTAAGAGTATGCCATATCCATGGTTGGTCATATTTTTCTTGAACAAGTGCCTTATAATAGAAGTTTTATGTAAGAAAATCAGGCCAATCATTTTCGCCAAAGTGTTCTCCTCGCTCACTAAAGGTCAATATTGGGTGCTTGCAGAAAGATTATGAAGGTTTCATATCAGTGCTATACAAACAAATTGCCATACCTTAAGCATTAATGCTAGACCAAACGAGGCTTGTTTTCTGTGGTATTGATTTTCAGGTTACGACGAAGCTGGCAATCAGAGTCGGGCTTTCTACTATAACCTATAGTTATTTCATGTACTTGTGTATCAACCTAGAGAAAAATTTGCGAGCATCATGTCTTGAAGTCACATGTCATTTTTGAAAAAGCTAAGAGTCGTGGCATGAGACATGCAGTTATTATTTAGCGCTATACCCAAATTATAGACCATTCGTTATCCTCCCTAATTCGCTCCCTTACCGCACATGCATCTATCCATACGTCCTGTCCCCCAAGCAACAGAGTCGCCGTCTTTCCCACAATGCTCTCCCTCACATCATGAGATATGAATCCTATGAGCTGTGCCAAAGGGGACAAGAATGGCAGACCTTCCACTATCACTCCCCAAATTCCCTCTCTAGCCACTACGTCTCTAAGAGCTTTCGAATAAATGAAACTTAAACCATTGCAAGGCTTGAACAAACGTGGTTTTCTTTGCATATTTTCCTGGCTCGCTATCAAGATCACGTCTCCAAGCAAATCCATCACTGACGTGACTGTATAGGTTGATTTGATAAGCACAGTAGGCCTGTTCCAAAGCTTCTCGAATCGCTTCTCGCTCCATAGCTCCTGCAGTGGATCCACGGTCAGTGAATCCCGCGATGGCCAAAGTCAATGGCTTCGTCACAGCGCTATAGTCCGAAAGCGTAACGGCGGGTACAGCTAGTGGAGAAGCAACATAACCTGCGACGAAACGATATGCTGGCACATCAGGTCTGGCGAGTAGTCTCAGGACCATTTTGATCCCGCGACCATATCCAGCAAGGACGATACGGAATTTTGGAGATCCGACTGGTTGGGGTCGATAGGAACGGAATTGATTGAAGGCTTTGTCGATATTTTGGTCGAAAGTTTTCAAGGGGTTTGTTGGGGTTGCTAGGGCGGAACTCATCATAATGGTAAGATATCCCGCCTGCTGGAGTTAGTCCTGATGGCTTTTGATTATTCGTACTGAGATTTACTGTACTTACTGACGCGAATCCGTCCGCCAACATCTTATTATCGTGGGTGAACCCCGTCTCGTCGGCAAACATTATGAGACCAACATTCTTTTCCTTGAACTTTCCAAGATCTGGGACGTGGGAGCCAGGAATCACACAGTAACGTGCATAGCTTCCCTCGGCCGAATATATACCTCTGGGCTGACCTCTAAATCGGATTCAGCGAAAAATGAACTGGGGGACACGCTTGGGATGATCTTACTCGCGCTGAACGCCTGTCGGTATCGATGGTTAGTGATGTCAGCTTTGCGGGTTTGGGTGATGCTTACCATCCAAGGGATGTGGTTGTAATACGCTGTAAGACATATCGAGAGCTCGGATTTTGCTTGAATCAAGATGTCTATGAGATTATGAGAGTGAAGTCAACGTGACGACTTCTATCGAAAGAAATATTGACGCGTAAAGGTGCGACAAGAAGTTCGCATGCGACAATTATTTGGTTGTTTTGCATTCCAGCAGCAGGAATGTCGAAAGGGAAGAATGTGCGTGGGAAAAGGACGCGATATTGCGAGTAAAATAGCGTCGAAAGCTGCGACTAGCTAGCGCGTAATAATTTAGGCCGGTAGCGTGATCTGGCACAGTATTGAAGATATACCTCTGACCTTGTATGTCAACAGGAGATGATTGGAAAGGAGGAAGTCTTAGCCGAATGTTATGGTTGGCTTGGCACGCCAAGATGTGGACGAGCGCGGACGGGTGGTAGCGAAAAGCTAGTTTCTTGATTCGAACGTCACTGGCCACCTAACAACAAAACCCTTCGACCAGCCACACCTTGAATGAATAGCAAGGACCGCGGGTCAAAGGCCAAAGATACGCGAATATCCTATTGGTATGAAGCTTTGACGATGGTGCTAACAACCGGCTCAAGTTCTCGGGGCGAGAATGAAGTACCAAGCCATAGTACGCAGCTGGAACTGACTCCTAGAGAACAGGATTCATCACATGACATGGAAGAAGGAATTACATTAGCCGTCCAGGAAGTGTCACAACTCCCTTCGCCATCCCCGTCAAGATCGCCATCCCTTTCGCCGCGAAGCTTGTCACCATCGCTAGTCGTGAGAATTCCACACGTGGAGTACACAGGGACCCTCCCCTCGATTGCCCATGGCCGGAGGTACTCGGGTTCCTTTGAGAAGGTCTACAACAATAATTCAACATACGCGGATGTCGACGAAGTCGCGATTCCTTCGCCACTTCCAATTTCGAAGATGCTCCCACCGCATGAGCTGCATGATATCCCAGAAGAGGTCGGAAAGCCTAGGAAACTTTCATTAAATCATAGTCATGGAAGTGATGTGAGATCAACTATCCTTGAGGTGGAAGGTACAGCAGAAGAACAGATTGGCCGGCCTCGGAAGCTCTCCGCGAACAAGTGGAAGGGCGAGGTTCTTAAATTGACGGCTGCCGAAGTGGAGGAGCTCACGACTGCTCCCGAGTCCCTTCCGGTTATCACACCTACCCGATACACCGTGTCTGCACAACCCTCTCTCGCGCCATCGCCAATTGGAGACACTAGAGGCTCATTGTCTGATGGGCCACTCTCGGATGCCGAAGGCGGCAGCGGTCGACGGCGTAGGAAAATCAGTGCTCCAGAGCCAATGGGGATGCTTATAGATGCTCATAGTGATCGTCGAGTCAGAGCCGAAACATTTTTAAATACGATGACTAGGCGTCCTGTATACTCATCGAGGGCGGCTTCGACACCACCAATAATAAGCAGAAACACACCATCCATGCCTAAATCACAAAACCAACTCTCACCTAAGAAGAAAGCGCATCAGTCAGAGCTGCGGCCAGAGCCGCTAGATCTCGATGTCGTCTCCGCGAAATTACAAAATGGTATTGATCCTCCATCGCCAATACCACAATCCATACCATTACCTCCAATGTCAATCCCGACCTACCTGCAATTAGAGCTTTCTTCTACAAGACCAAGCCCATTATACATATATCGATCAGCATCCAGCGAGTTCCCTTACGAGTCGTCCAAGGTAAAATTCGAGAGATTGCTAAACTTCCTTTTGACTCCAATTCCTCTAGAGCAGGTTCTCTACTTTGGATCAATGGCCTGTCTGGATGCATGGCTTTACACATTCACTATTTTGCCACTCCGATTTTTGAAAGCAGCGTTGGTTTTGATACAGTGGTGGTGCCTTGTCATAGCAAGAGAGACACGTTTCATTATCGACTTCATCTACCATGGATCCGGTCGCTTCTGGCACCGTCAGCATGGACGACGTGGGAGCACGGGTTCTGTTGATCGCTCGAGGAGTGTATCCAGGGCTAGTCGTCCAATTTCTACGGCTGCATCATATCCAGTCCAGTCGGGGCGAAAGCCCGAGATTGGAACGCAAAATTTGACATCCGAGAACTTAAGGGCAAGCGTGGAACGTAAATCAAGGCAAGGCTGGGGACGGAGGCATCAACGAACCAAATCCCAACCCTCATCGCTCTCATCATATCACAAGGCCGATCTTTTGCAGGGCGCGGTGATAATTGTCAGCTGCTTCATTCTCATGAGACTAGATGCCAGTCGAATGTATCACAGCATTCGTGGCCAGTCAGCAATTAAACTATATGTGATATTTAATGCTCTTGAGGTAAAATCTACTTATTTCCGAGAATGCAATGTTAATATGAATAGGTTTGCGACAAGCTGCTGGCAGCGCTTGGTCAAGACATTCTCGAATGTCTGTTTTCAAACGAAACTTTAGAACGCAACTCATACGGGAGAAGCAAGGTTTTACGTCCCCTCGGCATGTTCATCCTGGCACTCATCTACAACGTCACTCATGCGACCGCGCTATTTTATCAAGTCATCGCGTTAAATGTTGCTGTAAATTCATATTCAAACGCACTTCTAACTCTTCTCATTTCCAATCAATTCGTGGAAGTAAAGTCAACAGTCTTCAAGAAGATCGAGAAAGACAATCTCTTCCAGCTCACATGCGCGGATATTGTGGAACGATTTCAGCTCTGGCTAATGCTTGTTATCATTGCACTTCGAAACTTCGTGGAAGTCGGTGGATATGCTGACATCGCAGGAGCTGATGCTGTGTCGCGGAACACTTCAATCTTTCCGAGCAGTTTCAACATTTTGCCTAGCTGGTCAGGTGAAGTGCTTACTCCATTTCTCGTCGTTCTGGGCAGTGAGATGATGGTTGATTGGATCAAACACGCTTATATCAGCAAGTTCAACAATGTGAAGCCAGCCGTATACAAACGATATATGGATATCCTTGCGAAAGACTACTACACCAATGTAAGCCAGACGTCGTGTTCTTCATCTAAGGCTTCACTAATGGTCTCCAGGCATTCGTCAATCAGAACCTCATCAAGCGTTTAGGACTTCCAGTCATTCCGCTATCGTGTCTCTTCATCCGGTCTTCCGTTCAGACTTACCACATGTTCCTTGCCACACATGTCCCATCGCCGGTAGCATCAACAGCGACAGCATTGTCAGTCGAGTCCGCATCTCCCGCAACGACTGCAGCCCTCGAGCACTTTGATAACATCATTCGTCGTGCCCTCGGGCGGTCAACATTCGGCATCCCAGACCCACTTGCTAAAAATCCATGGTATCTCCCCAGCGCAGATGACGCCATAGCAGCCCTGACCATGCTCGTCTTCTTCCTTGGCGCTTTCTTCGTCCTCCTCGCCTGCAAGCTGGTACTTGGGATGCTTCTCCTCAAATACGCCCGCAACCGGTATGCGACTATGAAAAAACGAGAAAATCAGAGCTATACTGCGGAAGGCAAGCGGTTGGGGATATGGGGAATGTCCGAGGTGGATGAAGATAAGAATCGCTGGATTTATGACGATGATCCGGAGACGCTGAAGAAAATGAAGGAGAAGGAGAAGATTGGGAAGGAGAAAGCGGAGAAGAGTCAAGACTTTGGAAAAATAAGTAGGTATGAGATGATAAAGAGGATCTGGTAGATCCAGAAACCAAGGTCTTGCACGCAAGTACATAATCAGCAATCTAGATGAGGGTCACAATACCTCTGGGTCGTCACGTGAGTCATACCTGAAAACGACTTCGCTTGGAGCAATATCACTTAGGCCGTATGAAGGCTTTTTATACCTCGTGGGTACTGATAAAATTGTGCGCGGGCCTACGAAGTAAGCCAATCCCAAGGATCGACAATACCCGGATCCCCAATTCAGATATAAGTATCTGGCTAGTTATCGTTCGCCAGAGACGAATCTGCCCTTTCCCCGAAATACCACGCCAACAGAAAAAGCATATAAACTTGATGATAAAGGTATGTTACGATTAATTTAGGCCACAGCTAAATCGACATACGTGAATAGCTAAATCGACATACGCTAAAATTCTAGTAACTTGGCGTGTGCATCTAGGGGACACGCCCTCCTATACAAATTTGTACTAGAGGGCAAGGGCCATTTATGCAGGACGATAATATTCATAATTTCCTGATTACCCCTAAGGCTATGAATTGTAATTGAGGTTATTCGGAGTCGTTCTACTGCCACTACCTATATACTCTACTACTATTCTAGCTGCAATTCTTCCATATGTTCATACCCGGGCTCTCCAGAAAATCGTATAAGAAGGTAGCAAACTTCCCTCTAGAGGGCCCCCATCGAATAGCTGTATATATACTATTTAGCAGGCCTTTAGACTACTATGCTACTATATACTCTGGAAGCGGCAGTAAAGTTGCAGTTTCCTTCTGAGCTATATTTATTACTACTTGTACTACGACAGGCCTGAATCAGTGAATTCAGCTCCCCTAGCTCCCCTTCCTCTATTAAATCCTTTGAAGGTCAGAGGTAAAGGCAGACCGAAGGGTGCTCTTAGAGGTAGGGTAGCACCTTCAAATACACGCCGGGACCCCTCGTTATTTGAAATCCCCTCTAGCTCTGCCCCTGTATCACTTAAGTAGCCTCCTATAGTACAAAACAGCGTATCATCGACTGTAATAGCTATATAGAGGCTTAAGGGCGGGCATCAAGATAGCTATGAACCCGGTACACGGAGGGAGAGAGGGTATATATATAGCATATTATCAATCTATCACGTAGATAGTATAGAAGATGCTACTATAGCTAGTGAAGCTTTGATTAAGAAAGATATAATTAGGAGGGTAGAGGTATATACTCAGGATACGGAGTTTAAAGATGATTTTGATAATTTAGCATAGAGAGGGGTAGCTATTATGCAGTATACATAGTTATGCATACAAATCTTGGTGGTGATAAATGCACTCTTCATATTCAGCTCGCCTAGTTAGCGTATGTCGATTTAGCTATTCACGTATGTCGATTTAGCTGTGGCCTTAATTTAAATCGAGTGAGAGATACGCATGCGCACATGGAACTCAGAACTCCAAGCGAGGTCAAACCAGACTCGCTTCCAAGCACAACAAAGAAGTCTGTGACCCACCCAGCACCAGCCGATCGCGCAGGTCTTCCATCGCGCCAACCAAGATAGCATTTTCGTCGCACCAATTACGTGCTCAAAATTCAAGACAGGAGGTACGTACATACCATGCGCCTTACACAAACAAGTGATACTTTGATACGTGTGTGCCGGCCCTTCTGGGCCGGTCAGGTGACCGGACCGAGCTGCTATCCCTGAGCCGGGCACCGCTAGTGCCTGGATTTCTGAGCCGGGTTGGGAAATGAATAAGGGCAGAACCAATGAAACGGGGGTTTTACAGATGGTTTCTCTGCGTGCGGCTTGGGGTTGGGTTTTGAGACGTAAGTTTTGCTTGGTGCGGTGAGGGTGTCTGGTGAGTTTTAGGGTGTTTTGTGGTCATTTACTGCAGTGGTTGATAAGGGAGTGGAGAATGTGCATATGGTTTTGGGTTCGTGATGAGAAGGAGGGAGACATTTCTGTATAGGTATATAAGTATACTCTCCTGATAATCTCATTATTGAAATACCCAAGAATCTCTTAGACACCTCTATCTCTGCCTGGTACCAAATTCAAAGTCCTCGAACTATCAACACCATTCTCCCATTTTCATATCAATCGATACGGAGTATTCCAAAGTTCAATTATCATAATGACCGAACATCTTTGGAAACGCACTCCTCTTATCGAGTCTCCTTCCCTCTCTTCAGCAGCAGGATGGTATGTTCCTTTACGCCTCTCTCCTCTGAGATTCAGTCCTAATATCCAAATAGCAGAATATTCCTCAAGCTCGACAACTACCAACCATCCGGTTCCTTCAAATACCGCGGCATCAGCCATCTCATGCAAAGCGCCATCCTTGATCGCTGTCCCGAATCCCTCACAAAACTACATTACTACTGCTCGTCCGGCGGAAACGCTGGTGTTGCCTGTGCAACAGCTGCTCGATGGATGGGATATCCTGCTACAGTTGTCATCCCCACAGCTACTTCTCCGCTTATGGTCAAGAAGATCCGAGATTTAGGAGCAATTGTACATCAAGTTGGTGCATCTTGGGCGGATGCGGATCGATATTTGAAAGAGAACCTTTTGGCGCATGATCCGCACGGGTTCTATGTCCCGCCTTTTGACAACCCCATCATTTGGGAGGGTGCTTCTTCTATGTTCGAAGAGGTGTATGAGCAGATAGTGGATGAGCAAGGCTTTGACGGCGTTGTGTGCAGTGTTGGAGGCGGAAGCCTGTTAACGGGTATCATAACGGCCATCGAGCGCAACTTTACACCATCTCTGCGGCGACCTCAACCTCCAAAAGTACTAGCTGTTGAGACTCGAGGAGCAGAAAGTTTGAATGCGAGTCTGACGGCAGGAAAGCATATCACATTACCGAAAATTACAAGTATAGCCACGTCGCTGGGCGTTGTACGGGTGGCTTCCCGTGCGTATGAGTTAGCGCAAAAGAGTAGTGTTACGAGCCTCGTGTTGAGTGATGCTGAGGCTGCGATGGGCTCGGTTCGCTTTGCTGAGGATGATAATGTTCTTGTTGAGGTGTCATGCGGTGTTGCCCTGGCTGCCGTATACAATGGCGAACTGAGGCGGGCAATGGGTAGCGAGATGAGTGATACGGAGTGGAAGGAGATGAAGATCGTTGTAGCCATTTGTGGGGGAAGCGATGTTACGCCTGACTTGCTCGAGAAGTACAAGGAAAGGTATTCGGAAGAGGTACCTGGTGTGATGAGTCAGTCCATCGACGAGGCGATTTCGTTTGATTTCGTTGGGCGAAGGTGTAGTCAGAGTCTGGGGATCTTGGGGTTTGATTTGTCTTTGTCAGAAAAAGATGGTGTTGCGCATAGTATCCGACCCTACGAGATCACTTGCTGATAATTATAACATATCTTTAAAGTTATCGTTGTCTTACGCGAGTATCACTCAATGCACGATAGGTGAAGTCACTCGAACGATGTGTGATAAATTTGACAGAATGACCTTTCTTTGGTAGAATCCTGTCGTAGTCTGGCAACAATAGAGGTCCACTTGAGCCAAAGTCGTGCATTACTGTCGTGGCGTTGCTGATGTGGCAAATGCCAATCTTCAGGGCGAAATATCGCCTCAACGGGTATGTCAGCTAGCCTTGATGTCGCGTTGGGTGACAAGTCTCTGTCAAGTCGCTTCATTATAGAAGTACGTCGAGCCCGGTGCACCAAATAAAGTCCAATCATCAATAGTGAAGGCCCAGTCCTCCGGAATCTGATCGAACAGTGACAAGTTTGGATGTTCGAAACCTATTTGCGGATCTTGATGATTGTGAAAGTCCTGATTGGTGGAGGACATTTCGTTGAATGGTGCCGGCATATCACCTACATGGCTTCCCGACGGATCCAGGTCGCTAAACTTGTTGAGTGGTACGCGTTCGCCGCGAGGTTCGGGTGCGAGGACCATATTTCCGGGGCCAATATTTTTTGTACTGGTAGTAGAACGGGGCATCTTCCCGCTTGTAGCCGACATCGAAGCATAATCGAAGACTTTCCACATCAGGCTCATGTCATCACCTGCCAACCCAACCCGCTCGCTTTCAACAGCAGGTAGAATACCATCATAATCGTCTTGAGAGTAGTAGAGGGTATGGCGATGGCGAAGTCTAGCTGCCAACTCTTCGACAATCGCGAGCTTAAGATAGTTAGCACCAATTCAGGAAGAGTGAGCTGATTCAGACTTACCAATTCTGCGATACTGTTCCAATAGTTGGATAGCTTTTTTAAGTATCGAATAGCGCTTCGGAAGCTCAAAGTTGCTGCTGCAGCAACATCTGAGTGCTTACTCAAGGTATGTTCGAGCTGGATCGTCGCAGCAATAGCGGTGAGATAGCCTATGAAAGGGTCATGGAGCATCATTCCAGCTTCGTCCATTTCATCTAGGAATCTGATAATCCAACGAGAATGGATTAGTGAGCTCTTGTAAGACTTTTGGAGGAAACTCGGAGGGACTTTTCTGATGACATGCTCTAATTTTATGAACATGATGAACGGGTGATGGCTTGCACAATTAGCATATGGGATAAAACTGTATAGACTTTGACATACATGCAGCACTGTATCGACATATAAGTTAGCTGGAAGCATAGCCAGGATGCAAAGTATGGTCGCAAATGAGGCTTTTGAATTGCTCTTCGAGGAAAATCAACCTCTCTATAGCGATGAGTGGAAAACTCTGGACACTGGGTAAGCGAGTGGCATAAGCGAAGTCTAGTCATCCGTACCTGGCTCGAAGTCCGCAAATCGATATTCAATGGTGGCAAGGTCAGATGTAGGGTGCCATGGCGGCATGTCACTCTTGTTGGTTGTCTGAAATACGAACCGGATCGTGTCGTCCCAGATCGAAAAAACTCCTACTAGAAGAGCCGAAAGATCTTGCTCAATGGAAAATGAATCCATTTCCGAAGTCGGAGCGGGATTTTGCTGGGAATCATCGATTAACAACGCTCCTTCCCATGTCGGTTTTGGTAGTTGGAAAGCTTGGTATGGTTGGGACGGGGAGACAAGGCGGGTGATGCTAAAAGTTCTGTCCAACATGAAGAGGGTCCAAGTGCAACGAGTAACCTCTTCCCTCCTATCGTCTTTCTCGACATGGGAAGGATTAGAAAGGTAGCCTAGAGACTGTACAATCCTGATGCCCAGAGCGATTTGAGTGTGAGCTCGCTGTACCCTCCCATCTACAAGCAATTTTCTTTAGCAGGCAAATGAGAGCGAATATTGGAATGCCGTACCTGCAAAATCGACTTGAGCAAGGAGGCAAAGTCCCTGTAAATACTCGAGACTTGTATCCCCCTCTCCGTACCGATGAAGAAGGTCCTGCCAGGCTTTCTCCGTCAAAGCTCGATTCCACTCATGGAGGTTTCTTTCATCCGCCCAGTACTGGTGAGTTGAGCAGCGGATACTCAGGGCAAGCATAGGATTAAGAACAAGTGGACCGAGGGAACGATTCGGCCCTAGGGAAAAGTTTTGGCACAACAGATTATAGGGTTGAGCATGAAAACAAGTGAAGTATGAAATAATACCGTCTTCAACAACGTCAGAAGGCAATGCTTCGCTTCCACCAGAACTAGTCGCATTAGATAGACATCATACATTCGATCGGAGCTCTCACAAGCTTTGTAACGATCGATTAGACGTGTCCAATACATGAATTGATTGGGGTCCAGTGACTCCATTCGACTGTGGTATAGCAGTCCCTGAGTAGCTCGAAAACGGTCTAGGTGCGTTTGTAGCCTCTCTATGATAGTTTGAAGCTGGCACGACATTCCTGAATATCAAAATAAGTAGATGAATCGTGGTGTTATTGGCCAAGCTTACTGCATGGAAGCCGCAAGTTCTTCCAGCTTCTGCTCAATATTGCCAAATCTTTTTGATACCTTGAAATGTCAACAAAGAATCCTCCAGAAAGCTGCCACGCTCTTACATCCGGATCACCTCCTGAAGCCATGTCATGTGATCTGTTCAGGGATCTCTTCCGTTTGCGACCCTCGATCTCCTGAGTCTCATACAAACAGTTCTGGCCCAGCCTGCTACATATTGAACACTGCGGCTTCTCCCCCGGGCATTTGGACTTCTTACGTCTGTTTTAAAGTTAGTAGGTGTTTCGGGTTGTTGTTGGCAGTGGTTGAGAAGCAGACTTTACCGGCAGTTGACGCAAGCTTGTCTAATCCTTCTAATAGGACTGGATCGACGATTGTCCCATAGTCGATTTGGTTCAGTCATAGTCGAGTCTATTTAAGCGATCGAATATTACCATATTGCGATGAAATTCTGAGGGCTGAGATCCAACTGTTCCATTGTGAAGTCAGAAGAGTGGAGATAGTCAGCAGTTGGCGCTATTCCTAGAACAATCAAGCGTTTAAGAGCCACTTAATGTATTTTACCCCTAGCGAAGCCAACCTCACTCAACTTTATCAATTCTTATGCTATGTTCAATGTTCTCATCCTCTTATTCTGACACTGAGCTGGCTCCCATGTTGAAATTGTAGAGAAAAGTTGTTTTGCTTGCAGCAAGTCAAACACGTTCCAATAAGCCTTTTTAGCTTGATAATTTCTGTTTAAACTCAGCTCAGATCATCATCTGTCTTCCCGATCTCAGCCTCGCAGATTGTGGAGGTCGTCTCTTAGTGGCCTAGACAAGGTTGTAGTACACCAGTCTTCCCACTATCTCGAGCGGCAGTTTGGCCAGAGCTAGCTCGCGTATATGATGCAATGCAGTCGATTAGGTTCAGTTCCGTCATCGGACACCTCTAAGTCATGGCGGTGTGTTGTATTGATAAGATTGGGGTAACCCTTTGCTGTCAGTGCTGTCCATCCACACTATCGAAACGTTCGCTCAATCACGAGAGGGTCGATCAACTTTCAAGACATTAAAGTCGTTTTAAACTTTTTGATTCCTTCATATCATTTCCAACAATCTCACAATGTCTAACTTGGATATCAACAATCTCTTTGGAGTGAAAGGACTTGTCGCGGTGATAACGGGAGGTGGAAGTGGGCTTGGCTTACACATTGCCAAAGCACTTGACGCCAACGGTGCAAAAGCCGTCTACATTATCGGCCGTCGAGAGGAGACCTTAAAGAACGCTGCAGCTCAAGGCCTTAATGGCTCTATCATCCCGATCCAGGGAGACGTCACATCAAAAGACTCCCTCCAAGCAGCAGCAGAACGAATCCAAAAGGAACAAGGCTTCATCAACGTGCTCTTCGCCAATAGCGGAATAATCGGGCCCACTCATGCCTCGGCAGGACTTCCTAAGGACCGACAACCAACTATCAAGGAGTTCAAGGATGCTATGTGGAAGACAAGCATCGAGGATTTCAGTCAAACTGCACATGTCAATGTGTCTGGTGTTTTCTACACTGCACTAGCTTTCCTGGAACTCCTAGACGAGGGCAATAAGCGCAATAACGTGGAGCAGAAATCTAACATTATCGTCACTTCATCGATCGCTGGTTTCACTCGCAAAATCTCGGCAGGAATTTCATACTCTGCTTCGAAGGCAGGGACAAACCATCTCATCAAAGTCCTTGCCACTACTTTCACGCCATATAAGATTCGGGTCAATGGTATCACACCGGGCATATTTCCCAGCGAGATGACGGATGGTAATGTTTACTTTGATAACGGTGATCCGACACAGGAAGGGGGGCTTCCGAAAGAGATTTGTCCTATGGAGAGAAGTGGATCCGAGGAGGATATCGCAGGTGTGGCACTTTTCATGACGAGTAGAGCAGGAGGGTACTTGAGTGGAAACATTACAGTTGTTGATGGAGGAAGACTGGGGCAGTTCCCAGCGGCTTACTAAGGACCTAGTTACAGAGACTGGACACTGTATCATTTGCGAAGCGTTAGATACACTATGGCTCGAGTATCTACAGGTCATTCAAATTCTTGAAAACCGTCGGACTATAATAAAAGAAACACGGCTTTGTATTATTTCTATGTCAACAGTATATAAACGAAGATCATTACTACGTACAGAGATATTGCTGGACTTAAACTTCGATCAAATCCTTTATACTTCCCAAATTCTTCACATCTACTTATTTTCTGTAGGATTCTCGTCTGGATATCGATGCCTATCATTTACATGTAAGTCTCGCCTGATATCGAGACCCTAAGATATATACTTTACTACCAACAACAACGTGAAATCTAAAGAAAGGTGCATGTCAACACTCTTTGAAAAAGCCTACCTACATGAGGATCGAATGAGTAGAACGGTGCGACGAAATATCCATGTCTGATGTTATCTTAGTATTAACATGCTGTACCAGGGAGGGCGTGCCAAGGCCAACCCCGCGATGTCGTCTTGAGCTCCGGCTGCTCAAGTCGCAGGATTATTAAGTGCCACTCGCACACCCAGTACCCATGATCATTCTTGCGCCTTCCTACAGTATATGAAGATGTGCTTTTCTATGTCTCAATGCAGATATCAATCTTATCCTATGGACATCACGCAGCCTCCCTGAACACACTTGAAAAGTAACTAGCTCCCTACTATAGTTCCACGAGATGGCCTATTATGAAGCAGACACCGCCTGGCACACTGGCGAGCAAGAAATGCAAAAGCTCCTTCGAGTCCCGCCCCTAGATAACCCAACACAGCCATACCTCACTCCTCAAGCGTCAAACACACTTATCCGAGCACCATTGATTGCTCTAGGGACTCTAGACGAAGAAGGGCGACCATGGACAACATTGTGGGGAGGGGAAGCGGGATTCTCTCGAGCTATTGCACAAGGCATCATTGGAGTTCGGACAACTATCGATCGCGAACATGATCCTGTGGTGAAAGTGCTGTTGGGAGACAAGTCGGATGGAGAGGTTATGCAGATGCAAGGGAAGGGGAAGATGGTCAGTGGGTTGACGATAAACCTGGAGACACGGAATCGAGTAAAGTTGTATGGGAGAATGGTTGCTGGAGCTTTTGCTGCCATGGATGAGCGCATCGGCGAGGTTCAGTTAGTCGTGAAGATCGAGCAAAGTTTAGGTGGGTGGTTGTGAACTTCAGATATATGCCATCTGACTCTTGAGTAGGGAATTGCCCGAAATACTTGAATAAGAAGCATATCGTACCTCACATACCGAAACCGAAACTCATTTCTAGCAACCTGCTATTAACGCCAGCTGCTGTCGCTCTTCTCGCCAAAGCAGATCTCTTTTTCATATCCTCCTCGAACCACGAGTCGGACATGGATTGTAATCATCGCGGAGGTCCACAAGGTTTCGTCAGGGTACTCTCGAACGAGGAAGGAGAAGTGACGCTTATCTACCCTGAATACTCAGGAAATCGACTGTATCAGACACTTGGAAATTTGAGAACAACCCCTCGAGCTGGCTTAGTGATTCCGGATTTCGAGACCGGAAATGTTTTGTATCTTACTGGAACTACCGAAATACTTGTTGGCAAGGACGCCGCAGATGCAATTTCGCATTCTAATCTTGCTGTGAAGATCAGGGTTGAAGCAATGAGATTCGTTGAGGATGGTCTTGCTTTCAGAGGACACGATGGGGAGTTTTCTCCTTACAACCCCCCAGTACGGTACTTGTCAACAGAGATTTCAAATGGTGTTGCAGGTACCGACAAGCAAATACAAGCCAAGCTTATTGACAAAAAGATCATCACTCCCACCATTGCCACGTTTCGTTTCAAGATTACAGATCTGGCTAAGACAAGCATGTGGGAACCTGGACAGTATGTGGCGTTGAGTTTCGCGGAGGAATTGGGCTTGGGATACAGTCATATGCGAGATGATGATCCTAAGAGTCTAAACGATGACTTTCTCAGAACATTTACAGTCTCTTCGCGCCAGGACGCAAAAGATGGAAACGATCAGTTTGAAATCACGATACGGAATGTGGGAGTCGTTACCGACTATCTCTTCAAATTCAATGTCAGAGCCGAGCTCGAGGTACCTATTCAAGGCTTCGGTGGCGACTTCAAAGTCGAGCAGGGAGAAGGAGAGAATATTGCTTTTGTAGCTGGCGGTGTTGGCATCACGCCTCTTCTAGCCCAGGATCAAGATCTAGACTTGGCCCGATTACATCTATTCTGGACGAATCGAGCAGATGATATTCCACTTGTGATGGACACGTTTGATCGGATTCCTGGTCTTGCTGCAACCACTACAGTGTTCATCACGGGGAATATCAATGCCGAGTCTGAAGAGTGGATGAAACTCCTTTCGTCAGGAGCAAAAATTGAGAAGAGGAGGATGGCTGTCGAGGATCTAAGGAGCTACTCGGCCGAGAAATGGTATTTGTGTACCGGGACCACCTTTCGAGCGTCGTTGTTGAAATGGTTAGAGGGGAAGACCGTTATCTTCGAGGAATTCAACTATTGATATCGGAATCAAAACACATAGTATCGGTCCGTATTTGTATTCCTTCGAAGCACAAACTGGGGTTTGGCAGCAGGAAACATGTTGTGACGATGGCTTAGAACTTACTCGGGACGTATCGTGAGGTTCGCAGGAAGGAAGTGCAAAGCGAGCATAAACTAACAGGAATTTCCCATTTCTCATCTCGTACAGCTTACGCCTCAGCCGTACCAAACCATATTACGCCATACCTGAAGTAAGATTCTGATCAATTAGATCAGCCTCTTAAACTGCCTCAATCTACTCGATCGTCTTTAAAAATGAGCACTCCACTATCCCGTCATACGTCGTCGTAAACAGACCGCTTAACTCAACGACACGGGGTCTAGTATGAAGAAAGAAGTACATAAAGCTGCTCAGGCCGATCTTTAGAGATGTCTTCAGGCACTTCGTCCCTACTTCTCCCCAGCCAGTCTTTTAGTGGGTCTTGTGCTGGGGGCCAGCGTGTCACATGGTCTCAACAATAGCAATTTTTCAGGGCCCCTATGTTGCGGAAGCAGCTTTCAATGACTGTTTAGTAGCTGATGTGGCCAGGAGGGCTTTTTCCCTTTTTCAATTAGAAAGAGCTCCTTGATCTTTACCGCCAACAGTTAGCAGACGATCAAGAAGTTGCGACGCCCCATGCAGACCTATGTGGAGAGCATATTCTGGTTGAGCAGTCAACTGAAAGGATTTTGGGGTACATTGACTTGGAGATGGCTGGCTGTGGCCTGCGTATAGGGAGTATACCAAATCACGGTACGGAATAGGTAATGACCATGATGAAGAGTCTGATTGGTAAAGTTTACCTTCCTCATGAGCACGAGCCTCGAATTAAGGAAGATTTACAGCAGTTCTGATTCTGCAAGAAGTGGGGTTTTTAGTGTGATTGCAAAGTCTTGTCGACCTCACTGAAAAGGCTACGAACTCTGCAGAGCAAGGATTGTAGACCATTGTCTATGGAGATAAGAACTTCAGCTAAGCGATATCACCAAACAAAGCCAAGAGATCAACGCAGGGACAAGTAGCTGTCAAGCTATTCGCGGGAAGCGGTTTTTCCCTTGATCACTCAAGTATTTAAACATTCGTTAAAGTCTTCCAGCAGGCTAGAGATCCGCAACTTTCAACACGGCTTTGCCGAAATTATCTCCTTTCAACA
Organism: Rhynchosporium graminicola; assembly: GCA_900074885.1. Lineage (NCBI taxonomy): Eukaryota > Fungi > Ascomycota > Leotiomycetes > Helotiales > Ploettnerulaceae > Rhynchosporium > Rhynchosporium graminicola. The sequence continues at coordinate 369,808 of FJUW01000012.1, read as the reverse complement.
TTCCCACCAAGCCTTCAGCAGACTTGTCAATACCATCAGTCACCTCCATTTGAATCGTGATCTCGTTATCTTTGATCCACTTTTGCACATTCTTTTGATGTTCCTCTCTGTACTTTGGTCCGAAATCGGGGTCGAAGACAATGAAGCCACGAATATTGAGCCGCTTGCCTGTCACCATCGGCATGTTCTTGATGCCGTGAATATCTTCAGGCTTCTTGCTAGACTGCGAGACACTCCCACAAGAGACTGTTAAATGTGAGTATACTCAAGTACATCAAGGAAGGTCGCCAAAGCACTTACCGATCCTCGCCCAGGTAGAAGCAGTAGCAATAGCCGCATCCAGTTGCTCTCCGCCAACATTGTCATAATAAATATCAATACCCTCCTTCCCAAGTCTCTTCAAAATCCTCCGCAATGCGCCCTCGGCATCCTCACTTTTATAGTTGAATCCCTCATCAAAACCCAACTTCCCCTTGATGAAGTCCAATTTCTTCTCACTTCCCACACTCCCAATAACCAACAACCCCTCTCTCTTCGCCAGCTGTCCAACGATCTGACCCACAGCACCACTAGCAGCCGAGATGAAGATAACCTCTCCCTTCTTCGGCTTCCCAATCTCGTAGAAACTCGAGTAAGCAGTCAATCCACTCATTCCCAATCCACCAAGGAAGATCTTCTCATCGAGTCCCAAAGGATTATCAAGATGGCTCAAACCGCCAACTGGTTCTTCCTTATCAGATCGAATTTTATCGACAGTCTGATATTCAGAGAATTTAGCATAGCCGATGACGACGTCGCCTTTTTTGAAGCGGGGATTATCTGATGTGACGATGGTACTGATGGCGTTATTGTCGAGCGGTTCGTTGAGTTGGAAGCCGCTCATGTAACCTGATCCAGCTGGGCGCATTCGTCCCCGCTGGTAGGGGTCATAGGAGATGTAGTTCAGCTTGAGGACTACGCCGCCTGGTGGTGGAGGAGCTGAGAGGTCGAATTCTGAGGATTGGACGATGAGGTCTTGACCTGGGATTGGGAGACCGACGGGGTGCTTGGTTAGGATGAGGGACTTCGATTGAACCATTTTCTATTGAGGGCTTCTGAGATGTAATGCCGGGGAGGAAGTGTTGCGGAGGTGTAGATAAATTCGGCTCAATGTAAATGTCTGGGATCTCCAACTAGCAGTTGAGATTTTTCACACAAGAAGAAAGGGCGAAAGTGGATCGATTCTACCTAGGTAATATGGCGAAAGAGGCGGATTTCAGGACAACTAAGTACTTTCGTAAGACACGTTTGAAAGTAATCGTGAATGCTAGACATACTCGATTCTACCAATGATGACCTGCCGAAAGGCGGGGTAATAGGATTGTGAATTTGTAATCTAGCACGACATATAATAATAAGTGCAAGAATTGAAAGGGGGAACAAATATTAGCGGACACCGACAAATCAATTGATAACACTTTCCAGCAGTGTAATGATTACTAATTACCTTGGAATTGTAAGTTGTGGAAGTCATCGTCTACGGATTGCGTGGGGGGTTCTATCGTGGCTTTGGCCTAATCTCATGAGCTAAACTATTTAAACGAACTATCTGAGAAGATATGAATAGTATCTTGCATAAAGCCAAGGGACATGTTGATAGTACGCCACATGCATGTGTTGTGTGTCGGGAAAGTGACAAACCATCTCACGCAAACTGAACCTCATATTCGAGATCGGCAAAATTATTCGTTTCTGGTAAGGCCTGAGCTTGCATAGATTCAAGGTCAGAAAACTACGACAGAAGATACAGAACTGATGATCAGCCATGGAAACAATGTATAGCTTTGCGCAAAGAATAGTCCAAGGTATTCACGAAATCTAAATTTATCGCTTGATCTCTACACCAGCCGCAAGTCGAAGCAGTCTCGTGAATAAACACATCAAAGTCAATACTAAAAATACTACATTCTCTAGCTTGGGGGGAGTTTATTTTCAATGTTCTCTACTTACAAGTTGTCTGTGTGTGCAAAACCCATTGTCCAGACTGCACTTCCGTGTAACTGGAAGGCTCTGTCTACACTAGATTATTGTGCTAGTTGATGTCTCGGCTTCACTTCCTTCTTCAAAAGTCTATCCAGGCTCTCCTAGGCCTCCTATAGATGTAGCTACCTCTCATACTCACTAATTTTCCTCCCAACGTCTGATTTTCTACCCCACCAAGAACTTCGAGTGAGGAATAAGTAGCCTACACGCAGAAATCGACATGACTCCTGGTACTTGCGCTTACTAGGGTTTATGGAATCTGATATATTATAAGGGGTTGTTGTGATTGTAAGAAGAGGCGATAAGAATGACCAATCCGCAATTCCCCATCATGGTAAAGAACATAATATTCTACAATGAAGACGCAAGACTTGCTCTTATCAAAGACATGAATCAAGCCGTGCCTCTTGAAGGATTACGCCTACAAATCGAAATATTTGAACAAAGATGTTGCAAGAGTCCGTCCATACCTCCTGGCTCTCCCTTTAAACTGGACGACCTAAGTGCCACCCCGAGCCTAAAGCGTTTCATGCTCAGAGATCATCTTATTGCACTGGGAATTCTGAAGCATGACCTGACGGCTGGCCTAGCGGTGCCGGATGAGATACTGGCCCAAGAGAGGAGTAAAGAGGATGGTTCTCGTACTGGTGTCGTGCGAGGGTTGTCAAGCTATTCGGTCATTAGCAGGAGTAGAGATAGGGAGCTGTAGGAGAATGTCGGAATTTTGGATGGGCTATTAGAGGATCTGATCAGTGAAGTCATGCCGTGAAGTAAGAGATGACTAGAAGGGACATAGGTAGATGAGGGGTATACGAGTTCAGACAAGCCAAATCAGATAATTGGGATCAGCAGTTCCGACTCTACCTTGAAAAGAGTGAGGCTTCTCCGACATGATTACCTACAATGAATCGACCGATCAAGAACGAGCACAAACATGCAGACACTTCAGCAGTGTCTTCTAGCTTGCATTTTGAGGAAGCAGTATGGTCATCAATGCAGCAAGATGCCCATCACAATAGCACAGATCAAACTTTTTGCTTTCCGCATTGGCTCGGCCTCCTTCAGACTCAGTCGATACTTGAGCGCGATGCCGCTCCGCTCAGCCACGCTCAACCACGCTCTAGTAGCCATCGAATCGCTACAAAGACGCATTCTTAGTGACAAAAAGACGTATACGGAATGATATTCGTACCTTCATGAACCTAGATAAGCGAGTAATTGAAAGAAGGCAACCCGCACACCTTTTCGGCTAAACACGAAAAACGAGCGCTCCCGCGGCCAACTACAGGACAAAGACCAAAATGTTTGATCCCCAAGCCGCTCTTAGCTGCATATTCAAAGTCTGTACAATACCTGGTACTAAAACCCACTACACTGACTTACCACAGATTTCCATTTGCACGAACCTTTGCTCGGCTAGTGGCACCAAGCATCCCGCTAGAGAACTACCGACGGATATTTGCAGCAAAAAGAGGACAAAATGTTCTGAGCCCGTGGTTGACAGCTTTGCCTTCCGGGACGTTGGACAAGCACCGCTTTTTCCCATGACGTGCATATTTGCGATGTGCAACAAAGAGTATTAGGAGAGAAACGGAGATTACCTACATGACTTGGGCCGCATCGCCAGAGGAACAAGATCAAAAGGGGTTGGCATCGACCTTCAAAAGATGGAGATCCCCACCATGCTAGCGAATTCACAGAAACCAGCGCGACCAGTATCGTAATTATTATCATTCGTCAACCAACCAGCGCCGAGAGTTTCAAGATGTACAGGACACCACCAGCTATGCAGACACAAACAGACGTGGGACGTAGCCAAACAAATATACAGGAATCCCAGCCTCTTTTGGCTAAGGACGAAAGAGTAGAGTGATGGAGTACCATAGAGGACGGATAGCGCAAGGATTGGGTATTATCTCGAAATTATGCAACAGCTGGGAAGCCAGTAGCACCAGTCTCTGCTGGGGGAGGAGGTTGAGGTACCTGGGGAAAAAGGTTAGCAAGTGCCGCATTATGGGAAGGAACCGAAGCATACCTCTAAACGAGTATTCTCAGCCATCATTCTCTGAAATCCAATTCCTACACCCTCAATAACCGCCAACAAGCAAGCACATCCAATGGCCGAATTTCTCGCAGCCTTGTATCCTCCACGTACCGCAAGAGCGCCTCCAGTGAAGAAACCTGCAATGACTGTCCAGTTGTTAGCACCATTGTCTCCCATGTCCAAACTCGAGGCTTAAGTCCAGGCACATACTGGCATTGTATGGATCCTCCTTCTTCCTTATTCCCTTGACTGCACAATCAAACGTCGAAAACAGTCCTCCCCAAACTCCAAAGTTGCCTCCTAGCACTGGTGCTCGCGCCTTGATTGCTGTGAGGGCACCAATCCGCCTTTCTCCATAGGGCGAGTTTCGAAAGCCTTTCACACCGTGCCATACTGCTCCTCCAATTCCCTGTAATCCAAAAGGTGAGCAAGGTGTAAATAGGGGAAGAGACTGTTGCAACTCCAGAGGGCTCGAATAGACGCCGCATAACTGGCAGAAGTGACACAGCACGTACCCCCATACAGAAAGCTCCTCCAAAATCATTCAATGCTACCCAAGGACATGGGTCTCGAGTATGATCCATCTTCTATGATATCTGTGAATTATCGCCTGCGCAGTCCTGTCCTGATTGCCTTCCGCAGAGCGCAGTTGAGAGAGACGATGAATCGCGTGGTATCGTACAGATAGGAGAGAGGATTTTTGGAATCAGATAGCTTGCCGTTGTGGTTGATCAGCTTTTGTGACTTTGCTGATTCGAGGCTTTATTGCCGGACTGCATCTCGAGAACAATGACGCTAAGAAATTTTAGAGCTGGAAGTCTGATCACGTGAATTTCCCATCATATCAAGAATGTCGCAACGTAACTTCGCGACAGAAACGCGATCTAAACCAGATTTTCTGTCATATGAGTTCAAATCCGATTTCACGCAATAAACTTATAGATTGGGCTCGGGTCGGAGCTCTCTTCGCGTTCTAACGATTTGTGCTGGCAACCGGCATGAAGTCGGCAGCCAGCATACCCACTGGCTGGCTTATCTGGTTGCGAAACATTCAATTCAGCTGCACAACAGATGAAGCCCATTTCGAAACCTCTCTCAAGCTTTGATGTGTTGGTGACAGTCGGTTTTCATCCAATGAATCTCATATCAGCAAAGCTTGATCGTATAGGGGTGTTCATCCGTAGCCCCTAGGATTTTGTTTTGAGCCTAGCCGAATGATTCCAGATGAAACCCTATCAGGGGCGATGGGATAAGAGATTATAAGCGCCCAACACAGCGGCCCATCCTACTTTGTAAGTAGCAAGTTGCGCATCTCAGGACAACTTCAGCGATGAACGATTGTTTTTCCTACACATCGTAGTCTGTTTAGATTAATTCCAGCATACATTCTCGCTATGCGCAGCATCATACTGCTTTCACTTTCACTTCATGTAGTTTACTCTTTGCAGTTTAGCGAGATGCTGGAAAGGGGCTGAATACGAACGACCTCATGTTTCGACACCAAGCCGGTTCTCTGAGCCGTTTAGCGAAGGGATCGTCTCAGATCCTTTCGTACCCTGTGCTTCCTTACGTGATGCATATTCAGCGACACTACACGTCGCAGCTGTACGGCTTATGGGTTGACCTTAGAAGGCCTAGTAAGCTGCTTCGCATGATCCTGCCATCTGTTGTTGATGGGATGGCTTTGCTCGCTTCTTCTACCTTGTCGTTTCTCATTTCTGCGTCTAATTCCTCGTCGCTAAAACCTCCGCAATAAGTGGCACGAAGCACCAAGGCTTGGAGGGCTATACCAATAACCTGTGTTGAGAGGTCTGTCAGTATTTTGTGGATGTTTCGAAGGCGATCAACGGTAGGGTTGACGTCGTATTCATTTCCTTCTTAAAGAGGCTGATGGTATAAGTACTTATGGCGCCCAGCCAAGTCTGGCTTCCTTATCGATCTTTTCGACCTACGTTCTCTCGTGCGTGCTTGCCTGCTACATTCTTTTTCACTGACCTATTATTCTTTCTCTTCTCCGACTGTGTCGCTCATTACTTGTAATCCACAACTTCATGCCAGGCCGGACCATTGAAAATTTTCGATATCAAGCTTATTAATTTACCCTACCAACCGACACCATGTTGGTCCCTGCTGTATTAATACTGGCATTAACCAGCATGATCGATTGCCGGTCTGTCTTTGACACGAAGCATCTGAAAAGTAGCCATTTGGACACAAGACATATGCATGGTGTCCTAGAGCGCCTATCTATCCGCGATCCATCAAGACGTACCCATGCTCAATTCCACAGACGTCAGAACAAGGTCAATCGCAAAAAAGGGAATAACAACAAAAATAATAACAACAACGAGGACGAAGACGACGACGATGACGATGGCGATGACGACGAGGACGACGAGGACGACGACGCAAGCGGACTTACACTACTAGCCAACGCTATTCAAACAGGCTCATCCAAAGATGGTAGTGTGAACGGGAAACAAAACCCTGGACAATCCGCGTCCAAAACTTCAAATAGCAACTTCATCAACATCTGTTCAGGGAAGACCTTGACAAATGGGCTCCAAGTACTTGCGGGCTCTTGCAATGGAATCCGTAAGTCACAAGAATAAATGGCAAAATCTTTCACATTTGCGATACTGACCTCTTTAGCTATGGGTGACCTTCCATCCAAAAAGAACATGGTTTCCGCAATAATCGTCTTTCCTGAGTCAGGCGACAACAGTATCGTCGAGAAAACGACTTTCAAGATCGAAGTCCAAATGAGCAACCTGGTTCCAGGTACCTTCACAAACGCGGCTTCGACTTACTATTCCAGTCCTCAGTTCCTCCAGAATGGGAAAATCGTGGGCCACGTCCATGTAACTGTGCAAGACACAGGCAACTCTTTGAACCCAAAAAAGCCCCTGGACCCCACTCAATTTGTCTTCTTCAAGGGCATCAATGATGCTGGGAATGGAAAAGGACTTTTGTCTGCTACAGTCACTGGTGGGCTTAAGGCTGGAAATTACAGATTGTGCACCATCACAGCTGCTGCCAACCATCAGCCTGTTCTCATGCCTGTCGCTCAACGTGGAGGACAAGACGACTGCACCAAGTTTACCGTTAGAGCCGCTGGATCCGTCGGTGGAGCCAACGGGGGCAACAATGCAGGAAACAACGAAGCTAACAATGGCGGAAATAATGGCGGTTCAGCTGCTCCAAGCTCCAGAATTGCTTCGAGCTCCAAAGCTGAAACCAAGTCCAGCAAAGCGAATGCCGTCAAAACGTCTTCAGGTGCCGTTTCTCCATCAAAGGCGGAGTCCACCTCCGCCACGAAAAAGACTCGGAAAGGTCAGGGTGGTAATGCTGGCAAAGCATCAAAGAAGAGTTTCGCTACGGTAGCACCATTTCAGAACAGTACTATTGCGCAAACAACAACAATTGCTGGAAACGGTGGAAATGGCGGGAAGGGGAATGGCAAGGGCAACGATAATGGAGGTAATGGAGGCCAACAGAATGGAGGAAAAGGCAAGGGTAACAACAATATCAAGGACGCCACGAAGCCCATTGCTGTTCAAGCAACCACTACCGCCAAAGCAACCCTCGCACCTTCAATAGTCGCAGTCGAGACAACTAAGAAAGCCAATAATGTTAAACCAGCCTTCACCGGAAAAGCAAATATCAACAGTGGCAAACAGACCCCTGTTGTGATCGTCCACAAGGTTGTTGTTATCAAGACCTTTTTCAAATTCGTCTTCTCGCTTGGTGGTCTTCCACCTGCTGTTGACAAGAAAGGTAACTCCTTCATCGTGATTGGCGATGTCTTCGATGATTTCCCATCCGCTTGTGCCGCTGCTTGTGGTCACCAATGGAAGAAGTGTATCAGCTTTTCCGGCCCTGGTTTCTCCTACAGGGACTGTACCTCCCAAAGACAGAAGTGCGGAAATGTGGCAATCAGCGCTTTGGCACCACCTGCTCCAGAAACCGTAAGTTCTCATGACCTAGACTGAAAGGTATAAGCTAACCTTGTAGATTACCGCAACGGTCACTGCGCCACCGACTGCGTCGGTCACAGGTAGTGTCCTCTCAGAACTTACCGTCACAATCACTCTCCAAGCTTCTCAAACTAGTCCAACTCTAGGAGAAGCAGAAGCAATTGTCACCAAGGCAGTTGAAAGTGAATGCGCTATCGTGACCGCAAAGGTCTACGTCGATGCTCCTTCCGCAACAGCAACCCCGAATATCGCCGCTCCAACCATCGCCTCCAAGCTCTTTCCAAATGCTACCATGACAATTGCGAGCTCAAAAACCAGCTCCTCAATTACTTTATCAACTGGCACTACTACCGCGCTCGGAGGAATTTCCGCTCCAGAAATCACCAACTCCGGCGACGCTGCCCGTCCATTCGCCGTCAAAGGAAACACCTTCACTGCAAAATCCGCGGCCGTTCAACGATCGTGCGATGTGCAATTTAATGCTTGCGCGAATTCTTCGAATAAGGGTGCTCAAGGCTTCGATCTTGCTGCGTGCAAGAAACAACAGTATGCTTGTGTTGCTGCTGGGGCGTAAAGGATTGCCTGGTGTATTATTTTGACTATTGAAGGATGGGAAAGGGTTCATTTCGTAGATGGGAAGATCTTCTGATAGGGGGAGTTTTATTGCTTTGTATTATTATACCACTTGCTATGCTCGGTGAGCTTGATGCTTTCAAAGAAACTTGATCTTTGATTTTCTCTCAGCCTATTTCGGTTTTCTTTACCTTTATAACGACGTTGCAATTGAGTGATATCGACATCACGATACAATGTAGAATTTCCAACTTCTCGGTCCAATTGTAGTAAATCCGTCTCCTGTGCCGCAACTCTACCACCTGAAATCGTCACTGACAAAGTCGACCAATAGGTAGAAGACTTTGAAGTATGAATTCATATATATTAGGCCTTATTTTCGCAATTTTAAACTTGAATTCCAGGTTGCTTCTTAAAAAAAAAAGGCTTTATGTTTCTATGCTCCGACCACGAATAAATTTGCACGCCCTTGTTCTACATTATGCTATCGTTATTCAACGATAACACAGCAGGTGCGAGCTTGTCGAGATACTAATTCCTGTAGCCTTCCAATGGATCTAATGACGTTGTCTGGGAAAATCAGAAGATATGTTCCGACGCGTCGTAGAGTACTTGTCAATTCATAATGCATAAGCACGTATTCCCTACCGGAACCCCTAGTCAACACTTCAAGAACTACTACCTTACCTAAATCTGATCAAGATTATGAACAAGCAGGGATCTATCTCTTTGTTTAAAGCCAATAGAGTATAGCTAGAGTATAAATTTAGTGACTAGTAGCGTTACTTGTCTAGCTTTAGACTCTTATACCAAGGCGTGCCTCACAAGCTCTCGAAGCTCAATGACAGTGAATCGCTAAGTTTTGCCCTAACTCACGACACGAAATAGCTCTAAATACCAGATCAGATTTCTAGTTTACTCTAATCATAAAGATTGATAAATCTATCATTTTCTTCTTCTTCTTCTTGGAGGTTATAATAGTAAGTGTATACAGCCTTAATAAAGGGGGGTTTTTGGTATGAAATAATAGTTTATACATTGTCAGTCGGAGCTGACTGTAACAAGTAAACATCCCCTGTGGTTCGCTTATGCCCCCCTCCCCTACTTACTACGGATTAGCTCAAACTCATCACTCAAAGAAGACGACACTCTCAAAGGCTGCTTCCTAGGGCTAGCTCAACCTCGTCTTACTGGTCTTAGAAGGGGCAATGGCTACGCCAGATCTCTTATGCCAGAGCCGGGCTACGGAAGGGAGGGGAAAAGTAGACTACTTGTCAGACTTATCTAGGGTTCGAGGTTATAATTTTCTGGTGGCCAGTGATCGGCTACGACCGTGACTCGAAAGGCTAGAATAAAACAATTGCCGCATCCCTCCATTCGTAAGTTGTGCATAAGAAGATTTACACGCAGAGTTGGTGGTCGCGCAAGGCAAACTCTCACGGATTATGTGATTCGCGACGTGTGATCCAGAGTCCCGATTCTAGCTGTAGGCAGATTAGTTACTTCATAATCTTGATAGGATCAAATCTTCTTTATATTTCTTTTGATCTCTCTTTGGCAGTATTCACCATTTCCATCTCGGGCATTTTTAGGGACTGTTTACTTTGGACCTCGCTTACTAGCTCCTCTCTATTTCTCAACTACTCTCTGTCTCATTGTGTTTACATCTGCATCGGTGAAGCACACGCCACTAGCTGCGGTAAAGTATGTGCTCTATTTGCAGGTAGCCGCACACAACTTCAAGCAAGTATTGAGACAGATATGCCTCTTGAGGATTATGGAAACGTGCAAAAAGCTAAATAGTATCCGATTCCCAGAGAAATCTCTTACATTAACTATCTCAAATCATTTGCTTTGATATTCCCAGACTGATGTCACGCGGTCGTACATGCTCATTCTGATTGTTGCGAACGGCGAGGTAAGTTGCATGCCTTCGGTTTATTGTTTTCTGCATTGTAAATGTTTGGAGCTTCATTGTTTGAGTATTGAAGGGCTTGGAGCCCACTCATCCTTCTAAGGCTTCATCAGAATTCAAAATAGAAGAATTTTTCTCTGGTGTTGGCTGAATAATATGGCTGCTGATTCTGGGCTTTTCAGACCCTTGCTGTTCCCCCCTTGACCAATGAGATCAACCACATGTGCGTGCCTAGAAGGAGCACGCCCAAGAAGTTTCCCACAATAATTCGAGCTGGAAAAATCCACCCTAAGAAGAGGTTTGCTGCACCCGAAAATTTGACCAAAATAACCAGAGCTGGAAGAAGGGAAATTTGACAAAGGTGTCTTCATGCAAGCAAATAGAAACTGGAAACACTCTCACTAGCCGATCAGCAGAGAAGGATGCTAAGCTATAGTCAGGAAAAATTCATCCGTAGTTACGATTCGTACGTTGAAGAGCTATAGCCTGCAGGTGGAAGGCCGAAGTGACATTATAACCGCCTGTCAACCAAAAGGTCGTAAAGAGGAGTCCACTACATGAAGAAATCATGTCAATGCGAGGATCGCGAGAAAATACCGAGGAAGAGAAAGCAGCAGTCAATCTTCAGCCACTGCAGCTCACATTTAACATATTCACGTGTAAAGAAGCAGCATGAGGAGAGAACTGCAGATTCACACTTTGCGACCATGCGCAGGAACTAAGTACACAGTATCATAAGTGCCAATAGCAGCAATTAGGACGCCGAACGATATTTGGTATCCAATAATACCCAGATACCCAGATTCCACGTGATATCTATCTTGCATCTCGATTTGACAAGATGTTGCGAGGATATGGGTCTTGGCATGGATCAGGTGACTGTAGTCACGTGCATGGTCCGTGCGGATATTCCTAGATAATATCTTCTGTCGACTCTCTATAGTAATTAGTACTGCAATGCAACTAATATCATTCAACTACTCTATGCCTTACTCTGAAGATCAACGTAACCCTTCGATAGGTTATGAGCCCCGATAGCCAGAAGTAGAGTAGTACTTAAAGAAGCAGTAGTACTATGATTCTTGATAGTAAGCGTCGAACTGTTTCTTAGTACTAAAAGGGTAGAGATTCAAGTTGCGAGCTTCCGATTAAGGTATAGTATACGCGTATAGTTAGTCAAACTGGCGCGTCTTTCTATAGTAAATATAGTCGCGCAGAGTGCTAGTGGAGAGAGTTCTTTAGCTGTCGCACCTACGCTATTATTAGAAGAAGTCGAAGAAGTGTACTCCGATAACTCCAGCTCTATTAAAGAGATACTATAAATAAGCCGTATAGTACTTAATACTCGTACTCGTATAGTAGTCAAAGTCGACGATTCCGAAATTGTCGTATCTCGAGGTGCAGAGTTTTCCGCGCTAGCGCCGGAACCCACCCAAGTCCCTAGGACTTAAAACATACCCGATTTACCCCCTATAGACGCTAATTCGACGTCCCAGGACTATCTAGAGGATCCGGAAGACCTGGAATCGGAACTTATTACTGCGATTACGCTAGAGCCGTATAAACGTAAGAAGATGAGTAGCTCTATGTCTTTGAACTTGGTAGACGGCTATAAGCTTAAGGGAGGAGAGAACTATACGGAATGGAGAGATAAGGTACTGAATATTACTAAAACTAATAGAATTAGCAAGTTTCTTAACGTTAAATCTCGTGACTACGTGCCTAAAGAGGTAGACGAATAGGATGACGAGGTCGATGATAAAACCCTTAAGAAGTAGTAAGATTGGGAGTCTGGAGAGAGTCAAATGAAGCTAGTAATCACGTTGAATTGTAAGGCCGGACCTCTCGCGTATACAACTAGTAAAACCACCGTATTGGATATATAGGAGGCTTTATAGGCGTAGTACGAAGGAGGTAGTAATATACTAGTGTATAATGCTATATAAGATTACGTTAAGCTCTAGTATAACGATTTCAACTCCCTGGAGAAGTTTATTATCGCTTTTAAGCTCTCGATTATTAAATTAGAGACTTTGATAATAGCTCTACCTCCGGTATAGTATCTAATCATATTTATTGCTGTAGTTTCAGAGAAGTGGCCTATATAGGCTGAAAGATAACGTTCTCTCTTGAGAGTTTCTTCTAGTAATAACCTAGATACGACCGAGAAGGCTAAATCAGGAGTGACTTTGGTCAGTTTGATCGAAGATATTACTAACGAGGTAAGAGCGAGTGACTCTACTGGAAAGATAGTAGGTTAAGCTCTATATAGTAATAAGTCTATACCTAAGAAAGGAAGCGGCGGAGGAGCTACTAAGCCGGCTAATAAAGATTAAACTAGGCCGACTTGTAAGCACTGTAAATAGACGTCGCTAAAGTATACTCTAGAGAACTATTTTATTATTAATAAGCAGAAGAAGAAGGAGTTTGAGGAGAAGTCTGGAAAGAAGTGGATCCCGTATGCCGAATAGCTGAAGAAGAAGGAGGGAGAGAGTAAGACTGATAAGAAGAAGACTAGTAGTAGAAAGAAGAAGGATAACGATTCCGACGATAGTAGTATCTTCGGCGTAGCTCTTTTACCGCGTTTCCCTACTATTACGGCTTCTATAGCTATGTTCTCTCACTATAATAAGTCACGATGGCTCTTCGACACCGGCGCTACGGAGTATATATCTAACGACCTTTCTAAATTTACCTTATATACGCTAAAAGACGACTTACCTTATATACTTATTGTTAATGGGCTGTTACGCCCTACCGGGATTAGAAGTTGTACGATTAAGGCAATAAAGACCGATAGTATAGTGCGTATATTAGAGTGCTATGATATACTGTATATCCCGTAGTCTCTAGTCTGCCTATACTCCGGTTCTAAATTGAATAAATTAGGAGGTTATTTACGTAGTTCTATTCTCTATATATCTAAGGAGAAGGAGATCTGTATAATTGATGAGAATCTATTTATTATTGAAGAAGAGACGACCTCCGGCGCAGGGTACGCTAGCTTTCCGGGTTTGAGCTTACTTGCAGTAGTAGAGTAAGCTACAGTCGATATAGAGCTTTGGTACAGACGTATGTGTTACGCTAGCTTTAACGTAGTACGACGCACTCAATCTATGGTTACTGGTATGAAGTTTATAGAGCTTAAGACTGGTAGAACTCGCCTTTGCGTACCATGTGAGAAAGGCTGACCTATTCGGAAGGTTAATAAGGTGTCGGCACGTGTATAACTTACTAGATCGATAGATGAAATCTATGTAGATGTAGTATACCTTAAACCTAAGGGTCTGAATGGTCACTCTTACGCCTCTATCTTCTTATGCGCCTATTCGACTGGAAAGTGGGCCTTTACTTACGCTAAGAAGTCGGATATATACTTAGCTAATTAAAAGCTAATTAAGTTGGCCGAAATATAGTATTACTGTAAAATTAAGGTGTGGAGATATGACGGGAGTAAGGAGTACTCTCCCTCTCAGATGAAAGAGCTTGCCGACTACCTTAGAATGCTACTAGAGGAGTCTACTCCGTATACTCTAGAGTAAGATAGAAGAGCTGAATGCTCTATACGTACGATTATCGAGAAGGTACGTATAGTTATGGTGGACCAGAATATACCTGACTATATATGGCCGGAAATTCTACTCGCCTGCATATATATCGCTAATCTTACCTCTACTTCTAGAGTAGAAGGGAAGACTCCTTTTAAGTGCTTCTGGGATGATATTAAACTAGGGGTGAACTATACTCCCTCTATTAAGTATCTCCGTATATTGGGATATCTTGTCTTTATACTAATTAATAAGGAAAAGAGAGTCCAGAGCTATAAGGTAGCTCCTAGAGCTGAAAAGGGTATTCTAGTAGGATTTGAAAGTCATAATATCTATAGATGCCTAGTTAATGGAAAGGTGGTTCGTACCTCTTATCTACGATTTGATAAAGACGGCTTAGTTATAGAACCTTACGAAGAAGACGCTATAATAGTACCTCAAACTAGGGGTGATGATTCTATCGATACTTTAAGTTAAAATCAAGACGTCGAGGTTACTAGCGCTATTACTCCTGATATAGGTATCATAAGCTAAGACGAGGATTCCGAAGTCGAAATCGATAGTACGGAAGATGCCGAATCTACAGTTGAGGACGAAGTTCCAGCACTAGAGGTCGATATTCCGGAGTAAATTACTATATAAAAGAAGCGTAGTAAGCCTCCTGGATCTAAGAACTATATGCCGGAGTATGTCCCTAGAGCTATATGCTCTGGCCGTAATAATCCGACTCTAATTTCGACGCCTGAGGTAACCCCGGAACTAAATAATAGCTACTCCTATACTATCTCTCTATTGGAAGAAGTACTAGAGAGTACTAGTTAGTATCGACTCGCCTTTTATACGGCTTAAGAAGAGTCTCTATTCTTGGATGATCCGACTACTTTGGATCAGGCTATAAAGAGAGCTAATTGGCTAGAATGGAAGAAGGCGATTATTAAGGAATACCGATCTCTTAAAGAGAAGTCGACTTGGAAGACTATGAGTCGCTCTGATATGCTAAAAGGGTATAGAGTACTAGGTTCTCGTCTAGTTTTCAAGACTAAGAGAGATATGGATAGCAAAATCGATAAATATAAGGTCAGATTTATAGTCTAAGGTTATACGTAACGATTTAGTTACGATTACGATTAGACGTATACTGGAGTCTGTAAATCTTCTACTTAGAAGATAGGCTTGGTAGTTGCGGCGGAGTACGACTTAGAAGTCGAATAGTTTGATATAGTAACGGTATTCTTATATAGTGAAGCCGATACCTAGATATATGTTAAATTGCTGCTATTTTATAGATAATTTGGGCGTAGACTTATAGATGATAAATATATGCTCTTGCTAAAGGCTCTATATAGTCTGAAGTAGTCTCCACGTCTCTAGTAAGAGACCTTACGTAAGGAGTTCGGTATTATCGACTTTATACCTTTATAAACTGATAATTGCGTGTATATTAACCGAGAAACTAGAATAATTATTGTTACTTACGTTGACGATTTTCTAGTTATCTTAAAGGCTGGAATAGCTCTTAAAGAGCTTAAGAAGAAGATTCTCACTATATTCGATATTCTACTAGCTGGACTAGCTAAATACTTCCTTAGCGTTAGAATTATACGTGATAGAGAGAAGAAGACGATTTCTCTTTGCCAAGATGCGTATATCGATAAGATATTAGATCGATTTAGAATAACTAACTGTAAGAGCGCTGATACGCCCTTTACTACTAGTTCAGAGGTTTCTATAGTTAAATTCAAGGGAGTAGCTACTCTATAAGAAATCAAGCTATATTAACAGCTTTGCGGTAGTTTACAGTACCTAGCTTATACTCGCTAGGATATATTATACTACTACTCTATACTATTATAATTTCTAATAAATCCATTACTTTAATACCTTGCGAGCGCTAAGAGAGTACTTGCGTACCTATAAGGTACGAAGTACTACGCTACGACTTACGGAGGAGACGTTACCGATAGAGAGAAGATGAAATTAAGAGGTTTCTGCGACTCTGATTAGGCTGGTAACCGAATTAATAGAGTGTCATATACCGGAGTCTGTTTCTTCCTTACAGGAGGTGTTTTCTTAGCTATTTCAAAGCGATAGACTACTATAGCTCTTGCCTCTACGGAAGCAGAGTATATAGCTATATGCGCCTTTGCTAGAGAAGCTTTATGGATACGTCAAGTACTGAAGGAGCTAGGCTATAATAAGCTAGACTCTAGAAGTGTAAAGATATAGTGCGATAATTAGGGAGCGTTATCTCTATTAGAGAACCCTGAATTACACTAGCGTACTAAGCATATCGATATCAAATTCTACTACTTTCGCTAGGAGGTCGCTAGAGGTTATTTAGACCTTTAGTATATACCCTTAAAAGAGAACGCGGCAGACGGTTTCACTAAACTACTTAGCCTATAAGACCTTAAGGCCTTTATAGTAATGCTGAATATAACTGTTTTATACTTAGAATAAGGGGTGTAGATATTAATCGGGAAGGCAGACTGTCTTGAAGGAATTACGGAACTTGGGGTTTATCTAGTTCACGTGATATCGAGGTATAGTTCTAGTCTCTAGGGGTGTTACTATACGTACGCATACGATAGTATAATCGATTAATTACAGGAAATTGGATCACTCGTACCTGTAGAAGTTACCGACTTTATGGTATCTCTATAGAGGGGTGTGTTGCGAGGATATGGGTCTTGGCATGGATCAGGTGACTGTAGTCACGTGTATAGTCCGTGCGGATATTCCTAGATAATATCTTCTGTCGACTCTCCATAGTAATTAGTACTGCAATACAACCAACATCATTCAACTACTCTATGCCTTACTCTGAAGATCAACGTAACCTTGCGATACAAGATTAAAATCCGAAGAACATTGCCTAAACCATGATTGTTTGCTTTTCGCTACGAGCTATGTGTCGTACACTTCTGATCCAAAAACGCCATATGGCCCGCAGTATCCTAGAGGCTCATGTGATTCCCTGTCTCCTTTGCTACCCTAACGGGGTTTGCACCATCGTAGCCTGTCTCTAATTGCTGTGGATAAGCTGATTTTCTTTCTATCTTCGTCAGAGCAACATAGTCGTTTGCTATTCGATATCAATGCATCTAATTCTAGCATTCCAATAAATTCAAGAGCATGAGAAAAAAGTCCAGCAACAAGGCGTTTGATCTACTTCCAGATAACCATGAGCTAAGAATGGTTCAGGGTGACTATAACTCCTAAATAAGATCCTTCTTAACGATCAATTGGATCATAAGCGACCTGCTATCAGCTGGGGGTCATCTAAAGCTTCGAAGGCCTCTAGCAATTCTCAAATACATTTCACACGTCCAGTCATCATACAAGCATACACTTCACTTAAAAGGTCCTCGAGCCAGATTTCGTCTGGTTTCAAGCCCTATTGTATTCGACTAATACAAGCATCCCAACAAATGTGATAGCACATGCATAGACTCTCATTCAACTCCTTAGCGCCTTTCGTTAGATGTCCAAGCAAACAGCATCTGAGTAGATCGTTCCCATGTCTCAAAAGAACCCAGTCCCAGACCGTTACTTCGTATTCCCGCTTACTTCTTTCGTATAACCCGGCAAGTCCCTTCTAGTGTCTTCATACCTTGGCAAATCTTCCTCATTTTCCTCTGCCGGACTGTGAGTTGCAACGGAAGTATCCGCATCTTTTTTCTCTCTACTTACCTCCTGCTCCTCTGCGCTAGATCTCGTATCCGCTTTACTCGAAGCGATGGGGTGTTGGAATGTTGATGCTGAAGGTTCAGCGGCGACAGAGGATGATCTCTTGTCTCTGTGTTCCGTATGTTTCGTCCCCGCCGCTTTCTGCAAATCGGAGAGCTCGTTGGGAGATATGCTCAAGGCGGCCGAGACGATGAGGTTGAGCAGAGACATGGTAGGAATAGTGGCGCGAGGGTTTATTTATCTTTAAGGAAGGGATCAGCAAGAGTTAGAGGTAGATGTACGAACGTAGACTTACTGTGCCAGCTTGAGCCTTGAATCGCGAAGGTATTGAAAATTGGTCACCTTTTCTTTCCGGAAGCAAGCTACGTGTAGGGTTTATAATCTACGAGTATCTGGATGTCACGATCTCGTGTCTTTGTCTCATGATAATGGCGGGGTAATCTTGTCCCGCAGCGGGCGGGATGTATTCTCAGCTCGCTCCTGCTGTGCGAGTCAACAGCTAACAGAATGATACGAAAGTTGCTCTCTTTCCCTCATTTGACCTGGCACTACGCACTCATAAAGATCTGTTTGCGACCCATCGACATAATCAAAATAGAGTAAGGGGTGGCTAGAGTACGTTAATCATGAGGCTCTGCAGCTTGTTGATGACTATTGCATCTCGGCTGTTTTGGGAAAGAGTACTTGGCGTGAGATTCGAGGATCCTCCTGTTCCAAATCGAGAAAAGATCCTAAACCTCACAGAATTGAACCACTTTGTAAGGTAACTCTCACAATATGACAATATTCAACTGTAAAACGCTTGAGTACTTGATTGGTCGAGGTAGGGTGGGAGATCACTTGAACTAGCCAGTCTAGCTCACTTCTCCTAGGGATCAATTCATGAAGTGCCTAAACACCATTACAGCCCACAGCCTCAAGAGCTCTTTTCCTGCGGAATGAAAGCCCTAGGGACATAGGGCAAGAATCTTGATAGGTATGCTCTCAAAGCTCAAAGCTACCTCGGTCAGGGAATGAGCTGCCGCACGCCTTCAAGCAATGATATCGGCGAATAGAATGTATACATATCTGTCAACGATTGATTCCTTTGCAAGTCTTGACTTTATCATCGACTTCTTCAATATTTATTATTTGATTAGACATATTATTTATTGACTCTGCTTTCACCATGCTTTCATCCTGTAATTTCCAACATCTGCCCAGTTCTATTCTGATGCTAAATGGACCGTCTTTCCATTTGTTAGGGCCAAGAATATCAGAGCACAGCCTGCCACCATCTTGCCTCCTAGATGTCAGCTGGGCCAACGACCTGCAGCAGTCAGCAAAAGCGGGGTTGCATCCTTCATCGAAATCTAGAAACCAACATATAAACAGGGCGTTAGTGGAAACGGTAGGCTTGGATGGGGCACTTATTGGTCAATAATTACCATCAATATTGGATTGTGGCTGCATGCTCCACGATAGATGCTGCAGAATAAACATAACAATAAATCGTGCCGCAAACCAAGAAAGATATCGGGTGTATAGCTCCAACGACTATCAAACCCCAACACTCTTTTTGCTGAACCATCATGAACTTACCTCAGTTCTACTATATACCGAAATTCTGGTCATATACTACGAAGGACAGAAACCCTCTCGGTATTCGTTCCTGGTATTACTTCCGAAGTTGTGTAACCAACCAAGACAAATCTTCATGCAGCTATTCGGGGTCCAGGCCTCCGTTACCCCTCGATCGAATTCATTCATGGGGCATCTTAAGGATTCCAACCTTCTTATGTCTTTGTTAAGCCAGGAACCAGATACATCACTTACTTCCCCGCATCAGTCTACGGCAATCCAAATACCAGCAACCCACTAACATGCACTCTCTATGACCACCTCGACGACAGAGAACGAATCACAGAAGACCGGACACGCAAGCGATATCTTCTGATCTCATCTGCGACCTCGCCGTATGAGGAAGTGTTTGTCTGGCAAGGCTGAGTAAGTACACTTTACACGAGGTGGCTTGACATCATCGCCTGCTCGCCCATCCATCTATCGCGTTCGAGGTCAGAGCCCATTCTACAGGTATTGTCTTAGACTGACCCTCACTATGTCAGGTTCAATAGTGGGAATAAGCCAGCTTTGAGATCCAGCTCTCAAAGATACTTTACCAGTTCACGAATCAGGTCCAGACGATATCCAAACGCCTCCAGGCTAAATTCGGCCGGGGCACGATTGCGAAGCGCCGTCCCGACGGTGGGATGCTCAAGATCGGCGGGCGTGATAAGAGTCAGACATGAATGAACGGCTGATGAAAGGAGACACGGATGGAGAGTCACGGGATACGCTTTTGAGGTACGAGAGAGAGAGTCTTCAAGGGACGAGGATATAAGGCTTCCTTCATTTAACACAGCTCAAATCATACATGCTACAACCCCTTGCTCAAGACCCACTGGGTTCTCTGCAGCCTAGTGATGTGGATGAAAAGATACGTCGGACGAAGTGGCACGCTTGAAGACGGTCATGTGTACAGTATACTAGCTCTAGCGTGTCGAGCGTTACTTCGTGCGGTATCAGTGATCAGAAAGCCGCTCATGCAGCATGAAACCCTTCAAACCAACATACTCCCATCTCAAAAGCCCCGATCATTCCTCCCATGCAAAGTGGCATAGAGCAGGCCAGTCCACAAAGCATATCATCAGCCACGACCAAGGCGACCGATCAGCTCCGAGAGACAGTCTTGTTAACAAGAAAGAAAACAGACGATCTGTCTGCCGACTACATAGACAGAAGGCCCCCAGCTAACACCGCAGCACGAGATCGTCCCGTCCATCATCCATTCATCAAAGGAAAAGGACAGCCTCTATCCATACTGCTTCCTCGCACGTAGTCTATAATAGCTAGTAGATCTCACAAACACGAACGAGCTAGCTTCTCATCGCGAGGAATTAGGCAGGGTGTTTGGAAGGAACAGACAGAGTTCCTTGGCTACGAGGCGGAGGTGGTGAGCTGAAGAGCTTGCAGTTGCAGTTGCAGTTGCAGAGGAGAAGAAGGAATTAGAGAGCCTGGCAGCAGGTAGAGAGCAAGCAGTCTGGAGAGAGCGGAATGTGTAAGTGGGGGCTGGCGAGGACTTCTCTGGCTGGCTGGGGCTGTGGGATCCTTCGGATTCGAGAGCGGGGGACTGTTGCAAAGTGTGATGCGCATCAATGAGTAGCTTTGGCTGCAACTTCGTAGTGGTCGTCGACGATCTAGAGACGACAATGTGTCTTGGCTAGGATGGAATAAGTGACCGGTGAATTCCGAGGATGTTATCTTTTCCCTAGAAGTGAGGGAATGGAATGGTAAGTAGGGAGAGACGAGACGGGAAGATCTGACCGACGAGAAATGCGGTGGTGTTATCACGAGATCCACTTGTAGCGAATAGGAAATCTACGATAGGTGTATAATCTCCCATGGGAAAATCTCGATAAAAATGTTGTGTCGTCAAATAAAATAGTTATGTAGATAACGCGATGCAGAAACCCATGCGCCAGATCGCCACAACTCGATGTAAGCAAACCCTCTCTCCGGAAAGAAGAAAGGCCAGCACAAACTACCTTACCTTACCTAGGCGTCAGCGCGACACAGACACCCTTCGCACTCGCACACGTCAACCCGATGAGTTCCTCCCACGCCGACCCATCTCGATCCTCAATGCCGCCAAACTCCTGCAACAGCCTCACCGTCGTGTAACTCGCCTCCGTCAGGGCGAATATCTGCCCCACGCATATCCTGGGCCCACCGTTGAAGGGCAGGTATGCCCATCCGGGACGCAGGCCGTCGTCCCAGCGGTCGGGATCGAATGCGTCGGCGTCGGGCCCGAAGATGTCGGTGCGTCGGTGCATGGTGTAGACCGAGTATGCTGCGATGGCGCCTTTGGGCATGAATATCGGGGAGAGGCCGTCTGGGCCGCCGCCACGGGGGAGAGTGGTGTCGCGGGTGGCGAAGCGGGCGTTTCCTGGGACGACGGGGTAGAGACGGAGAGCTGGGTGGGTTAGTGTGTTGTGATCACCCGAAGCAGGATGGTGAGAGACGTACATTCATTGAGCAGGTTCTTCAGATACTTCATATTTCTCAGAGTCTCGTAGTCTGGCTTGACACCTTGCAGCTCGTCGACTTCGGCCTTGAGCTTTTTCCAGATATCTGGTCTTCTGGCAAGGACGTGGAATGTATTGCTTAGCAGACTGGCCGTCGTGTCCCTACCCGCGAGAAGGATATTCAGAAGCTCATCTCGTATTTGCTTAGGGTCTCGAGTCGATTTCAGCATCTCAGTGAGGAAGACATAGCGCTCTGAGGTGCTCTCGATCTGTTTCCCTTGGTCGTGGGGACTGACTTTCTCGAGCGCCCTGAAGATGATCTTGTCCACGAATTGATGGACGAACTTACATGCTTCATCGAACTCGGCATCCGGGTACAGAGCGACTAATCGTCCGAGACGACTTCGGTTACCCAGTCGGCTTTGTGCTAGGTCGAACAGTCGTCCGAACTGGTCTTGTTCCGAGTCTTTGCTACTCGTCAGAGAATTGACGGAATCTCCGAAGAGGAACTCCGTTGCCGAGTCTAGAGTAAGCTTGAAGAAAAGCGTCTGAAGGTCGACGGTGGTGCCATCCCTTGGTATGCGGGAGATAAAATGCTGGATGTGAGTCTCAAAGGTGTCGAGGTCAGCGACCTGCGCTCGGGTAAAGTTTGGTCTGACAAGAGCCTATGGGAGTTTGTTAGTGACCAGCCTTTGCGAGCAGCTTTTGGTACATACCCTTGAATGCTCCCATTGCTTTCCGTCTATTCCTGATATCAGCAAGATCTCACATCACTTTGCGATCAATTTACCTGTGGTGAAGATACCCTGGCCAAGGAGAGGTCCAAAAGACTGCAGTCTCTCCCCTAAACTAAAGTCCTTGAACTGGGTTGCCAGAATCGCTTTCACATTTTCTGGTTCAACGGTATTGTAGAATGACTTCGTAAATTGTCAGCCTGAGTCAAGGAAAAGCTGGCAAGGGAATACGAACTTTGCCCATCAAAACCGCCGACCAGGTATTTCCATGATCCAGGAATCTCTGTCTTCCCACTGTGAGAAGGTTCCGGGTTTTCTGAGCTCGCACTTGTGTCTTGTATAAGCCGTAACCAATGATGCGCTCAGATTGAGGGATTCGAGCTTCAGGCTTGCAACCGTGTTGTTTCTTGAACCGTGCGATGCGAATGTAGTTGTATAATTTGTTTACGCAGAACGCTATTACCAATAGTATTGGTATGGCTTTCATGTAGAAACCCATCTTGATATGGATCGATGTCAAAGCCTACAGAGCAAGACGCAGACCTGGGCAACGTGGAAGAATCACGAGACCAAAAGTAGTGAAGTTGTGGTTACCAAGGGCTTAATATGTACTAAAGAACGAGGAGTTGAGAATAGAAGCCGAGGCGGAACTTACGCATGCAAGAACCCTCCGCCCCGCTGAATATCCCTGAATATCCATCCCAGTACGAGATACGTGCTTTAAAGTACTTGTATGAAACTGAAGTGAACCGAACTGATCAATCACAGGTGTTCCAGAAGCAGCAGCAATAGCAGCAGCTGACACGGTACTCGGAATAGCATTGTAAATAGGTAGGTAATCAAGCCATTTACCAGTGGCACCCACCCCCAATACGAGTACTACTTACTTACTTACTTACTGCACGCTCTAGCCGGGAACTTCTGGCCTGTCTCTGACGAATTCTTGCAGCTCGGCTTGTGAGTTGTGATCTACCCAAAAGTCAATGTGCCAGCCAGCCAGCCCTAGCTGCCCAACGGAGGGAATGCGGGTTTTGAGTATTAAACCCGACGTTATACTCGCGATCGGGTCGGGGCTGGATGGGAATTTGGGGGTCGCAGCGCCGTACAGCCAGCGTATCGGCGCAAAGATGATTCGCAATTGGTCCCACTCCGTATGAAGGATGGGTGGGTCGGTGGGCCGCGTTCCCTTCGTCTGAATGGTCGGCATACGAGGATCGATCGTGATTACTCAGCAGAGTGGTGACTCTCATGGGTTCACATCCAATTGTGTGCAAATGCGATGCCCCATTTATACCTCGCACCTGAGTACGTTTCGAACGAACGAACGAACGAACAAATGAAAGGACGCATCAGCTTTCCCTTCTTTGCCTGATGAAGGAGAATGAATATCTTTCACTTGCTGCCTGCAATTCCCTCGGCCAGAAAAATCATGGCCGCGTCACCTTGGCCTCAGTTGCTTACCTACCTACCTACCTACCTACCTACCTACCTACAATCCCATGCAGCAAAACGAATCATCATTCCCACAATGTATACATACCACACAGAGCCACCTCTCGAGACACCCTTTACAAGTAAAACCCTTCTACAAGTAAAGTATCACAGACGACGCTTCACCGGGCATATTTGCGTTGATTCCGTTTTTGAGTTTCACGAATGTCCACTTTTATCATCACAAAGTTCCTGGTGCGGAGGGCCCCGCTCGGTCACGCCGACCCCCGACGCGGAGGACAAGACAACCTTGTTTGTATTCGGATTCGAGCCTCGGCTAGTGTGGATTGAATGAAGGTTTATAAGGCCTTCAAGACCTTCAAGACCTTAGAAGCCCATCCTATGAGACTTGAGAATGGTTCTTACTTGGCATCCGCGATAGTTTCATCCAGTTCTGTTGATGATTAACTTCATGTCGGATCTCTTTAAACCTACTTTCAATTCTTGGTAATCTGCCTCTTTGGTAAGGTAACTAAGGTTTGCCCGGGAGTTTCGATGATGAGTTTGGAGCCTACCTAGGCGCATGCTTGCTGTCCAGTCATTCTTTCCTAATCGGGATTCCCAATTTCCAGACAGTACTTGCCAAAAAAAGAAAACAGCTTGCCGGCCCAGCCCTCAGATTTGGGGGAATGCTTCCCAGTGGGATTATTCATACTGCTTACATGATTCCCCATGCAAAATAGCCATGGTAGAAGGTAGAAGTTAGAAGTGGACAGGTCGTTTGTTCATTCCAAACCACTTTCGGGTATGTAAGGAAGGCAGCGGATATTATCTTGCCTGTTGGCAGCTTCGCATTTCTGGCCCGCACTCGCTCCTTCTCCGAACCTCGAATTCACAATGGGCAGCACACACGTCCCGAAGAAAAGCATCTTAGGCAGCAAAAATATATCTTCGATTTGTGCAAGTATTGAGCCAGGGAATCTAATCGGTTGTCGACACCCGCTTCACAATTTCATGTGAAATCATCACCCTCTACTCCGTTCCCTTTCCCAGCCCGTGCGACAACCTGGAGATGATTAGCACTTGCTCGTTCAGTTCAGTTTATAGAAGAAATACATACTCGGAACGAATGTTCTCCAGAAGTCCGGTACTGCCACCCGGCTTCTTGGTGGCGAAATCTGGAACGTCAGGTGCGGATGTTTTCTACCACACAAGAATCAGCATCATTAAATCGTCAAAAGTACTTCAAAAATGATGGATAGATGAGATGAATTGTTCAATCTGAGGAACTTACCAATGCGGAATCGTTTGCGGGGGTGTCTGAGCTCGCTGGTGTGTTCTCCATTCCTGCTCCTCCTCTCTGTACGGCGCCGCTGCCGCTTTGGCTCTGGCTGGAAGGCGTGTCGGTGCTGGACTTGGTGTCTTCGGACGACATCTTGAGTGATGTTTTGTTTTGGAGTTCAATTGAAGAGTTGTACTTTGTTGTTTTTGTTCTGGGAAAGCAGGGGAGAAGAGGTATGATGGGTGATGGGTAATGGATGATGGGAGTTGTAGTGAAGACTAAGCGAAGCCTCAAAACCGATGACGACAGGACTATTTGTTCTTTGATGTCAATTGATCAAAGCTGTGTTGGGAATGCCTGTTGACAATAGATAATCTTCGAAGTGAGACCAGATTGATTTGCAATGTGTGATTGCAAAACCCCAAAAAATGATACTGTTCTGTCTTTTGCTGCATGGTATTTCGAGGTGCAGAGGCAGTGACGTAATTCGCACTTTTCCAGTGACGTTTGTAAAACATGTGAATTGAGACCTCATAAAATTGTTTACGGTGAGAGCGATGCCTGTGTCTCCTCGATATATAATATAATATTAGGAGTAAACTAAGACTGGCTTCATCTTCCTTTCATTTGACGAATTGCGGGTCATTGACTCGCGTCTGTCACCAACAAAGTCACTCAAAGCCACCATCTAGATCTGAATCTAAATCTAGATCTAGATCTAGATCTAGATCTGACCAACCATGCCTATCCCATCATCGCAAGTCCTAGCTGTCCTAATTCTCGGAAGCACCATCTCCTATTTCTGGGGCTACTTCAAAACATCTACGCCTGACACCTGTCACCAGCCACCCAGCAAGTCCGCCGACAACTCCAAAAGCTCAAACCCTTCTTCACCCACACCCGACCCCAATCTCACAGCCCTACAACAACACGTGCTCTTCTGGGACCGCGACCGCGACAACATCATCTACCCGCACGATGTCTATACCGGCTTCCGCTCCATCGGTTTCTCAATCCCCTTCTCCCTAACCGCGCTCCTCATCCCCGTCTTCTTCTCCTACCCCACACGTCTAGGACACAGCTACATCCCAGACCCCTTATTCCGCATCTACCTCAAGGATATCCATAAAGCCAAACACGGATCCGACACCGGTATCTACGACCTCAGCGGGAATCTCAGGGGTGAACAGTTTGAGGGGATGTTCAGGGAATTCGATACCGAGGAGAAGGGAGGGGTGAGTGCAAGGGAGTTGTGGAGAATGGTAGGCAGGAATCGAGTCGCTGCTGATGTGGCGGGATGGACTTTTGCGGCCATGGAGTGGTCGA
This sequence comes from Rhynchosporium graminicola, assembly GCA_900074885.1. Lineage (NCBI taxonomy): Eukaryota > Fungi > Ascomycota > Leotiomycetes > Helotiales > Ploettnerulaceae > Rhynchosporium > Rhynchosporium graminicola. The sequence continues at coordinate 343,202 of FJUW01000012.1, read as the reverse complement.
CGACGTGGCTTTTGCTGCAGAGGGAGGGGAGAGTCTGGAGAGAGGATTTAAGGGAGTGTTATGATGGGTCGTTGTTTTGGAGGTTGCAAAGGGAGAGGGAGGAAGGTGTCAAGAAGATGGGAGGGTATGGTTTTAAGGAGGGCTGGGAGGATTTGTTGCGGCTGGTAGGTGGTAAGAAAGGTAAACCTATTATCTTGACTTGAGAAACATGTCGACAATCGGGGTCATGAGGATCGTACAGATCCAACGGAAGTCTCGCGGACATTTGGCCACAAGATTTGAATGGAATTCTCGCGCATTGAGGTACATCAATGGCTGCGCGAAAATAGCTAGTCAGGAAAAACAGTACTTTCCGAGAGCTGAGCTTACGAGCAAGCTATGATATTCCATAGCTTACTGCGCAAATTCTTTTCATACCACCCTTCACATTTGCAAACAAGCTCTGTCTCGTTCTGGACATCGCCAAGCCAAATCTTAACAATCATCACTTCTCAACATCTACAGCTTCTGCCAATGAGTATTCACATCAACTTAAAACCAATCATACTCATAGAGCATCGACTATCAGAAATTCCAGATCAGCTACCACCGATCTCATGCTTACGACCAACGACCCATCAAGATCCACCTCTCACTTCACCCGTAGCGAGCGGCCCAGCTACAACAGCCTTCCAGCGACCTGCGCTGAAATCACAAACTAACATCGTCCCGAGACATCTCTCTCACGCTTTCAGAATCGAAAGAAGTGCAGAATGTGTACCGGAATCCCTGAATTCAAGAGCGATGGTCCCGTGCCCAGTATCGAAATATACCTACCTACCTACCTACCTAGATACTGTACCAAAGTGAGGGAAGCGTAGATGAAAAGTAAAAAAAAAAAAAAAAGGTATTTACCTTAAGTGGAGATGACATGATAACATTTCGGGATTGTTCCAACGTGGGAATCAAGTACCGATTCACACGTTGAGTGATAAGACGTGCTTACCGGCACGACTGTAGTGCAGGGTAAAGACTAGCCCAGAAGTTACCTCCTTGATGGAGCGGTGCTGGAATTCTCAACCGCACCTTTCTTTTCCCCTGATACCTGTTACCTAGTCCTTTGGCTGTTTCCCTGGGAGTTCGTGCACGGGTCTGTGAAGGTGTCGGATGTGGTGGAGATAGAGATGTTGTTTAGGCTCCTTGTTAGTTATGCTAGAATGGAAAGGAGCGGGTGAGGTGAAAGTGGAGGGATTGTATTGATGGATTTCTGGAGGTATGGACTTGGACTCGGACTTGGACTTGGAGCGAGATGGTTGCGAGGTTCAGAGCGCTTGGAAAGGGATTGATTTGTTGGAAGATAAGTGAGGCTCTCGTCATAATTTCTCCTTGGTGTCGTTGTGTGATTGCATCGCTGATAAGGAGAGAGGTTATGTGTAGGTCATTGTTTTTTTTTTCAGCAGGTTGGGAATATGTATATGTATATGCGCATTCAAATCTCTTCGTTGGGTATAAAATAGTGTTGAAGTATGGAAGATAGGATATGCGCGGGGAAAGATTTGGAGGAAGGAAAGGCATTGGCTTGTTAGGTATCAAGTATAATTAGCGCGAGAACGATGAGATCTCAATGTTACCAAGCGGGATGGGGAAGAGTGCTAGTGTGGGCGGTATATCAGTTGGTGATAACGAGTCGTTTTTCTATATCCTGCGAAATTTGAAGAGTATTTGATACTGAAAGTGCTAGCTACCGTACTGAGCTCGAGCGGCTCGTAGATTTTTGAGGACGAGGCTCGCGCTTGCAGTCAACAAGTATCAGAAGCGTTCTTGCTTAAGACATTTTCATTGATGGTCTTGCCGCCTCATTCGTGACATCTACCTAGCGTGAGGTTAGTAATAATCACTCGAGCACTCTGAGTAACTTCGAGCTAAGTTGAGTTGGATGCGCTAATTCTAGGAGCGAGGGGAATCCTTCGATTTGGAACTTAGAGTAGATTCAGAGTGTGTGAAGTTATATGAAATAATATATAGTATACATAAAGTAGGCATAAATTAGGTACTGACTCCTCCTAACTAAACCTCAAATCTGGAGCGTTAACTACCTTGGAGGCAAAGGCAGGGGCAAAGGAATGCGTCTGACTAGGTAGTCACTGAATGATCTGCTGACGGGTCCTACTGTAACGAGTTGAATTTCTATTAAAACGGAATCGCCAAGCCACGGTTCTCTAACGGTTCGTAGGCAAGGGCCTTGCCTTCTAACAGGTCCCTTTAAGTTCCTGATGGAATACTCAGAGCAGTCAGAGCTAGTTATACCCTCAACTCCGGCATCGGCGTTAGCTTATCAACTTCAACGTAATATAATACTTGAAAGGAGTCGATATGCGTTCGATTAGTAAATCTATACCCTAAAGTAAATACATCTCCTAGTTTACCAAAGGGTAGTCGACGGGATGTTCTTAAAGAAGTTTTATCCTTGCCTTAGATCTGCTATTTAGTACGATTCTTAGCTCTTGAATCATTCATAGAGAAGAACTTTCTTACTACAGAACCATTGGGGCCCTATTAATTCCTTCTTACTTACACGGTACGAGATGGATCGTTGGAGGACCATGACCTGATGATGCGTTTACATCTCCGCTTGCCTGGACGGTATAGCTCGAATTCTACCCTAGTGCAGGGGGACCGGGGGAGGGGAGTAAGTAGAGAAATTGTATAATTAGTATTTAGTACCCTGAGTACACTCTACGTTACTCCAGGTTGAGTTCAATTGAGTTGAGTGTGCTGAATACACCTATAAAGTTGCGCTGAGTACTACCTTAGACTTAACGCACCTGAAAAATACCGCTAGCTAGCGTATCTTACTCCGATCGAGCTGAAGTTACTAAAAGATGGAATTGTTTGGATATAGCAGGCAGCTCATAGGAGAGATAAGATAAACTGCTTAAAGTTGCATCGAGCATTAGTCACCTGCCGAGCACTAGTCACCTATCAAGCTCTATGTCTTTGTATCATACTCTTGTCTTGATATCGACAGCGCACATCTAAGAACTTTGATATCGGTAAACGGTATTAGTGTTCTTTTCGCATTGCACGACATGGAATATTACCCCCCGAAAACCCTGAACGACCACCTATTGATATTCCAGCGGAGCTTTATTCATCTGTACACTGTGCTTAGTATCGACCTGTGCGTGGTTAGTTTCCTAAGAAAGGCATGTCTTCGAACTTGGTCAATTGCAGACGAGGTGCAGTTGGGAGGGGACAGAAACCTTGCTTCTCTCGAAGTATCGTGCGAAAACGATGCAACTTTTACGCAGCTTCCTCGATTAATCACATAAATGAAATTACTGGTGGACGCACGCACGGTTGGAAACCAATAGCCAGATAGCAATCCAAACTCCAAAATACAACCTCTATACTCTAAGCTCTACGAAAGTAGTAAGCTTATGTCCACTCTTGCAGGTACCTCGGCAATGAAGTCGCTAGAATAGTAAAATCAGTTTGCTTCTCTATAGATATACAACGGGCATGACTAGTTTCTTGCGATTGATTGTTTTTTAATGGTACCGCGCCTATTGCTGCGATCTCCTGAATATGTTTATCCCGGAAGTCAATCACCCCGAGTGAAATTTGTAGAGCAAGAGATGATTTGATCATAAACATCTTCCACATCGAAGATTTGGCCACGAACAAAGTGCCGGTTCCTCGACCAGCAGATCTTCCAGAGAAGTAGGCTTACATGCGGTGCTACATAGATGATGAATATAGCAACAGAGTCTCTATCGCTCTGGCAAAGTAATTTGAGAACTAATAATGCAGCTACCTCATTTCGCTAAATTTTGTTGACATGATGTGGATCCAAAGCGAATCACGTGATTAGTACCAATTTGATTCTCCAGCTAAGATATAAGTCAAAAACGTGCCTCAAAAACAATGTGGGGTGCGGGAGCAATAGAGATTCGTAACCAGATGGGCACTCTTTTGTATGCTGAAGTTATTCGCATGAGAAAATTGCATCGTCGATTTCCAAAGTGGTGTGGTGACTTGCAGTGTGATCCGATCACGTCAGATTGCCCTATCATGTCTCCTTACACCTTCCTTTGGCGGTCCTGCATATTCAGCGATGGGCCGTGGTCAAGCTGCTAGATGAGGGTTTGCAGCTCTGCTGAGATCCGTGCAATGTTTATGCATTACAGCCATGATGGAGCGCTCATGTTCGGCAGAGGAAGTGGCCATATCACGATTGAGGATAAATACGATTGATACCCACTCCCTTTTCGAAGAAATCAAGTCTCCAAAAGACTGTCGATCTGCAAAAGACGAGTAAACATATATCGCCCTCTTATTCTACTTCATCCCTGAAAGTCCTGTGTGGTATTGACCGAAGTTATGGCGCCGTCCCTCATCACATATGTTACAAGCGATTTCGGGGAAGACTATTTCGACAAAGGTCTAAGAGCAAAGTATAACGCGTAAGTGACGAGAATAATGGTCAAGATTATTCAAACTTCTTCCTGTCCCTCGAAGACTACCTATGAGCCCGATCCATCATGCTATGTTGTCGAAGCCCGAAGCGTAGGAAAATTGCCAGAGAGATGGCCAGAGGCAATGACGTGACCGATAGCGTGGGTATCCGCAGATTTCAAGAACTAAGACGTGTGGGTCTACCATTCAACGCATGGTGACCAGGATGAGATCCGCCAGGCTTTGAACACCTTCAAAGGTAAGAGATATCGTCCCATGATTGCAACACTGGTCGTCAAATTGCATGCACGCTGATGCCCTTAGGACTTGGCCTTTCGTACGAAAAAGCAACGAAAGAAACTTTCCCGTTGCTAAAACTAGCCCTGTCACTCTTGAAAATGCGAGATCAGATCTATCATGGTCGAGGCTTTGTCGTCATTCGCGGTTTGGATCCAGACGCGTACACGTCTTTGGATTTCGCCGTAGTTTTCCTTGGAATATCGAGCTATATTGCGGAAAGACGGGGCAAGCAGGATCAACGAGGTTCTATGATGAGTGAGTCGCCTTCTGGTTCACTAGTTCCAGACTGCTGATACGAGATCATTGGTACACGTGCTTGATAGAGATCCGACTAACAAAGAGATTAATCCATCCAGAGACAAACAGGTAAGGATTGAATTGAGCTACTGCATACTGGCGAAAGCTTATAGTATGTCAAGCCTTTCCATGCGGACGTGATCTGTGATACTTTGGCAATAGCTACACGCAGCTGCTCGGCTAGGGATGGCCGTGCTTTCGTCGCATCATCATGGTCTGTGTACAACGAATTAGCATCTACCCGACCAGATTTGATTAATGTTCCGCGACACTAAGCTGGCTCCATGACACGTACGCATATTGACGCCGAAATAGAACTTGAACAGTTTACTTACACCCTTGGATAGTTATGGGCGAAGCCCTCCATTCTATAACAGGGCCCTCCTCTACCACACTGACGGCAAGATCATCCTCAACTTTTCTCGACGCCTCCTCACAGGACATTCGGACTCGGATTTCCTGACCTGACAGAAAAGCAAGTCGAAGCTATTACTGCCGTCCACTTCACCGCGCAAAAGTATCAGATAGAAATACTGATGAAGGTGACCTTCGATTCATCAACAATATGGCTATGCTCCACTGCCGGGAGTCTTTCGAAGACGGTGGAGATCACTATAGACACTTGTTGAGACTTTGGTTGAATAACCAGGATTCGATGTGGGAACGCGACCCGGCGCTGAAAGTTGCCTGGGCGAGGGTCTTCGATGACACAGAACGTGGGACTTATTGGGATGCTATGCCGGTTTGGCTTGATGGAAAGATCATCAAAGCCGAATCATGTGATTGAGCTCTTTTTGGGAATTCGTCAGGTCCCGGTTGTTCGAGTTCTTGCTGTTTGGATTTCCCAGTGGCCTTGCTTCCGCTCCGTGTCTTTTGATTTCCTCGTCCGTATTTTAGTCTATTCGAATGAAGATCTAGTAAAGATAGCGAACTAACGGTCTTCGAACAAAACGAACAGTCATCTATATAGATACAATGATGATTTCTATCATGCGACCGAATATTCAAAGAGAATCATACCTGTTACTATGAAGGTTGCATGCGTGATCAGAAAGGCGAGAGTGGAAAATCCATAGAATTAGACTGCTAAGCATGGAGAATTACGATATGATAAGAGAGCATAAAATCACCACATACCATACCAACCGTGTAGCTAGAGCTACTGTACTGTAGCCACTGAAGCAGGGTTCCAATTCTCATTATACAGCTGAGAAATAAAGTAGTAATCATTTCCAAAGTCCTTACTATTGCGAACTCGCATCATCATGTTTCGTTACAAAGAATGAATTAGCTGCGCATTCGAAACCGACTGAGAACTTAGATGGACTCACGCTTTTGTCTTACCAGCACTGCAGTATTTTTCATGAACAAAACCTGGTCTAGGTTTAAACCAGCGACGTCTGCAAGCTCTTGCAAGCTTTCCAAATTTTCAGCGAGTGAAAAAGGTAGTTGCCCTTTGTTGGAGTAATGAAAGTCTGCAAGTAGAAACAAGGCCCCTTGGTGGTAGTCTGATATTGCTTCCGGATTTGCGAATATTGTCTGAAATGAGATACCCATTAACACTTGACGGAAGCCTACCAGGGTTGCACTCTAGTTTGCACATACCTTTGCATTGATTTGCCTGGCGTAATCTGCGTCCCTTCTTGTGACCAGGCCACAGCTATGCAGTAGGATGAAATAAGTGAGATAGATAGTGAACCAGTTTTTGCGGGTGTCTGTAGCGGAACTCATACTAGCGAGCTGTTTTACAACGCTCCTTTTGAGCGGTTCTAAAATCTTGGAATATGCGATGATTTGTCCTTGGGCGCTCATGACTGGCGGAATCGGGGTGTGGTTGTAGTAAGGACTGCTGAGATCCGTTACGGGCGACATGCCCAGTTGCTCGTCACCTATGATCCATTCTGTCGTACTTGACATGCGGACCGCAACCCACAAATACAGGGCGTCTTTTAACAGCCCTTTTTCTTCCTCCCTCTAAAGAATTTATATCAGCGTAAGTACCATGAATTGAATCATATGCGAGCTTACCGGTGCTTCCTTTGCATGTCTGGATGCTCTTTCGTACGTTGTGCGGATCAACAGATCTGCCGTATCGACACCACTGTCGATATATGCGCCAACGTTATCATTAACGTATTTCAGTCGTGATTGAGCCGCTTTTTACATATCAACTATTGCATATGCAGTCATCTTGACAGTCTTCGTGACTCCATCAATAGTCCAGAATTTCTCCAGGAGGTCGCCTTGAATTGGGACAAACTCTCGAACTTCGAGCGCGTAGCTGGATCCGCCCATACCTTGCGTGATATTGATAGTCCGAACTTCTTTCGACGTCCAATTAGTGATGTTCTCAATGGTAAGGACCTTCCATTGTTTCGTCCATATCATATTGGGAGTTTTCTGTTCTCGGTAGAGGGATATGTTGCTGCTAACCTTATATCGGAAGCAAGGTAGCTTAGACATGGTGGGGTTCGCAGCTCGACAGGTCAAGCACTGACCGAATGAATGTTGTGGATCGGGCTCGCACCAGTAGGTTAGCAAATGACATACTGTCAAACCAGACTTGGATCCCAACCCGTATTCTCTGTTTCCTGCAGCGATGACAAGATCCAAGATTTCTCGTGTATGCCCTCTTCTCTCTCATGCCTTGATCTCCATACGCAGCCCGTTTCTTCGTAATCTGATTGCTAGAGTCCACACTATGTGAATTTGGACGCCGATGCCTGGTTGCTTTGGTAGGTTCTGTTTTCTTTCGCCGGCCCTGCTCAGAACTTATCAGCAAGATGAACTGCCCAATCCGGAAATGATACCAACTCTTCTCGGGGGAACTATCCATTCATATCTGCATGGTGTAAGAGATGAGGAGTCATGATTCTCTATGAAGACGTCACGGTTAGTGTCAGAGGAATCTCCACACTGGTGAGCAGCGTACTTCTCGGAAGGTCGAGTGGTTATAATCCAGGAATCTGAGGATGTTGACGAGGTTGTTGTAGAAGATTTCTGTGTCGTCGTCGAATCCTGCTTCGAAAACGGAGGGGCGAATTGATTTGCCTGTGCTGACTCGAGAGCGTAGTTATTGCGTACAACGTCAGGCGACAAACTATCTAGCGAAGCAGCAATGAGCATGTCAACATTCCTCCCATCACCTGACGTGTGTTCGAGATCAGCATCCGGCACATTTGCAGGAGAAAGTTGCTGATTTGATCCCAAAAAAACCTTACTCGCCGTACTGGAAGAGTGGTATTGCGGCATTCGATGTTTATCATCGTTCTGATACATGTTGCTCTGGGCTGTGACGAACAATTGGTCCTGATCAAAGTCGAAAGGTGGGTAAGGAGGAGCGAACCACTCGATTGAATGAAGGCCATGCGGGTGCAGTTTATCACGAGTCATGTTGTAATTCTGATGTATTAGTCATTTATCTCCCACAGATGAAAGTTACTCACTCTGGGCTCAACGGAAGTGCCATTCAACTGAGGGTCGACCGAATAATCTAAACCAAGATCAGGAACTACTGATGAGAAGGGGCCAAATGAGGAGTCAATAAGATTGCCAGATGGACTATGATGATAGATAGGCTGTAGAGCTCTGGACGGATATGGTCCAAAGATTGAATGCCGTATGACTGCCAATTTGAAGGTGACATGTAATTTGGCGCCAGATTATTTTGGGAAGGTAACACCGACCAATTTGGTAAGACTTCAAACTCTTGGTGGCCTCCTTGTCTTTGAGGGAATAGGCCTTGATTGTAGCTCAAAGTAGAAACTTCACTACTCTGAGGATTGATGTCAAGTTGACCCCCATCCAGAGTATCGACTTCACCCCATTGCCGCTCCTGGCCGGTCCTATTAGGTCCTGCTGGAACCTGTGGTATTTGTGGTACAGCTCTAAAGCTTTCGTGCATCTTCAACGTATCAGCAAATTCGGTGACGCTGATTCCCTTGCCACGAGCCATTGCTGCCATGATCCCAAGATCAGCTTCAGAGAATCTGTTACTCGTTCCATCGGCACTTCTGACGCTTGTGTCACTCTGCACTGGCGTGTTCTTCGCTGCTTGAGAATTGCGCATGTTCAAATTTGACGCTGATTCTGATGAAGAAGATGACAGGGTGTCGTCCTAACCACTACTGAAAGGTGACTGTATTGTGAAATTGTTGTATATCGAATGGTGAGCTCGAGCGAAGCTAGACGAACGTCAATCAAGGGTGGAGACTGTCAATATATACTCGTACAACGCGACAGCCTTTGTTTACCCGGGCAATGCGTATTAACTTTGTTCCACCGATCAAGAATCGAGGAGATCCTTTTATTGGACGGTGGGTGACATGTCTGATTGATTCGAAGAGTGCTGGTCACCCTACCACCATGTTACAGCCTACGAAAGCTGAAATCGAATCGTACGAAATGTCACTTTGAATTTGGTGATGTCAAAATACATGTATTGAAATCTAATTGTTTTTCCTGAATCTCCTAATATAACATACTAAGTTTTAATGAATCAAATACCAGAACTTCGACTCCTTGAAAGGAGGCTCGGAAAGTAAGTTACTCGAAGACAGAAATTAGAATGCGGTTTTCCTTCCGAAAATATTCAACAACTTCTGTACACCTCTTTTTCTATTTCTCCAATCCCCGGTCCTGGTCCAAATTCCATCCTTGTCCACAGCACGTAGCTCGGAGCTATATCACCATGCTCACCGGTTGGTCCATCGCGCGCACTTGGCAGGACAACAGAAGCACCGGTTCTTGTGGGAACCACGTCCGATAGGCTACAACGTGAGACTCGTAATTACTTACGACCGTGGCAACTTCCATGCGCAGATCATGACAAGCTCCAGCACTAAATCGAGAACCCTTTTATCTATACGCTAACCATATAACCATGGAGACGAAAATGGATTCTACCACGAATGGTCTGGACTGGACTGGACGGATCGCACCTGACGGCTCAGTATTTATATCTCGTGGGAATCAGGAGGGTCAAAGACTTCAGCTTGGAGACAGAGAGATCTTTCATATTAGCCCTACCCCGTCTCAACTATAGTTCTAATGTTTTAGACGTGCTCCTCTTTTTCCCATCTCCTCAAGGACTGCGATACCCACCCATGGATCGGTCAACCGCTAGCAAGAAGTCGCTGCGATAGGCTCGTTTTACAATATCTCTCAGTCTACGAAAAAAAGGCCTTCTCCCACTGTTTGTTACGAAAGCCAGGTCTGCCTTGGATATGGACCGGCCCGATCGTAACAGCCGGTACCGAAAATGAATTACAATGCATTGATTTGAATGTACACATTTTAGGTGGCGGAAGAAGGGCGAAACCCTTGAGGGACCGGACCGGGCGAGGCAAGAAACTAGATCGAGAGACCTGACTTGTCATCGCTTCTGATCAAGAAACACGATGGGGACCGGGACGCGCTTCTTTCGAGTAGTACTCTGGGAGAGGATTGGTGCTATTGCGAAATTATTCTCTATTATCCAATATCAGCATTGGAGTAGAGCAGGACCGGTCCAAAACAGCAGGTGACTACTGGTTCTACGCGAGCGAGTTCAAACTAATCATACAGCAGATGGATCCAGCCATAGACCAATTCTTTGACCCGCTTCAGCATAAAAATCAGACCTGCAAGCAGAATCAGAATTCTCCCATATTTTGGCAGCAAGTCATTCTTAAACTTACAAGACTCCTTCCAATTCATTACCCACTTGTTCGAAACTAAGCTTGTTTTGATCGCCTCTCACCAGTTGAACTTTATCATTGCCTGTGTCAATATCCCGCGATATTTTGCTTCTTTCCACAGTCGCAGAAGACTGACCTGCATGAATCAACGAGATCCCTATCTGTATCAGAAACAAAAACCACTACCCATTATGGCGCCAGTAGTCAAATTCAAGAAGCAGTCCAAGAAGTTTTACACAGATCTTGTTTCATTCAACTGTAAATCTACTACCACCTCTGTTTGAATTCGATGCTGACATTCGATATGCAGACTCTTTCGAGTATGGTTACACCACTTTGCACGTCACGGATTCGATGGAAGCACTTGTTGGCTCTGACTCGGAGGAGTTTGTTCCTGCTTCTACCGCCGGCAAATCAGACTCTGTTAGGATCTTTCAACTGCGGTGTTGTGTCTGGCTCCAACACTGACAATGGGTTTGTTGAAGCAGGCTCGAAGACTTCCGATAGTAAGAAGCGCGGCGACAAAATCAACAAACGAAACACCAAGCGCTAGATGTCGCTGGATGTCGCTGGATGTCGCTGAAATTTGATTACTATTAACTTGTTATTTATGGACGAGGGTTTTTAGAAATTTAGAAGGAAATTTATGATTCGACATACCGAATCAAATTCTGTATTAACACGAGCGACCAGTATTAGTAGCCAATCATATTCAATACTTCAAGATTTGTCTACATTCTCGTGTACTAAAAGGAATTCGCAGGAAGTTCTCGAGTCCAATTGTTGCGCAAATCGGGGTTCAGCAGTAGTTACGACGTCTCAATCCACTCTCTCGGGGCCTCCACAACCGCCCAGGCTCGGGAATTAGATAATGAGTGCAGCGTCTCCGTAAAGATCCATCACTACAAAGTAAATGGACTTTCCGCACTTCATCATTAGCTCAGTCGATGTATCCATCAGACTTTGGTATTCTTAGGACGTTAAGCCCCTCAGGATTTGTGTGTTTGTTACGTATTTTCTTGAAATTATCCGTAAATCAGGAAATTTTAGTATACGTCTTTCTTGTAAGTTGTTGCGAGGATATGGGTCTTGGTATGGATCAGGTGACTGTAGTCACGTGCATGGTCCGTGCGGATATTCCTAGATAATACCTTTGGTTAACTCTCTATAGTAATTAGTACTGTAATGCAACTAATAATATTCAATTACTCTATGCCTTACTCTGAAGATCAACGTAACCTTGCCATATAAGTGTTTCTCCGAACAACTCAATTCTTCGATCAAGTGGAAATATTTAGGCACTTGGTAATATGGAGGTGAGTGTCAGGAGCTGGAAGATATTTTGCTTTAGAGTAACTTCTCTTTATTTAGTTTTGTGCCCGAGTAGAATAGGTATATCCCTGGGGATTAGGTAACAGCATTTTCCTTCGTGTACCGATGTGAAAGTATTAGAAGATGAGATATATTTTTTTATTCGAGAGAAAGGCATGTGACAAAAATGGTGAAAACGTTGTATCGAAATTTTGACTATCATTATTTACTTTGTCTCGCTTATTTTAGTCCGTCCCACAACTAAACTCGTCTGGAGTTGACGTTATTGCTTTGAAAATTCGGAGCGCAAAACCTAAGATTGGCACTTCTCGCACAGGCTGAGCTCTGACCTGGCTGACCTGCGAGCTCGATAGAGTATACTGTAATTGATCTGGAAATTGAGTATTCTAAGTGACTATGCCGCGCTCTCTGAGATTTGCTCTGGTACATATTTTGTACCTTTCATGCTCGCAGAAAAGATATCGCAGCAAAAGTCATCACAGAAAAGCTTCACATATTGGGTATATTCCCGGAGATAAAGCGTAGCCAATCACCATTGCCTAGAACCCTTTGTCTTTAGTTCCGAAGTTCTAATCGGATGAGCTTGTGCCTGTTGTCTGGGATACTTCTCTCGTTTCTCCGTAGACTCAGACCTGAGGGGAGAGTAAGTAAAGTTTGCTTGATCAAAGGCATGAAAGTCAAAAAGCTGAAGATAGACTTGAATAATTATATACGAAGAACCCACTCTGCTCTGATTCGATCTTGCTATCCCCTCCGAGAAGTATTTCATTCGTTCATTTGGATTCAGAAGTCACACATTCGTCCAAGAAAAACTTCAATTTACAATCACTCGCTAGCGCGCAATATCCGCGCGAACATTCTCGTCATTCACGCAACTACACAGCTGCCGAATGGGTTCCCGCCCTTCCGCTCTGATTTTGGTCTCTTTCGCTATCTCAAGTGCCCAAGTGCTGGTAGAAATGAATACCTTCGGGTTTCTTCCACGTCAATAAGAACTTTGAGCTGACCATATCATGGTGAATGAGGATAACTGCAGCTATGTTTCTCACTCAGGCCTCAAGGTCTGCGATAATCGCTCTCCAAAGCCATAACCTTGGCGTGTCTCCTTTTTTTTCAAACCATATTGCGAGGTTACCGTATGTCCTTGCGGATGTAAAAGTCCCGAGGTGAGCACTTTATATCATAATCGCTCAACCTGACTGACACCGATGCTCCAGCAGGACGGATCTGCCTGTAAATGCTGCAATATTGTCACTGGAGCTTGTAATCACAAATGCTAGATTCCGGGAGAGGTGTCAATAGATAGTTGAGACGTTGTGAAGATATACCATTTATGCATGATGTAATTTTAGTTTTACCTGATCATATAAATTAGCTACATAGTAGTTGCTGCTCATCATAAGAACCTCCCCCAATCTAATTTTCACGTCCCTCTTCCAAAATGATGGGGACACAAAAAGCGTTACACTTTCACTCATGTGTGAGATGCTTGGAAGCCCAATAACAATAGCGAACGCTAGCTACTCTCACTGGTCTTTCTCTTGTGCAGCTGGGAATAAGCACGGCTGTAGGGCGAAAAAGAACCAGGTGGGATTTCTTTTCATATTTAAGCGCAAGATGCTTGAGGGTCTAAATTTTATACCAAAAAAAAAACATACAACAGCAGGTATTCGCTGGTGGTCACCCACCCAACTACTAATCTGCCGATCTGGTGCTTGTGTATGGCAGAGCGGACGGGATGCCCATTTCTCACCAGTCTATGGTCGTATGTGCCAGGCGCTGCCGTTATTCAAATTAATAAAATAAAGTACTTCGATCTACGACAGGTATCGGGCTCGGACATGGGGACTTGGAGTGATTGGTACCTCCGGGAGCTGGATATCTTCATGGAAAGCTTCTGCGTCCACGTTTCAAGGAATAACTTGACTCCTGCATTGTATAATGGCCAACTCACTGCCGATGGACTGTGCTTTCACGACAAGGCCAACCATAGACGTGTCATACTTGCGCTTTCACGTATCCAGTGACATGGACCGAATGAAAAGGAGATATCGATGCCAAAAAGAAGTGGCCGATTGGAGCAGACTAAACTGCCTCACTAGAAAAGAGTTTAAAGTCGCGAAAACATTTCAGAACTTCACGTGATCATCATAGTAAATTTGCGGAACTCACGCAAAACTGTAATATTAAAAGATATTAAAGTCAATACAAGAGAATGATTTAGCACCTGTATTGAGCAAGTGAGATAGTATTAGCTTCGCGAGGATCAGCCACTTTGTTCTGACAAGGATAGAGGAGTTAGCTACTACATAGTTTGATAGTTAAAAGCGTCACGAAAACAAATACCATATACTATCAAAAAATAACGTCTCGTGGTTTGGCAGTAACTCATCCGCGGGGAGAATTTAGTACTCACGAACAGATGGCCGCGGCCATGGTACTATCTGCAGACAAATAATCCTCCGGCATAGAAGTCCACTGATATTCCGGATCCTTGTCACATTCGTATTTCACCTCCTCTGGTGACTTCCTCTCGCACGTATCATTTTTGCTTTGATCGTGGCATTAGTAAGCATCATTTCACAAGCTTCCGAAAACACGGCCCTCTCTCAGCAGCTAGATGTCCAGGATCGATCTTTATTGCCACTGCACACAGATCACGCTGGTTCGCGCAACGAATCATAGACGTTTTACTTGTATCCATGACCTTCCTCTTCTTATAGCCGTTACCCATAATCATGGGTTTTGATTGCGTAATAGGAATAAATCCAATTCGTCTATTTGCCTTGATTGCGTGGAAGCTGTACTGCGTAGCTCAAGTGTGTAGAGCCCAGAGCGATATCGTCATCAATTCTGCTTTGGACTTGCTTGAATCTCTGCCAGCCTGTTCTTTCTTCCCTCCGGGCTTTCAAGGTTGCTTTCAACGTTTCCAACTCTGTCCTCATGGATGCACAGACGGATAGAAAAGCCCGAGCAAAGAGGAAAGCTCGCAAAGCAGTATCATCTGCGAGGAAAACATTACAGTTGTTTGTCGATGCTGGCATACTATCGGAAGATGGAAAAAGATCAAAGATAGCCAGGACCTTTTTTTTGTGCTTCCTATGATAATTTTTTGAAGTAGCTTCACCGCGTTGACCCCTTATTCAATTCTTTCATCGAGTTCGAGTCGGCGACGATGGCAGAGATCATGGATGTGGCGAGGTAGAAGCTCTGCTTATCTAGGAGTTCGCTTACATTTTGCCAGACGATAAGAGGACAGAGGCTCCGTTCGCTAGTATCCGCTTTTAGTACCTCATGGTTACGAGTACTTGTCCCGATAGATCCCTTGTTTCTTGGTTATGTCTTTTGAATTTAGGTAGATGTACTTCTGCAAGAGTCCAGGTCCACAAATTCTCCTGCGAATCATGATTCTTTCTGAGTAAATTTTTGCACTCCTCGAGTGCATCAACCTTCAAGTATGTGATAAAGTTGATCACGTAAGTAACTACCTCTTCCAGTGTATCCCGCTTTAGATTGCTAAATATTTAGAGCCGGCCAACCCTCAGTCCGGTTCAATTGAAGAAACATATACTAAATGTAATCGTAACTCATGAAATACCCAGGTCGCACCAGTCTACGGTAATATATGGGGAGCTTATCTTTACCTTTTAAACAACGTCGATCGACGATGAAGAACGCAGAAAAAAAAAGGAAAAACACCGAACTACTCTGAGATTTCCTCGAACTTTTCTTCCAGCAGAAGTGAGCATTCCATACACTGCACTATCGATTAGTGCAGGTTTTGAGGAAAATAACCTCGGATGCTTTATATTCGAGACGTTGGAATTATGGTTATATGAGTACGCAACGACCTGGCAAGTGCGTACGTACAAAAATCATGACGTAGCGTATACTATATACTTAGTAACAGCCCGTCTTTATAGAGTTTCTGGGTCACTCCGCACTTGATCTTATACTGTCTCCTCGATTCGTATATTATGAATAGATTGGCGACTTACGAAGTAGATACTTCATATGACGTATTATGAGACATACTAGACTAAGTCTTCTAGCTAGAGTTTGACCTTTTCAGAGATTTTAGAGTAGATATAGTAGATTTTCGAGTTTATAAGGAAGAGTTCGTGACATAAATGACAAGAACTAATACTTACTTACACTCCATTCATTTACCACATGCTCATGCATATAAATACCCTTTAGACCAGCTAGGGGTTGGTACTAGCAACCTCCCCCCCCCCTTTGTGTAAATTCGATTTATTAGTATTTATAGGTAGTGAATTGAGGGTACTTTACCATTCTCCCCGCCCCCCTGATTTCAATATTGAACTTTGAGCTATGATAAGGGCGAAAGATTTAACGTCTAAACTAGAGGGGGGCCAGTAATTACCTGATTTCGTTATTTGAGTCTCGAGACCCTTCAAATGCTCGAGAATCTTCTATACTTGGTCGAACTATCAAAAACTAGATTCTAGCTGTTGTACTAAGTCTAGTAAAGCACTGAGTTACTTACACGAAATATCTAGGTCGCGGACTTACAAATCGACATCTGAACTGCGGGAGGGATTGTAGAATGAAATACCTTCAATTTTATTACTACTATTCTTTATTTACTAACATCTTATTGAAGCTTTACTTGCGCTGTCTCGGCGCAGATTTCGTCCCTCAAACCCCCGGCTTCCGGTTCGATAAACAGACTCCTACAAGAACTTGCAAATAAGGCTCTATGATAAGAAAGGGTCACAAAAAAAACTCTTCCTATCAGCTACGCCGGCACCTTCGGAAGCCTCAGCAAATTGAAGAGCGTATGCATCCTGTCTACCTGCCCAGGCGTGAATTCAGTCCTACAGCTATCCCACGTATAGCCCATGTAATTGTGGATCGGATCTAAGCCTTGCTTGTGTGGACACGTGTCCCGCGGAAGACAATCCATGAACGTAGCGTTACCAGGTAACGGTACACTGATGTCTTCATTTGGCGTATCAGCAATCCCGTCGCCAAGGCCTTCGCAGCCTTGGCTGAAAGGATGCGGCAGTCCGAGCCAATGTCCCATTTCGTGAACAGCTACCAGTCCCAAATTGTTCGTGAAATTGAACGCACCCCATGCCACTTTATGATTTAGTGATATGCCGTCGGAGGTGTAATCAGAAGATTGAGCAACTTCAGCGAGTGGAAAGTGTGCAAGTCCCCCAAGTTCGTAGACCGCGAAGCCGAGGTCATTTCCTAGATCTATGTGATCAATGGTGTCATTGATAGGAGCATGGTCGAACAACCGGTCGAGAATATAGATATTGACATCTGTGTATGTGCCCTGGTGTAAGGCATTTTTCATATCGGCTTCGGCCTGTGAATCTATGGTGCTGTTGGCCCAGTCAGGGTTGATAGTGTGGGAAATCTTTCTAAGGCTGAGTTCAAAGCCGTGAGGACGGAATACATCGTGGAGAATGCTGAATTGATGTTGAAGAAGTGGCTCCTAGGATGTTTTAGTGACATTATAGTCGTTCCAAAGCAGATTTTTAGAACGAACTTACAGAGACATATCCTTCTTCCCAAGTTGGACCGCTCGCAACGTTGTGCAAATAGACTCCAATTTTTGGGTTGGAGCGGCGGCCGATACTGCTTCGTTGTGCTTCCTCATACTCGATTGCACGGTCGATGATGTCTTGTTCCATGTGTAGCGTTGGGCAAAAAAAGGCTCGAGTGGTGGTGACTAACACCACTAAGAGCGAAACGTGACATCTCCACCACATTTCGTAATTTGACTGTATTCTCGACCCTACTGAGCTCCCATCAGCTCGTATCGTTAGGTTATATACGCATTTATTATCGGTAGCTTCCCAGTGTCAGGCTGACTTCGGTACCAGATTCGTAATTAGTACCTTATTAGAGTTCTTGGGTAGGTTTTTTTTATTAGGTTCTATTCGTATTTTGGGTTACTACCCCCCTCGCCCTCACCCCCGGGTCGAGATGTAATTTATATGTATACAGAGGTACAGCGATCAAGTATTGTTAGTACGACTAACGAGCGGCTCAGTGACTTTGTCTAGGTGGAAGAAACCAGGAAAACACGCAGGGCGTAGACTGGTCGGTCATTCAGTGACCAAGAATTCAGTGCGCTCCAAAGGTTAAACCTTTTGCATTCAGGTCATCTACCCCTTGCTAGTCGAACTAACAGAACTTGACCGCTGTACCTGTGTATGTAGCTTTTTAATTAAGGCGGTTTGCCTACCTAGTTTCATCTTTTCGAGTCTTGAAAACCTTCTTTACAAACTCGAGAGTCTTTTGAACTTGCTCTAAAATCTAGAAAATATCAAATTGTTGCTAGTATACAAAGTCTAGCAGGGCTTCTGGTTGTTACTATACCTTGTTTGCTTACATAGTGGAGAACAATTCATGCAAGGGCTTATTGCAGATCCGGGGGAATAGAATCTGTCAAAACCTGGTTCACAAACCCACGGTCTCTACTTTGTAATCCAGGGGGGGTGGGGTTGGATGGAAGGGTAGTATAGCTCTCTATCAGACTCCCTCTATCAGAGTTTTCAGCCAAGTTCTTGATAAAGCTTGCTCAATCTTGCTTTATAAAACAGAAAATCACGTAGTGTTACCTTTTAAAACGCGATTACACCTTACCATCAAGTTATGCCACCCTCTCTACAGCGGAGGTTTCTCCAGTAACTAGTATAGAATATTCCGGGTCGCTCGGTAAATTATAGTTCGTACAATTCTAAATAGCTAGAATCTCCTGTAGATAGCTCTCTTCAAGCAACATGACTATTTCATTTAATCACCTGTTATTCTGACCTGCACCAACCCCACTTTCAAATTCCACCCCAACGTGGTGCATTACTTCGATGTACGTATGAGACGAAAATCCTGACTGGTGCCTTTCGTCTGGCACATGGAGGTTGAAAACACGGCTACTGCGGTTAAACCCCGGTACTTTGTGTACTTCTATCAAAGCGAAGAAGTTCAAGTTACTTGCCCCCTCAGAGACTTAAGTCAATCAATCGGAAAGCCATACTTATCTCAAATTTCACACTTCGTTACTGAGGCTTGCATCTATCATCACTCTAATCGAATCAATTCCAGAACAAAGCCAGGACCCCTGTTCAGCGATCATACGGAATTGTCGTAGGACGTATCTTCTGTGTATCGACAGCATCATTCTTATTCAGAAATATCATAGTGCCTCGGTAACTCTGGTGGATCGGGATGTCCACATGGAAAGTCACGTGTCTGAATCGTAGGATTGGACCCCGGTCCTTTGATTAGGAAAGAGTGTATGGTGAAGGATCATTCAAAGGAATACTAGGCTAGAGAAGTTCACGACCTATTCCCTCAGCTGCTGCCAGAATTACAGTTCTTCTATCACCAAAAAAGCAGCCAATCATATCCCTTCAGACAGGATCGAACGTCGTTGAATTGATCGCTTGACGGAGCACAGATCAGTATAATTCTGGCAGCAGCTGAGAGGATATATACGCCGTATTGAACATTTGGAAACTACATTCAATACAGAAAGTTTCTCTCAAGGCTATTTGATGAGCAATTAAATCTTATTTACAGTATCTGTTAGCATCGTCCCAAGATACTTCAGCATAGCAATGACCATAGCATTCACTGCTGTTTTCGATTTAGGCTAAATGACTGGCGAAAAGTATACGCTATGGTTGATAGGCAATGAAGGCTCAAATTTTCAGATTGATTCCTCGGATTTCTCTCTATCACGACCGGCAAAGAATCAATAGCAATCCGTCCTGTTGATAGCTTCGGCGAGCACACTTAAGTCCTCACTTCGTAGAAGCCGGTCCATGTTAGGATTGTGATTTTTCCCAATATAACCAGTGGAAGATCGATTCATTTTCGTAACGAAATCATCGTCATTGACCAATGACGGAGAGCAGGAATGAGCTCGTTCATTGAAGGGTCCTTTGGACAGCGTGCTGCACAAAAATCTGCTAGAATGATGTACTTGACACTGGCGAGAATCTTGTCACGCCACTCCGCAGTCATGGTCCAGATGTTGATCTCCAGGATCACTTCATCGGAGATAATGTTCTCTGTGCTGCCTCAAGCCGCTTGAATGGCCCCGACAGTGGCGACAGCCTTTTCTTCCGTTGTATTCTCTCTTGAAACAATGTTTTCAAGTCGTACCACAATGTAACTCACTATCACTACAGGGTCGATGGTAAAATGAAGTCTTGAGCCATGACCGGCTTACCTAAAAGTTGCGACGGTGAAATAGTCGCCACTTGCCATGTAAGAGCCAGGTCGAGTGCCGCTCGTTCCTGCTGACATGGAAAAGACGTGCTGCCCAAAAACAATATCCGGGATCGGCCAGGCATGTCTTTTCTCGTCATGTATGGCCTGACCCCTTGAAAGACTGCTTGGGAAACTCCGAGGCGTCTCCTGGAATGAAGGAGCTTAATCGCGAGCACGCCAGCTGCCGGTAAGCCACAGAAGACGTTCAACCATGATGCATATCGTCCCGAGCTTGGACGTGGGCTGCGAACGCTGGTCACGTCCAGAAACACCGATAAGATGCGCTGTGATAACCACAAGAGTTCTGTGATGTCGTTACCTAGGTGACGACAGAAAGTACGTTGAATTGTGTGTTCGTTATGTAGTATGATGAAGTATTCCTGGGCTGCTTTCAAGGGCGCCATAGCGACGATTTTTCCTTTATACCTCACGAACTGCATGATTATGCATATCATCCCACGGACACCATAATACTTGATCGTCTTTCAAGACGAGGTACCTCCCTTGAAGAACTTCCGTCCTTCCCACATGTTCTACGCTGATCCCCCAGCCGCTCAACAGCCAGATCAAATATCAATCCCAATCCCAAAACAACTCATCAATTCTCATCCCTCATCGCCCCCTCTCATCACCACAACCACAATGCATCCATAAACCCTTTACACAAAACCTCACTTCCCTTTCAGTTCCACCTTCTCAGCCTCTCAATCCTCTCAGGTAACAGGAAGAACGACATTCTCTAAAAACATCATTCTCACTCTGTCCCGCCGTCCAATACCCTCCCACCTTCCTCCCAATCCGAAACGATACAAGAAACATCCATCCTACCTCATACCTCATACCTCGTACACTATACCTCAATGAACCCAGCACAGTATCTATCGATCCATCCATCTACAAAACTATATTAGCTATCCGAAATTCTCTCTACCTTCTCAAAGTCACAAGTTCATTTAAGAGGTTAGGCGAAATGGTGAATTCCATACTTTGGGAAAATACCTTGGAAAATATCACTTTTACACTAGTAGTCTCCCTTGAGATTTTCGTGACTTGATTTCTTGAGTTGCGACAGTAATTCACACTCGAACAGCAACTTCTCTTCCGCCAATGATAAATTTGCCTTATTTTCTCTAGCGCCGATGGACTCGGTTCATTGGAGATAATTCAAATCGTTTTGCTTAATCAAGAAGCAAAAAACTGCGTATTTATTCAGACTCTGATAAATGTCACAAAGGAATTACATGAATCTGAATCTCGAGAGATTTCTGAGTATTGCGGTAAGGAACTGACAGGGACAAGCCAATGGATTATACTGACTTCTATTCAATGTAAACAAACAAACCAGCAAGTAAGCGAGGGAAAAAGAACTCCAATCAGACATACTCATCGAATCTCGACCGACCCTAGCCTCTGCATCGGAAGCTCAACGCCTTGCAAAACTCATAATTCAATATCATCTCGTCATACAATGACTTTCGTGACCTCATGGTTTATCCCCATCCATTCAGGTATGCACTTGACGATTCTCACAGAATACCAGCAGGGATTTGATCCAGTATAACCAACTCGAACTCGCCATCTCACTATACCCACTCACTCTACCAATCCGCTTCAGTTCCCGCTCCCTCTTCTACCCGAAACATTCCCCTCCTCATCAAGATCAAAACCACAGCAAACAAAACAAACAAACCCTGCACTCTTCATCCACCAATCATCCAGTTTCCTAAACGCCGTCTGCGCAGCGCATTTCCAGCACCATTTCTCTTTGGTCAGGTCTGGGAAATCGCGCTGTTTGGTAATCGTGGGCAGAGGTGGAGCGGTTGCCGTTATAGCACCGGTCATGAGGTGGGCAGTTGAAGAAACAGACGCAGTGTGGTCCCGAATAGAGTCGGTGACACAGAGGGAGTCAAGTTCTGCCTGAGTAGGGCTTATGGGCGAATACGGACGGGTTGACGGACCGATAGGGGACCATGGAGCGAGTTCGTCACTTCGGTGGTATGGAGGTAAACAGCGAGTGTCAATGTCCTCAGCGACGGTGGTAACATTGGGCTTCATCGCAATAAGCTTGGATCTGCGCGAGTGCCGGTGAGAACAACCCTTCCTAGATGGAGAGGCTATGATACCCGAGAATGGCTGGAATGGATGAGCTGCAGTCGTTCTCGTTGATTCTATCGCAGCTTGGAGCATATTCGCCTCAGAGTCTCGTGCGGTTGCAGACGGTGTAAAGCGGACACGTTGGTCTTTTTGGAGTCTTTTGCGTCGTGTTGTAGAAAGTACTGGTGACATTTCACTTTGTAATCTTGCAATAGGAGCCTTCGTGAAAGGGTGTTGATCAATTGGCCCATAGACACTCTTTGGAGGTCTAAATCTTGGAGCTGTATGACCTGGAAGTGGTGCAGATACTGCGCGATCTCTGTCTTCATTGCCTGTTTTCGACCCAGTATTTGAGAGATTGAAGAATCTCTGAATCATATTCTGACGTGGAGCTTGAGTCTGGGTAACATAGGGATTAGCACGGCCATTTCAAGAATCTTCGGGTCAAGAATATCTTGAGACATTCACAAAGGGATTACCCACACGAGCAAGAGATTGACGACGTCGTGGTATCGTCAGAATCTGAGACTCAGTCCATGAGGGCATTCCTGGTGGTGTCGGAGGCCTATCAGGTGGTGCTTGGATAGGAATCTTTGGTTCGGCATATACTTCTTGGGCAAGTAGGGATTTACATATTTCTTGCTTGTGAAGTCAGCAAAATTGGTAGACATGTTACTATCAGACTCATAGAAACTTACCTCGATCACTGCACAAGCATTGTGGTAGGAGCGTTTGATTTCCACGATATCGTCCAGGCTGAATGAAATTTGTCTCCGTGGAGTTTTGGAAATGGTGAAGCTGTCTCGATGTCCTAAGAAAGGGATTCTGGGACTGTTGTCTGCAGATTTCGTTCTCGCTTTGCTTCTGAGTGTCGTGACGCTCTTTTGCTCAGTGATTGTAGCCAGAGCTGTGCCGTGACCATAGCGAAATTGAATTGTATCGATGAGGGTCGATGGTGACACCTCTCTGCTGTTCTCGTCATTTTTCTTGACTGGTCTGGGAATGCGGGAAGGAATGTCAATGTTATCGCCCTGCGCAGACCATTGAAGTCAGTTGCTGGTATGGCAGGGTTTAGAGACAACGATGTCATGATTCCCATCACGACCTTGAAAAGACTTCCGCCCACTTACCTTATTACTGCTAGCCTCACTGGACGAAAAACAAAACGCCTCAAATATGGATTCATGCGAACTCGGGGACTCCTCCGAAGAGTCTGCGAGACGAATGAAAGATCCCTTACGTCGTATCGTATTCTTGGGAGTAGGAGTAATGGATCGCTGTTTTAATGGGATTCTCGATGGAGAGGATCCTAGATCTGCAGGGAGTATGCTTGTTGTGATAGCCATCATGATATCCAAAGGCTCGAGGCAGTACCAGAAGGATATCCTGCCTCTGAGAAATATATGGATGGATTAGGTTGGGATGTTTGAGAGTGAAGGTGGGGAGAGGGGGATTTTAGTTGATAAGGTGTTTGTTGATTATGACGAATCGGGTAGGTACAGGCAAGATCCTTTCCTCGTTCCTTCCTATAAGACTTCGATTATGACAACTCGCAGCCCCAAATCCACTTCGAATGTCAGAAAATTCTTTATGACTTGACTTTTCCTAGAGTCACCAAAACTCTATTCCTCCTGAGAGCTGAGAGTTATGGAATTGCCTTGATACATATCCAAGGACAATTGCAGACTTCAAGCATGGTTTCATCCTCGCATCCTACTTATGAAGTATTGATCCCTTCTGCAGCCAACGCTTTCCTGTACTCTCTCGATGTCTTGTCCAAGGTTTTTAGCGTTGGATCCATCATCTCCAATACGACCTTTTTGCCCCCACCAATAAGCTCCGATTTCAAATTGAGCTTCTTCTTAGACCTTTCGTACACTTGCCTAATATGATCTCTCCTGGCTTGAATCGCAACCTCTCTTTCGCTCTCAGCATCAGCAGCTACGGCATTGATGCGATCCATTGCTCGTTCCAACGAAGCGACTAGCTGTGCAAGTTCATTTGCTTTATCAGCATCTCCAGAGAGGAAGACAAGCCAGAAATGATGCAGGAACTCGGTAGTTGTCGCATGAGTCAGGACCAGTCTATCGAAAATGTGCTGCGACAGTCCTGACAAAGACTGGGCTGAAGTACCTTCGAGTTCGACTCGACGAGCGGCAATGCCTTCAAAGACATGTCTCTGAGCATCTGCTATGCTGTCCTTGCTTCCGACGTGACCTATCTTCATTTCGTCATCGCTGTCGCTATCCTCGTTGACACCAATCGCCGAGCGCAAGTCTAGCCCTCCTGCATTGTCGTGATCTAGTTGTTTAGGATCGAGATCCTTTCGCAGGTCCAGTAATAAAATCCGCGGGTCTTGTTTCGCGTATAATTTGGCTTCTGCAGATAGTTCGGACTTTTCACTGGAAAAGAAACGGCTTTGTTCTTTGATGTTAAGCATGATCCGGTTTTCCTCCGGGTCCCCTCGTAAATCCCGCAACGCCAACGAGTTATATGTCGCCTCGTCCATACCTATAGGTGCGGATGGATCGACATCAGAAGGTGCAACTTGGGCCATAATCTTCTCACTGAGACTATTTAATGTCCTGATGATTGGGACTTTGCTCATTGCGCCTGGCCTCATTGTGAAATCTTTCCGGTTCCCACTCCTACTACCTCCCTGGTTTTCTTCATTGCCTTCAAGGTCGATGATGTTTGGGATGTGCATGGAAAGGAGCCTCCTGTCCAGGCCGTCATCTGTAGAGATATCTAGGTATCTGTCGAATGTAGGATCTGTAGCATCTGCCTCGGTAACCCGCTCTCCCTTGAGTTTTTTGAAAAGCTGACTGACAAAAAATCGTGACCAAAAGTCTGCCTCTTTCAATTTCGGCACATTTTCGTCGTAGACTCGTCTAACCAGTGGGTGCTGACTGAATATAAGTTGAACCTGCTCGGCACTGATATTCAACTTCAGTTCCCCGTCAATTTGACGTGGTTTGACAGCTGATAAGACATTGTAAGGACCCTTTTTCTGGCTGGAATCAACTGCAAATGCTCGGAGAAGGTTGACACGGGTGGACCAGAACTGCCGATTGAATTGTGAGTCCGTGATCGAATCAGGTTTCGTCCGCCGTGATTCCATATAGGTACGGTTAAGTACCATATCTTTCTTGAGTAGTGATTCCTGAAGCTGATAATCGACTTTCAATTGTGCATCGTCATACCATGCGGCTGGTCCACTTGGTTTCGACGTGACAGCACTGGCCATAGCCATAGATGAGGAGCCTGAAGTGCCATTTGCCTTTGGAAGGCTTACATCGTTCGCCTTGAGAGCTGCGATCAAGGTGGTGAGGCTTTCTTTGATAGCATTGGCTTCTGCTCGAGGGTTTGAAGGCGAGTTGAAGAGAAATGTGTGGGTGATCGCTTCCGCGGAATCAGGTGGCTTGTCGAAAATCTTCAACATCACTTTCGCAGCTGTCTCAGGGGTTTGTTGAAGATCTAGAAGTGATCAGTTTAAGCATACATCGGGGGCACGTAGAATCATACTGGTGATGTTTGCCACCAGGATTGTCACCCCCTTGTCTGAACCGTGAGGCAGCCATACAATGGATTTCTGATCGTTCGAAATGGTTAGAGTGCCATCCTTCTTCTTGTATGCCGCAACTCCTGTAATAGGCGCCATGTCAAGTTTGACAGTCCTTTTGCTGCATCTGGGTCAAAAGCGCCCTGACCAGGACGTTGATATTGCCGTTCGCTGTGCAGCCTAGAGCGGATCTCAATTCGTGAAGATTTCAGCTCTTCTTTGTCTTCGAAGTGACAAATTCTTGACAAGGAGGTGAAGATAGAATACCAGCTTGATGATAGAACAGAAGCAGCTTGAGACGGTGTATTATGCTGTGTTATTTTATGTCTTACTGCGCAGATATGGATGACCTTCGATGTTTTGTATATCTCTCTCCCATACAGACCGAGTTGAGCTCGAGAACTGCTGACTCATCTATTCCTCGGCCGATGCTCCGTACGACTCATGTTTCCCTCTCTCTGATTGGCCCTTTGGAACGGTCGCTCCAAGTGGTTTGGTTCCGCATTGTAGCCAGAACTTGAAGGGCTGGGCTCCACTGGCACGCAGGGCAGGACAGGGCAGGGCAGCTGCAGGAAGAACGAGGTCCTGTTACCTTCCCATTGGAAAAACACTGACATCGTCACTCTGCTGCACTGGACTTACTCCGCCTCTCCTTTCGTCTCAACCTTAATTGACTCTCTGCTACCTCACTGCACTTCACCTCACGCAATCATCACGACGCTGATTGTACTGGATACATCATCCTCGCCTTCCCTCTTTTAATCCCTTTCTACTGTTTGCATTGGCTAGCCATAATGCTTCGAAGCTCTTTGCGGCAAAAGAGCTGCCAGCTCCTCAAAGCTGGCAGCAGTCCGGCCAGATCCCTCTGTACGACCTCCCAAAATCCTCTTCGAATGACCTCCCAAGTATCCAGTGCTTTAAAAGCTGCCTCGAAACGAAACACGCCTATTACCCAAAAGCGATTTGCCGCTGCTGTCGCCAATGCCCCCGATTCGAATGACAGCTTTCTGTCGGGCAACACTGCCAATTACATCGATGCGATGTATATGGAATGGAAGGCGGACCCCAAAAACGTTCACGTTTCGTGGCAGGTGTACTTTAAGAACATGGAGAGCGGTGATATGCCCATGTCCCAGGCTTTCACTCCTCCACCCAATCTCGTCCCTACGCCGACTGGAGGCGTTGCCACATTTTCGCCGGGCGTTGGCATGAGTGCTGGAGAAGGCTCAGATGTCACAAATCACTTGAAAGTACAACTCCTCGTGCGAGCCTACCAAGCTCGAGGCCATCACAAGGCCAATATTGATCCCTTGGGTATCAGGCGCGAGGCTGAAGAGTTTGGATACAGCAACCCGAAGGAACTACGATTGGAGCATTATCAATTCACGGAGAAGGATCTCGATACCGAATACTCTCTAGGTCCCGGCATCCTGCCACGATTCAAGAAGGAAGGTCGTGAGGAGATGAGCCTGCGCGAGATTATTGACGCCTGTGAGCGCATCTACTGCGGTTCCTACGGTGTCGAGTACATCCATATTCCCGACAGAGAACAGTGCGACTGGCTTCGCGAACGTGTTGAAGTACCACAACCATTTAAATACTCCGTTGATGAGAAGCGCCGAATCCTCGACCGCCTCATTTGGAGTTCCAGTTTCGAAAGCTTCTTGGCAACAAAATACCCCAACGACAAGCGCTTCGGTCTGGAGGGTTGCGAAACATTGGTGCCCGGTATGAAGGCCCTGATTGACAGAAGTGTGGATTATGGTGTCAAGGATATTGTCATTGGAATGCCTCATCGTGGTCGTCTGAATGTTCTTTCCAACGTAGTCCGAAAGCCAAATGAGTCTATTTTCAGTGAATTCGGAGGAAGCGCTGCTGCTGAGGATGAGGGGTCTGGCGATGTCAAATACCATTTGGGTATGAACTTCGAGAGACCTACTCCTTCCGGCAAGCGTGTTCAGCTATCTCTCGTTGCCAACCCTTCCCATTTAGAAGCCGAAGATCCCGTGGTCTTAGGCAAGACCAGAGCCATTCAACATTATAACAATGATGAGAAGGCCCACAACACCGCTATGGGCGTTCTCCTCCATGGTGACGCTGCTTTCGCCGCTCAAGGTGTCGTCTACGAGTGTCTTGGATTCCATTCTTTGCCCGCCTACTCCACTGGGGGTACCATTCACTTGGTGGTCAACAACCAAATCGGTTTCACTACTGATCCTCGTTTCGCCCGTTCAACTGCCTACTGTACCGACATTGCGAAGTCCATCGATGCTCCAGTATTTCACGTCAATGCTGATGATGTTGAGGCTGTCAACTATGTTTGTCAATTGGCTGCCGATTGGCGCGCAGAGTTCCGCAAGGATGTTGTCATCGATCTGGTTTGCTACCGTAAACACGGGCACAACGAGACGGATCAGCCATCTTTCACTCAACCATTGATGTACAAGCGTATTCAATCACACGAGTCCCAGATTGATATCTACGTCAATCAGCTTCTGAAGGACGGTAGCTTTACCAAAGAGGACATCGACGAACACAAAAAGTGGGTTTGGGGCATGCTGGAAGAGAGCTTTGCCAAGAGCAAGGACTATCAGCCAACATCCAAGGAGTGGACTACGTCAGCCTGGAACGGATTTAAGTCTCCCAAAGAGCTCGCTAGCGAGGTTCTCCCTCACAACCCCACCGGTATTCCCACCAGCACCCTGGAGCACATTGGCACTACCATTGGAACGGCTCCAGAAGACTTCAATGTCCATCGCAACCTGAAGCGTATCCTTGCCAACCGTGTCAAGACTGTCACTGAAGGCACTAACATTGATTGGTCGACTGCTGAGGCTCTTGCCTTCGGATCTCTTGTCCAGGAAGGCCACCACGTCCGTGTTTCAGGTCAAGATGTTGAGCGTGGCACCTTTTCCCAGAGACATGCTGTTTTCCACGACCAAGAAAACGAGAAGACCTACACTCCTCTTCAACATATCAGCAAAGATCAAGGCAAGTTTGTCATCTCCAACTCCTCGTTGAGTGAGTTCGGATGTCTTGGATTTGAGTACGGATACTCTCTTTCGTCACCAAATGCTCTCGTTATGTGGGAAGCCCAATTTGGTGATTTCGCCAACAATGCCCAATGTATCATTGATCAATTCGTGGCATCTGGCGAAGTAAAGTGGATGCAGAGATCTGGTCTCGTCATGTCGTTACCTCACGGTTACGATGGGCAGGGGCCCGAGCATTCGTCTGGACGTATGGAGAGATATCTTCAGCTCTGTAATGAAGATCCTCGTATCTACCCCTCTGCCGATAAGTTGGACCGCCAACATCAAGACTGCAATATGCAAATTGCCTACATGACCACACCTGCCAACTTGTTTCACATTTTAAGAAGACAGATGAACAGACAATTCCGCAAGCGTAAGCCATCAGTTCACAATCGAAGTACCAAGCTAATATTTTGTAGCCCTCATTATTTTCTTCTCCAAGTCTCTTCTCCGTCACCCTATCGCTCGCTCCCCAATTGAGGAGTTCACTGGTGATTCTCAGTTCAAGTGGATCATCCCCGACCCAGAGCACGGCAAGGCCATCGCCGAGCCAGAAGAGATTGACCGTGTCATTCTCTGCACAGGTCAAGTCTACGCCGCTCTCCACAAGTACCGTGCCGACAATGGCCACAAGAATACTGCTATCACTCGAATTGAACAATTGAACCCATTCCCATGGCAACAACTCAAGGAGAACCTCGATGGCTACAAAAACGCCAAGACCATCGTCTGGTGTCAAGAGGAGCCTTTGAATGCCGGAGCCTGGAGTTTCACTCAGCCCAGAATCGAGACTCTATTGAACCAGACCGAGTTTCATGACCGCAAGCACGTCATGTATGCTGGTCGTGATCCAAGTGCCAGTGTAGCCACTGGATTGAAGGCCAGCCACACCAAGGAGGAAGGAAGATTGTTGGAGACGGCCTTTTCGGTGACTCAGGACAAGCTTAAAGGAGAGTAGGTTGTGCTCTTGGTATACGATGGTGGTGCATAAGAAGAGTGGTATTAGAAGGATGCCAAATTGTATTATTGTTCAGAACTGCACGGTTATTGAGTTGCGCTTTTTCATGAGCAGAACTTAGTAGTGCTGAAAGAATATCCATGTTTGCTCGACTGAGTGTTTATATTGGGCCCGACCACCCGCTCGGCTTCTGCAACTTATTGTTTATTCTTTGAAACCTTCACGGAATATTGCTTTGAGCTGATGTTGAAAACGCAGCTCTAATGTAATTTTCAAACTCCGCCAAATGCCTAAAGTCATGCTACTAGGGGAAGGACACAAATAACATCACGTGCTGATGTGGCTGTTTCGTGATCCCGATGACGTCGTGGCTGAGAAGCAAGGTAATTGTTAGACAAGAGCTAGGTACAGCTTCCAGAGCTCAATCCATTCCGGTCCAGGTAAGGCACCTGGGCACATAACTTCTTGTTTCCTTCTGTCATGTCTTCAGAGATGGAATAAACCTCATTTGCAACATCTCGGAGTTACCAACTCATATTATCCACTTCTCGAAATGCGACCCCATATCTCGCCAACCGCTGTCTCCACATCGGCTTCACGATACCTTCAAATCCGATTCCAACCTCAAATCACACACACTTTCCGCAGCAGGCCCCGACAGTTTCTGCGAGCCTCACATTCGGGTTTCTGTTTTCGAGCATTTTCAACATCTATACCCACAAGGGAAGATGAAGCAACGAGCAAAGCCAAAGCCCTGAACCAGAAAGGTCTGGACAAGGAGGTCGACGGCTTCCACAAACAGATTGACAATGCGATTGGGCAGGCGAAAGAGTTACAAGCTAAAACTCCATGGCATAGAGAAGGGAGCGATAAACCGCCGGTGGTAAGGAATAGAAGTGCAGGTGCTATGACAAAGGGTACCCATCTCCTACCTATGAAATGAGGTCAATAGACTCAATACTGAAGCTAATACGCACATATCCCAGGCAAACTACTCACAACGCCCTCCCGCCTCCTAAAGCTCATTCTACCTTTAACGACCGAAGATCATAACAGCGACCGAAAAGATATTGAACCACTTGCGCTTCTCGTGCACCCGCAACAACCACTCTCCTACCTCGAACGACTAATCCAGTCTGAACTCCCCATGATAAAAGGCAAAGACGGCAAAGAAAAGGTAGCACAAGTACATTTTCGCGCGGAGGATAGCGCAAAAGGAGAGATCAAAGTCGATAAACGAGACGAGGATGATATAGATGAGGAAGGCGAGGAGCGAGAACAAGGTAGCGATGAACAGATGATTGATGGCAAACTCGTGAAAGTTGGGAAGATTTCTCCTGATAAGGAACAAGAGAAAGACAACGCAGAAAATCTTAGCAAGTCACACAAAATCGAGCATGAACTTCGCGGCGGTCCAGGCGAAGGAGGTGTAGAGAGCTACAGCGGACAAGGGCGTGAAGGTAAAAATGATGGAGAGAGGAAATTCGTGCGCTGGTCTTCTTCCACCGAAATTGGGGACTTCATTCGCGATGCTGCACGTGGCAAGGAATTCGCTGTCGAAATCGAGGGCGCAAGTAGTGAGATCAGAGTCGGTGTTCCATCGTTCAATGATCGGACACATTATCTTCGTGTACGCTTAAGGAAGACGAGTAGGAAATTGGCGGATATGGCGAGTATTAAGAAGGAGTGTGATCGACTTGCTCATAAGAGCGCACAGAGGCTTGCGATGGGAGGATTTGGAATATTGGTTGGATGGTGGGGAGCTATTTATCATTTCACATTCAGAACTGATTATGGGTGGGATACTATGGAGCCTGTTACTGTACGTTTTCCTTTGCCTTCTTTAAAGTATATGTTGACTAACACAACCAAGTATCTAGCAGGACTCTCCACAATCATCCTAGGATACCTGTGGTTTCTGTATCATAACAGAGAAGTCTCTTACCGAGCAGCGCTCAACCTCACAGTCTCTCGGCGTCAAAATACGCTATACACTGCTCGAGGCTTCGATGTCGGGAAATGGGAAGCTATGATCGAAGAAGCGAATGCGTTACGCAAAGAGATCAAAAATGTCGCAGATGAATATGATGTGGAGTGGGATGAGAAGGCGGATGAGGGCAGTGAGGAGGTGCACGATGCGCTTAAGGAGGAGAGGAGGAAGAACAGGGATGATGACGATGATGATGGGGATGACGGGGATGCGAAGACGAAGAAAGCAAAGGAGAAGAGTAAGAAGAAGAACAGTAGTGACGACTAAGACGAGCAAGAATAGATTAAACCCTAATTAAGTGTATCCGAAAGCATTGTCTTGAGCCAAACCGAGTATTACAGTCAGCTTTCTATGTCGGAAGTGTCTCTTGCTTTGCCTTTCTTACCCGATTCTAACAACTCAATACTCTAGCTGAAGGAGTCAAGAAGACGCTAGTAGGCTCTGAGTCATAAAGGAGGCTTTTGAAGTCTTATAAGCTCATCCAGGAAAGTGAAACTTACGATATAACTCTTGCGCCCACCCTGCTTCACCATACCTTCCTTTTCTCTACCTGATTGGTCCACACCGTATTATTATCCTCAGCTGAGCTCTCGCTTCCGTACCACCAACCTATGATTACCCATCTTAAGGCACCTACCTACCTACTGTTGCGGAAAACAAGGCCGTTCACTACGCTCCGCTTGGCTTCGCTTACCTACGTCGTGGAACCCAAGGCTGTTCTGTTGTGTATGTCGGTGGACAGCAGCAGCCACCATCTTCTGTGGGTGAGTGGCTGGTACTGGGTGGGTGCATGAGCAGATCATACGTAGGTAGCAACAGTAGTTACCTATCCTTGATTTTCTAGGTAGCTTAGGTAGCCATACGGATCACGTAGGTAGCCACTTCGCAGTGCAGTGCAGAATGCAGATGCAGATGTACATGAGTACGAGCATGTAGACACCGCATCATGAACGAGAGTAGATGTTTGGTGAACGATGGGTGGTGGATGGGGATCATGGGGGACTTTGCGCTCGCTGTCTGTTTGTCTGCCTGCCCAAGTAGGGAGGGGATTCAGATTCGTGGAATGGACTTGATATCCTGTTGTTTTCGTCTTTGAGATTTTTATTGGTGGTTTTCTGGGGGGTTTTGGGGAGGGGGTTGTAGAGGATGTAGCGCGCGAGTTGTTTGTTCTGTAGAGAGGATGTAGGTCTCATCATCACCACTTTAGTGAGAGAGAAAATATCCACTAATTTCATGCGTTACATGTCTCGTCGTTCATCATCTCTTAGTTTCGGCAAGGGGAAATCAAATCTTTGCTCCTCTCCTTTCATCTCATTCCTCGTTCACTACGATACTCACGCGTCCAACCCGTGCTTACAGTCACACCAGCACCTTGCCTCGTGCTCGTGGACGACCCTGAATTTCTGTCCTGAACCCTTCGTGCAGCGAATCCATGCTAGTGCGACACTGACTGTGCGGTTCATATCGAAGCCTGGCGCGCATCGAGGATGGATAGATGAAGGGTGTATGGATGTGTTGTGATTTGAAGATCCGCGCCTGCGACGTGCGTGCAGGTTGGATGCTGCTTTAAGGAATAGGGATTAGAGACAGTGGGGAGTGAAGAGGGTGGATGGTTGGAATAGGTCGTAAGGTAGTAGGTAGTTAAAAAAGGTGAATGAATGATCGGGTGCAATATTTACCTAGGTTTTCTGTTCCGCTCACGATCTACCCTTAAAACAAAAAATTATATCCATGACTGAAGATGCCACCATGACATAGATACCTTATCATCTCAGAAATCTGCATATCCTCGAACCCAAATCCAAATCCAAAAACTCGCTTACCTATAACGCACCACAACAGCCAGCCATAAACAAACACTCCCTAATCCGCGCTCGAAATCTACGCTCATCTCCAAGGAATCCTACCACCATCGTCCCCTTACACTACCAACTACACAAACCCACCTTCCACAAATCCTCCATCCCAAAAACCAAATCCCACACATATCCCTCAGCTACATTTCGAAACATTCCACATACCTCTCTCTAATCTACGCTACTCCCTACAGATCTCTACATGACACAAAGCAAGCCAACAAGCACGATGCTCCTTCCTTCGTTCGGATATATCATCCGCTTAGCCTGGGCCCTGGTTTAGTAAGGTAATTACCATGAAGAACGCGCTTAAGAGTTCTCGCGAGAGTAGCACGACATCATAATAATAGTGATGCAACGTCTTGTATTATCTCGGCTCGAGATACTGGGATTCTACGAAATGTTAGGTAGTAGGTGTATTTGGCGGTGTCGGGTGGGAGTTTAAGATCTGGTGTTAGGCGTGAGGAAGGATGGTGAGTTGTGTACGCTGAGGTGAGATAAGGAGAGGTGAGGTTGGAGGGTGGCTTGGAGATGAGTCTTGGGGATGGTGAAATATCCTCCTCCATTTACAAGGTTGATTATCAGTGGTTTAGATGAAGTTGTAAAGCCGTCAATGCGAAAGACTGGAGAGAGTGGAATCCCTTACTACAAAGTGGATACCTGGATCCCGCTATGGCTGGTTTTACACCATGAATAAAACGAGGGACGAGAAAATGGAAACATTGGAACGAGTAGGTGACAGAAAGTTGCGCTACCCCATTTCTAGAAGGCTGCTGGGTCTTTATCTGCACTCTCGAGGTTCGTCGGCAGACAAACATCACGGAGTCCGGAGCACGTCACGAAGATGACTCATTTGGTGATATGCTCAAGCGACGATATACCATTGACATGATTCTGGTCTCCAGATCGATGTGCTTTTGCGCGCATACAAGAGGCCCACCCATATTTTCCCCGTCTATGGATTTGGAAATGCGTATGTATGTGTACCCAAACATGAATATGCTGCTAAATTACCTCTCAGCCAAATGGCTATGACAATGGCGAAAAGATATCTGCGGGTATTGGTGCCAAAGAAAATGATGCTCCGTGATAAAGTAAGTATGCAAATGCCTCGATAGCTGGCTTCCTAAGTTCGTCGCCTTCCTTGCTTCACTTCTTTGCGCCCAAGATTCACTACCTTCGCTAGATTGTAACATCTCTCACGGGATCATGGAATGTCCCTGACTGACCGCCATTATGGCCCGACGAGCCTTGAGCGTCATAATCGTACTGGCTGCTATCGTAATGCATGGCGTCATACTGGTTTGCTGATGTGCTCGAATCTGAGAAATGTGTTAGCATATTGCAATCCCACCAGCGCCAAAATGCTTATGAGCTATGAACGAACAAGAGACCGAATATCCATGGCTACGAGACCCTAGAAGAAGTCAGATCAAGACATCACCAAGCTACCCCTCCATGTGCATAGTATTGAAAGGACTACATCAAAGCAGGTATATCAAAAATAGCGAGAAGTGCGAATTAAAGCCAGGACTCTACTCCGAATGAAGGTGGGTATAGGCGCACGAAGGTATTATTATGTACGTACCGGCAATTGTCCTCTCTTGATAATCATAATTCTTTTCTAGTGGTTGCTCCCTCGAAGAACGTTTGGGTTTCGAGCCGCTGTGCTTATCATGGTGCTTCTCTCCACTTTTCTGGCTTCTGTTCCTCCCGTCACGGTAACGGAATTTGTGGTAAAGAAACCACTTCGCAACCCAATTAGGGTTGTTTCCCGAGCCGGCTCCCAGATTCCAATAGTATTCTGTATACTGGTTCCCACCTCGGGCAATAATCGCCATGGCATCGTCCTTGGCTCTCTCCTGGATATCACTCCAGTCAAATGGAGCCTTCCGCTTGCCATTCTCTTTCAAGTGAGACTTGTGGGAGATGAGCCAGTGATAGACTACGTCGGTCTCTTTCTGTAGTTGCAGGTTTGGTCAGTCAGCACTGACTAAGTCTTGAGCTTACAGTGTGGGTCGAACGTCAGACTTTGGAGTCCAATGGCGGGGAAAGACTTACCGCCATCAGAGCATAAGTTGCTGGCGGCAGATTGAGGTGCTTAAGGAGATCCTCTTTCGTCTGGCTCATCGCGATTGCAGCTATCCCAGCCATCGTAGAAGATCGTGTATGGTAGTCCGTCCGCCAGATTTTCGTGCCGCGATTGAAGCGTAATTCTGGTAATTTAAGAGATTGAAAGTACTACCTCCATTTGTGCCATGTGAATTGGGGACCGCTTTGAGATGGGCAATTTCAAGGCGGCTCCGATAAGATGCAGAAGCACCCCCTCGTCATCGCTTCAGTGGAACGGCATCCACGCTGCCTTAGCCACAATGCAAGAGATAATCGAATGCAGTGATGTGGTAAGAGCGAAGTATAAGCTTTGCAGCTCTTCGAAATTCGCCGGCATTTCCATTGCTGTAGAAGCAACGGGCACCTCTGCACGAGTGTCTGAAACCGCACTGGTCACTGGGACTGTGGGTAACCATTCCCAGACAGGCAATTTTGTTGGAGCCAGAACAAATTTCGAGGCCAGGTAGTAGTACTGCCTAATCAGACGATACGCAGCTTCTTATTTTTGCATGTTCAAGATCATTCTGCCAATGAGGGTGGTTGATGATTGTGACCATCGGGAAATTCCGTCCCAGGTCGCAGCCCTGATGGGCGGACTTTAGCTCCGGTATCGAGAGTAGGCAGCTTGCAGAGACTTATTAGATAATAGGAAGTAAGCATTCCTGGGCGCCATTGAACTACTGATTTGCTACTGGCAGGCAAGAACGAGTGTATTGTAGAGGTAGCACCAAAGACCCTGCATCAAGAGCGGGTGCAACAGTAACGTCCGCAATATGCATCAAGAACAACTGAGAACGCGCTGAATATAGCGGTGTGGATTTAGGAAACTGCTTGAATCAATAGTATCTGTCGCTGCGGATGCTGTTTGATTGGTTTGACTGTCGATTCATAGGGAAAGTATTGTGGCTCCAGAGCTCCAGAGCCTCACAAACGCCATCTTCCCTAACATAGATGTCTGACCAATTAGCTAGCCAATTGGTAACAGAGCGAATCTTCAAGACCAACACGGTCGTTGCATCTCATGCAGCAGGCGAAGCAGGGGTGAGACAACTCATCGCCAAATATCGGACATGGTACCAACGAGCCCGTTATACTTCATGAAATTGTACGAAGTAGACCTCGACGACGGTTGATGACTTGCAATTGCCTTGATTCATCTTGACATGGTTGTTGTATCGACGAGTCTTCAAGTGCTAATCGAGGCTGACATGCATATGGTGGAGAGCGGCGCGATAGCGGGGTTAAAATCCTGATGAGGAGACCGGCCATATCGAAACCAACTCCCAATGGACTTCTGCGATGCAAAGAGCAGACAGTATGTAAGGCTGGAGACCAATGGTACGGCCCATTGATTGAGTGGTCCAAGAACCAGGATCTCAACCCAAGATTCCGATGAGTTCTAGATCGCAGGCCGATAGACGCCCCCAACTTTCCAGCGATGAAAAAGCTACTGAAGTTTACTCTTTGACGATCTATCAGATATCGTATTCTCACTTTTGTATTCAATTTAGGATACCTATGCCAGCCCTGGTCATCAAATTAACTAGTCCATCAGCGAAGCGATTGTATCACTTACTTGCAGAAATTGGAAGGGCCTAGAACTCCTCTACTCTCATCCAATATCGAAGTTGGGTGATGCGATCCGATATAGCCGCTCCCTCATCGGTGGCGTCGAGATGGGCATCAAAGAGCCATGGGAAACATAGCAATGTTGAAGGGGGTCCTACTAGTGGCGCAAATCCCATCATGAACAACCACGGGCTGACGTGGACTTGACTTGTCGGATTGAAGTTCCGAGATATAGCGCAAGGAATGGCGCATAAATCTCTTTTCCTGCACCGTGTGAGAAAAGAATTGCCAGCGGTCATGGGCAACATCGAAATTGTACTAGAGCAGGAGAATCAAGCAAGGACAGAGGCATGGGGAGATCGAAAGAGGAAGAAGGGAGCAGCAAGAAGCAAATATCGGTGAAGCAGGCACGCTAGTAGTATAGGCGACTTCTAGCAGGACCGAACTCTCTGCACAAGACCACCCGGCGGTGCCCGAGGGCCAAAATCTGGGATGGATCGCAGAATTCGCAAACGTGAACGATCCATGTAGATAATTGAGGGAGAAAAGACTCGAGCATAATTAATTTCGATGTACAAGACGTTAATTTAGAGTTTGGGCCTTGAAGCGAGGTGGAATGTCGTAGTTGGGTTGTGATACTCGGACAGCTCTACAGCTCACGTCATCTGGGCCGCTCATGATCGAGGCAGGTGAGTGGTAGACATGCGAGGATGATAGACCTGATATCAGGGAATTTCTCCGAGTGGAATATATGCGATGATCAGCCATATCTTTGATCGTGAAAAAAATCGGCAACTAAGGTTTATTGACTTGTGAGTTGCAGCTTCGGGTACTGTAGTCATACGTTAGTCGGTATCTGCACCGGGGCTTCGCCGGATGGATATGTCTCCCTTCCGGAGTCTCGACTACCTTGGATCGACAGCCACCATACAACTAACATTACAACGATAATACTATTATATACGGCTCACCTAAGAATATTTCATTATACGTATACAATACAGTGATACCAACAGCTACCATTCTTACGTTTGCGTAGAACTCCCTTGTCCGCAGGTCTGAATCTATCTTCATCATTCCAAAGGGTCGTAAAATGCTTTAAGCATTTTAGTCCCATTGATATCAACTGGGCTCAATCCAAGCCAGAGTTTCGAGGCAGGAACGCCATTTCGTACAGCCGGGTTCTATTCGAGAAAGCTGCGTATGCGGATATACAATTTAGGTTCAATACTACAGTCCCACTCTTTCATTTCCCCCTCATCGATTATATATATATTGTATTGTGGTATGTGAGTCAAAATAAAACTCATCGCCTGAGGATATAATTAGATCTGTTACCTCCGATTGACTAGTATTCGATCTTGGCCAAGTGTATCTCCTCTTAAAGATATTATCAGAACTCATATTGGGGCAAAACTGTTCCTCTGACATCTCCTTCTTTGCTTCAACGGGATCTCGCATAGCGTGGTATGATTACATCATGATAGATCCAGTACGAGGATCCTAACTGAGGTAAAGAAGTTACCCATTGAGCGACTTAGGGCCCACGGTCCACTGGTCCCATGATGATGATTCGTGAAATATGACTAGCCATGCCACCACTCAAACTTCAACTATCATTTCGGGCGATCCATTGCCAGTCAATTAACAATGGCCTCATATAGACGATTAGCAACTTCCCTCCCTTTCCGTTTCGATCCCCATGGAGGCTCAGGATCTTTGAGATACAGTGCCTCCTCCATACACTGATTAGCCAATATTCATCAACTATATAATGACAGTAGTGAGCCGCTAATTCTCTAGTCGACCTTTTTTCAACGGCTGCGGGCAGTTCTCGTAGTTGCGGAAACCGATGGGATAGCGCCTTAGACCTTACAGCTACAAGAGGAAGCAGTTTACAGTGTACACAGTACTGCATTAGGCATGTTATTCCAACCTATCACTAATCAACTAGAACCTTGAATCTTCACTTCCGAGATAGGCTTCCTTGCTCCGGCCCAACGATACAATAGCCATCAACGCGATGCCGTTGTCACATGGATAACTATGTAGCATTTTTGCTCTTTAACATTGCAAGAATCTGAATAAGCTAATTTGCTACGATTTAGTGCAGGATGTGCTGCATTGTTTGTTCTATCGTATCATACATCGTGGACTTCCATCAGCCCTGTTGGTAAGAGATTAGGCTTGAGATGAGCCAAGTGCAAATTCCATGGGCACACGTAATCGTCACCTCAGGGTTGCCCCCTCCAGACCCACCACAATCCAATCCCCTATAATCCTGTAACAAACAATGGTTGCGGCGGCAAATTAGGACTCGTTACTCAGTAGGTCTAACCGTATGACTATCTGCTTCTCATAGTCGATTGCTTCTAATCCCAAAAATCCAGCAAGAGCATTTCATATCTATCTACCTCGAGCGCCTGTTATCGATATCGCACTATGGCTGGCTTCCATGGTTCCCGCCTGTGGTCATCTCCGACACAAAAGCAAATGTGGGGAAGGGACGCTCCCCGCCTTACCATTCTCACCCTCAGCTAAGATGTTGAACGCAGCGACGGCGAAACACGTTCCTTACTTAGGGTTCCCCCTTGAGGCCTTAGGAAAGCATATCGGCATTTGATAATCGTGGGATTACCAATTACTTAGTAAAGACCACAACCCTCCATCAAAGCTGCGTCTCCGCGCGGGGCATAGCAAAAACCAAGATGCAGCTAAACGAGGCTCATCTCGGAAGCACAGACCTACTTTGTATGTGAAAGAGAATCTTGGGTTTTGGTGTTTTTCTTGTTTTTTGGTGTGTCCCAAACGGAGGCGCAGCTTTGACGGAGGGTGATGGATGGCCTTTGATCCCACGATTATCCTTTTTAAGGTGGCCGGTCGAGCTCGTCTCGTCTACCTCTAACCGTACACCAATAATATATGCGGTTGAGGCCTTGAGATTAGGTGTTTTACTATGGTTAATGTCAGTACTGTATGATATGCTTTACAATCCTCCCCACCCCCGGTTTCAACTCTAAAACTTTCGCCCTTGCTACAGCACAGATTTTAACGTTTAAGCTGAGGGGGAAGATGGTATCAAAGGATATTACGCACACGTCACCCTTCTTGACCTTTCTACGCCAATTTTCAGGTTCCGAGCTTTAATTTTGCGAGAGTTCTTCTAAGGTTTCAGTAAGCTGGGGAATCTGTTCCAAGTAGTGAGCTCATCCTTCAGCCCCGTCATTTGTTCCAGCTGGCCCTCAAGGAGCAAGGAGGACATATCTTAATTGTGCCACACTTCGTTCATGGCCTAACCATTGTTCATTTTGGTGTTTGTGCTCCCTCCAGAAGGCTCTCCTCTGACAGGCATTCGGGCCAATGACTATGTCATACTTTTCATGCTGGCCCGTTATATATCGCCAAGTACATAGTGCGCATGGATTGAAAATGAACAATACTTGTATTTAGGCCATGTACGAAGAACATCGTTCCAAGATCAAGAGTTATTGGTCTATCAAACCTTCGCCTCTTTTGTGATAAGGAAAGGAAAATCAATAACCAGATATCACCGCTCGATCTTTCCATAGATCGGCGCACAAATCCTAGCTGCTTACTCTACTTTAAACGCCTTACATAAAAACACCCCCTTTCATATACTAAGGTTCCTTAGCGTTTACTGATATTCACATATACTCTCTTAGTAAGTTGTTTAAGAAGATATTTAGATAGCTACTAATATACTTCGTACAGGCTCTAAATAACGTATATTCGGTGTCAGTGTACTCTCTAGAAGGTTTCCCCCCTGATAGGCATTCTAGCTAATGACTATTTCATGCCTCCTACGCTGCCCTAC
This sequence comes from Rhynchosporium graminicola, assembly GCA_900074885.1. Classification (NCBI taxonomy): domain Eukaryota; kingdom Fungi; phylum Ascomycota; class Leotiomycetes; order Helotiales; family Ploettnerulaceae; genus Rhynchosporium; species Rhynchosporium graminicola. The sequence goes on along the minus strand of FJUW01000012.1, from coordinate 301,888 downwards.
TATAGAAATTTATACACAGGGAACCTCAATTCATTATAGAGGAGTCATTATATTTGAACCTAATCGAGACTCTATAAGACCTTATGAAAGACTACCTTAAAGAGCGCTCTTTAGTAGTCTACAGGTCGTATAGACGCCTTCGAGAGGCTATTTAAAAGGCCTAGGAATTAATAATATATACTATAATTCAAGAGCTTATACGAGGAATAGATAATAGATATATTATAGTAATTCTAGCTGAAAGTGGCTATATAAAATACTAAGTATTATTATAAAAGCAGTATTGCCAAGTATCTAGTGTGCATTGACCTGAAAAGAACAATATTTAGGCCCTGTACGAAGTAAGTGATATAACTAACAAGGTCTACTCCTCGGCGGCCCTTCGCAAGCTTCGGGGCTGAGGGACCTTGCTTCGCGCAGTCTATAAAGAAAGTCGGGCTGTTTTGATTCGGGCGTGAGAAAGATTTTCGTGTTCCTTCTTTTCGGCCGTGCACCTGCCAAGGCCTATCTACAGCCAATCACAGCATTTCACGTGACCCGTTTTTTTTAACTGGTGATCCACAAATAGCTCAATATTATATAGATATTGCTTCAATCCGACCCGAAACTCGCGCTAACATATTTTGTTTTACCAAGGTCATCCGGTAATGCTACAGTATCCACTCACGAAAGTTGCGCTCCCCAATTTCTAAGCAAACTTGGGCTTATTACTGTACTAATTAGCTTGTCTTAGCTGAAAACCTTTACATATTAAGTACAGTATATACTTCGTACAGGCTCTAAATAACGTATATTCGGTATCAGTGCACTCTCTAGAAGGTTTCCCCCCTGATAGGCATTCTAGCTAATAACTATTTCATACCTCCTACGCTGCCCTACTGTAGAAATTTATATATAGGGAACCTCAATTCATTATAGAGGAGTCATTATATTTGAACCTAATCGAGACTCTATGAGACCTTATGAAAGACTACCTTAAAGAGCGCTCTTCAGTAGTCTACAGGTCGTATAGACGCCTTCGAGAGGCTGTTTAAAAGGCCTAGGAATCAATAATATATACTATAATTCAAGAGCTTATACGAGGAATAGATAATAGATATATTGTAGTAATTCTAGCTGAAAGTGGCTATATAAAATACTAGGTATTATTATAAAAGCAGCATTGCCAAGTATCTAGTGTGCATTGACCTGAAAAGAACAATATTTAGGCCCTGTACGAAGTACTACTCCTCGTTGGCTGCTTTACCTCTTATAAGGTTTCAGAGGAGCGCAACTTTACTAGTATGCTTTCCACGCTTATTAGGAGCTCTCTTCACTGGCCAGTTACCTTATGATCAATCTCCCTTGCTGGTGCACGAGTAGTGGAGAGCGTGACTTTGGTGAATGGGTACGGTACTTTTGCGTCTTAAAACTCCACGTAGCATTTTAATCTAAGTTCCTTTCCAAAAGACAAGGTAGCGTAACCTCGACTACGGAGCAGTATATAACTATTGTCGCAACCACTCTTCCAGCCATCATTGTCCGACAGTATACAAACTACACCTAGCCTCATCTTCCCAAAATCAAACCTAACCGATCAACAACGCAAGATGAAGGTGAACGCCCTCCTCTGGATCGCTTTCATGGCTATCGGCAGTACTGCGGCTGCAGTGCAAGCTGAAGAGAGAACCCCAAACAACCTCAAACCCTGTCCATCTGAAGGATGCGATCGATGGGTAAGTCACCAAGTTAAGACACGATGACCTTGCCATCTTGCACTAACACAAAAGCAGTGCGCCGCTAATCAGGGCGTCCCCCTGGGGGATTGCAATCCGGTCACCGGGTAAGTTGGGAAGAATTCGACATCTATCGCCAAGTATATCTAACGCCTCTACAGCAAATGCAATTGTGCAGGAGGTGCATGAACAACAATCATATCGCCGCACGTTAACAGGTTGCTCAAAGATGACGGGCTGTGGATTTGAGTTGTACATGCGGCTGTGTCTGGTTCTGTCTTCAAAATGTCGGGAAGGGGTTCGGCTTGCTTATTGTTCATCCGAATGTATAGGGGATAACACTCCACCGAGGCTTATTGTCTTCGCAACCTGTATGTCTCGGAACTCGGTTACAGCCAGGGGAGCTGAAATGTCTTGTGTCATTAGATTCCGTAGAAAGTCAACATGCATAAGGAATTTTATGATAACACCAAAGCTCTCCTTGAGCTAGTTGTACACGTTGTTCTACCACACTTATTCCTACTAGAACTATATGACATGAAATTTCTAGTCGAAACCCCCGATTTCTAAAAGAGGACCTCTCTCATCTCGCTCATGTTCCTGGAAGTCCTGTAGTAAGGAATCGGCGTTCTTCCCCTTTTTACAGGTACTTTCTACACTTGTCAATTTCCGAAATAAGATAACAACCTTATAAACCTAAATGTCTATATCAGAAGTAAGTTTTCTGATTAGTTGAAGCTAAAACTAATATATCGTTGAGATAGACTACTTTGAAATCACATTTCACGCGGAACGTCCGCTTCTCCCCAGTTACGAAGTTTTCTCGAGGGGGACCGGCTATTTTACGGAGGCTCAAAGATACTAAGGTGTAAGGAATGATACTCCATATCTTTCGTCCTAGTACCTGCCGAAGGACACGAGCCAGCATCTAGCTGAGTGTTACCATGAACAATGATTTTCGACATAACCAAGTCTCATATATTAAGTACACCTGATGCCTCGAGCAGACATTCGGGCCGAGAGGATCACGGGTGGCAGTAAATGACAATCTGAACTCGATAACGACTCGAAGATCATGAAATCTCTTTCATTTCGCAGCCTGAAGGCTTCAATAGAACTAGAGAACACATCTCTTTCAATTTATCTTCCCACCTAGGGTTCAAAATGTACACGCCAACAGCTATCCAAAATCAACCTTGAAGACACATAGTGTGCACTTCATTCTCCTGATCACTAGCAGAGGAGACTCCTCCCCACATATCCCCGATCCTCTGATGCGAATCATCGAAAACATTTACTGGCCCGGTGCCGCTAATTTGAAGCATCAGTACAACGCTTTTGGTGAGAAATCAGAAGATAGTTTTTTGTTTACTTACATCTTGGATCATCACAGCCGACATATTGTGGGCCGCCAGGGATGGAAGATGGGTTACTACGGATCTCGTTGCCTGAAACAATGCACGGGAGGCCGAGTCTAGATGATCAAAAGTCAATATTGCAAAGACCAATAAATTGGAATGAGGCCATCCAGAGGTTATGACTTTAAGAAGGGGGGACCAAATGAGTTGAGGGACATCAGAACTTACTGAAAATTGTTGTAATAGCAATTTCCCGATGCCGTGGAACTTCCACCCTGGTCTGCGAAAGGAAGTCAGTAAAGTCTCGTTGAATATCTGTCTGGATTGCGCGTGGGAATATAGTTTCTCTGATGAGTCCAGAAGTGTATATTCTAGAGGAACGTACCCGCATTAGGTGAAAACAAGACTCCAGTTTTCCCGGTATCAGAACAAAATCTCTGACTAGCATCTGCGCAAGTAGGAGACGCAATACTACACTTCTGTTCCTTGATCGTGTATGCGGTGACCTGGACCCGTTGGAACCCACAAACAGAGCCCTGTTGGGAGCCTGTGTCCGATGAGCATCCAAAGGTCTGCGTTGTCGTCGTTGTAACCGACTCCGAGACACTGAATCCGGCACTCAACCATGATCCTACTCCCCCCGAAGCTGGGTTACCCGTGACCGCACCAGCTGTTCTATCGTATTAGTAAAGTGGACCGTAGAAGTCATGAGTAGTCATATCATTGTTGGGACATCAAAGATGGAGATTACTGACTGAGACTGAATGACCACCCAACAGTCAACCCCTTCGATACAGCGACGCTGTTACCTGGGCTTCCAGTACACTGCACGCTCGGGGTGATTTGCTTGAAGACGAAATTTTGATGAGGGTTGGGATCGTCGGCTGCGATCCACTGGAAGACTTCCTGGTGCTGGCATCCCAAGCCAGGAGCTTGCCTGTCTTTGAGCGCAGGTGACTTTTCGAGGTGGCCCGCTTTCTCGACGATGTCGTGAACGGTCAGACCGTCTTTTGCCAGAACTTCATCGATAGGAGCGGCAGAGGCAATCGCTACAAGAGCAAGGACTTTGAGCGTTGGGAAATGCATGATTTGACTTTGTGAACTGAGAGGGTAAGATGCTACTGAGAAAGGATCGTGCAATGTAGGTTGTTCTGGTATCTGATGAACGAGATGTAACTAGAATGGGATTCAAGCTTTATAGATAATTGTTACACCCCTAATCTCATGATCTCTGTGTCAATTGCGGTCTTGTAATCTTGTTTGCTCATTTCCATACTGGTTTTCGCAGTGTCTCAACAGCCCCAAAGAATGATATCATTTTGCCTCAAATGCTTTCTTCAGTCCCTTGAAGTGGAGGCCATTTATTCACATTCACGTAAAAAAAAGAAGCTCGCGAGACGAGGTCGGCGACCATGATTCTGGTGTCTCCACTGATCTTCGTGATCTTCCTAGATTGGCAACGATCTGGAATATCGACAACATGGGGAACACCTAATTAGGATGCAAGATCAGCATGAAGGAGAGACGCGAAGGAATATTTTAGAGACGGTTACTGAAGACGCTCCGGTGTGAGGCTTGGTATCAGTTTTCCTTTCTGTTGAATTTATTGCTTAGCTAGTGACATTTGCCTTGGCAACTACCACTACTCGGAAGGCAGGAACGTTTTCTCCACATTATCTGATTTGATACCAATGACCCAGTGACGTAATAGTTTGTACTTTTCAACTTCTAAAGAGTAGTAAAGACTGAAAGTAGTGTAGAGGCGCAGTGACGAGCGACGTTCATATCAGCCAGAACCGATCCCTCGGTTCCTAAAATAGAATTGCATCTTCGGATAAAGTGGATAAAGCTACCTAGACTGGAGACTAATATGCGAAACAATCTCTCATATTCAAACCTCCAGATTACTATGGTGCTATCTTGTTCTATCTTGAGACGCTCATAAAATGCTAGTCTTCGTTTTTGAATGTCAACAACATCAACGCTAAGCGACACGGGACTAAGTGCCTCCGAGCTACAGCTCCGAGGAGCCTCATAGACTAATATCCGGGGCAATTCTCGGGTTTTTCGTGGGTCTGAATTCAAACACAGTGGCATTCCGAAGGAATTTTGGTTAATTGTGGCCCTACAATTCCAAGACAACAGGTTCAAACCCACAAAGAACCTGAGTAGCTTCGCGTTCTTCCAAATATAGCGTTCCTCTTGACATCAGGAGCAGGGGCACTACCGAGCAACGGAACTTCCTAGCATCGGAATGAGTCTTCAAAGTGCACGCTGGGCTTGTCCAAGCATACTGCACGATGGGTAGAAACAGGGAACAGAACTTGGGTGAGAGGATGATGGACTTGAAGTAAAAAATAATTGGTGCTTCCAATTTGGGATGTGAGATGAGTTGATCATTACTTTCTCGTCAAGCGGTGCCCAACGGATTCGTGTCCTTTGACCTCCAGATTGTCAACAACCACGTCGCTTAACGATCTGGTTCCTTGTATAGTGGTACCCTATATCGGAGACTCTATATACTCCCGAAGTTTCCCAGTCTTATAAAAGATCAATTGAGTCCTACTGATTTGAGGAGTTCTAATATGAACGACTCTGAATTTGAACATCGATCTGTAAGGATGTTCGGGATTGTGAATTGTGTTGATAGGAGACATGGCTGTATCACAATCCAGTGTCTGATCACAATCGAAGTCCCCTCTCAAAGCGGCGGAAAGCATTCAAACCGTAGTTGCTAGCTAGTTCTGACTGTAACTACGTTGTTCCTGTCAAACATGGAGCCATTCTGGTTATCTCCTCGTCTCCTGCTCTCCTCTTCTTAAATTGATTTGACATATCTTCACATTCCTTGGGGCTTGGTTTGGACGACTCACTCTAGGGGGGGACTCCCATAAGGCCCCCCTCATCGGATACATTCACACATCTCAAGGGGTCCCCCTCCCGAGCTCCCTTTATTTACAGACGCTGTAGAAGATAGTAGACAGGAAAATACGGAAGGAATTAAGGCTGAGTCAGGATTCTTGTCGCGCTACAGCACTACAGCCAACAGGAGAGCTTGGAATTAGCAATTACAAATCAATGCAGGGAAGGTTTCTACCAAATCAGATCGCAATAAAATTGCTTGGCACAAGCTTGGAAATCTGACCCGTCTATCATCTCACTAATTCTGCATATGAGGTTGCCTCACCTACGCGCGAGATTTCCGTTAGAACCACCTCAATGTGATAATGTAAGACTGTATTGAGCAATAAATTACCAAAGCCAGTCGGTACCACGAGGATAAATAATCCGAGCAATCAGTCTTCGATATCTTCAATAATCTCCCCTTCTCAGTTCGTTTCCCTTCCTCTGTTTATCTTCTTCACTGGATCGACCTTTAGCGGAGCCGATTACCGACGTGGGCCCAGCCAACCAGATGTCTCTTTAAACACAGTCGTCTGAACCCGAACAATGATCCATGATCGCATCACCAAAATGACCCCACTACCTCTTACCATCCATTACTCCACGACTCCACGACATGAGGATCCATCCATTTTGGGCCAACTAGACTCTTGTATTGGCGCGATATCGATAAGGTAAAATCAAAGGTCATCAATAGGTCATCTGCTATTGGACGATACGAAAATAGATCTCAAGAGAGAACGAATGCATCTGCATGCTTCACACCAAACACCGCTGCTTTCTCCTCGACCCAATAATCCACCAGCTCGACACACACGACCTGAATCTTCTCAGAAGTCCAGTAGTATAGGCAGAAACTCGACCAGCCTGTGCGACTCGATGCAGCGGGCGACCGTACACTCAATACATTGGGCTGCCCGGTCTCGATCCTGATAGACACGAACTTTAGGGCTTGGGGGGTTTACTTGTGGACATTCTGGATCTACTGGTTTACGATCTGTCTTTTGAGCGAGCCTCTACCAGCATACAGGAACCGCAACCATCAGTCACTTGGTATTAAAAAAAACAATCAGCTCCTGGACGTACAAGAGGGGATCGATAACAAAGAAAGTTCTAGTAAAAAGCCAGGCGCGCGGGTAGCGACCACAAGAGAGCACAAGTTGGAAGCAGCTATAGATTTGGACGTACCCGATATCAGATATCAGTTGGAGAAGCGTAGATATCAGTGGTCAGGGGACATCGCCGCCGGGAAGGAGGGTATTTCCTCGGTATTAGTCCGTCCTAGGACTTCGAGATCTAGCGAATCTCGCTGAACTACAATAACCGCAGAAGATGGCGCCGACCCCAACTGTGGTACATCTACCCAATGGGCAGAGTCTCACTGTTATGCCTGTTTTTGGTGGCTACTTTTTCAAGTCGAACGAACTCAATATCCATACCAATGTATTTCCGGCAGGTTGGACTGTTATCATCCAATCAGAAGACTATTCGGATGGTCAAGTGGAAGAGGATTTAGCAAATGTTGAATTATCTGGCATGCCAAAGCAGAAGAAAAGACATATCCACCCATTCAAGCAGCCGAGCTTGCAAACTGACAATCTTTTCATATCATCAATCTCAAATCCATCGAGCAATGATTTCAAAACCCCTACAAGTCCTACTCGACAGATCGCCATGATGCTCTGGGCGACGATGTACTGGTACTTTCACTTGAAACCTCCTTCGCCGTATATTGTGACCGAAGCATCAAAAGACACTCCCGAAGGAGGAAAGCCGAGAGGTGAATGGCGCATTAATATTAAAAGGGAAGGAGTTTTCAGAGGTCGAAATTTGATACAAAAGCTGGAACGAATGGGCCTGATCACTTCTGAAGATTCAAGTGTTGGTGTGAATCCAGAAGAGAATACTGCAGAGGGATGGTCAGAAATGTTTCTTTCACAACGAACGTTCTGGCAATTGTCTGCCAAATTGTTCCTCTTCACTCTGACCCCAACAACGGGATCGAATTTCATAAGCTCCCCCTACAACAGCCGGCCAAGTTCTCCGGTTCGAGGAGGTGATAGCAATCCTTCCCCAGGCCCAAAGGATTTCGGAGATTTGGGTTCCAACGCGGCGACATGGTCACCATCAGCATCTGGACCTTTTGCTTCAGGCAGTCATCTACCTACTTACTTCCCCCCTCCACCTCTCCAATACACCATGACTTCCGGAATCAGACATCCAATGCGTCCGAAGCCACCTAGGCAAGGCGAGGTATTCTATACTCGATACATTCCTAGCATTGGACAATATCTTGCTTTCCGAACTGCTTCTCTCTCCTCGAGACCTGTTGCTTACAATGGACCAACAACATCGCTAGCTGTTCCAAGGAATCAGGCAGGCGCCTCGATATCCTGTCTTCCAGCTCATCTTTCGATCGCTTCTGTTGCAGATCTAGCAACGCCGCCATTAGAATTAAATGATACTACCGTCATGAGTGACGTCCAGCTACTGAATAAGTGGATGAACGTGCCTCGAGTTTCCAAATTTTGGGGCTGCTCTGGACCTCAGGAGACGCAAGAAGCTTTTCTGAGAGGAAATTTGAAGTCTAGTAACTCTTTCCCAGTGATTGGTCTATGGGATGGAAAGCCATTTGGGTATTTCGAGATCTACTGGGTCAAGGAAGATATTCTAGGTAAACATCTAGGAGATCGTGCTGATGATTATGATCGTGGAGTGCATGTCTTGATCGGAGAAGAACAGTTCAGGGGCAAGCATCGGGTGAAGACTTGGATAACATCTCTGGCACATTGGGCCTTTGTTCAGGATTACAGAACCAATAGTGTTGTACTTGAACCACGGATTGATAATGAAAGGTATATGACTGACCCTGAGAATTAGATACTTTGCTAACCACTTGCAGATTCATTTCTCATTTGAACGAGTCGGGATTCCTGAAAGAAGGGGAAGTCTCGTTTCCACACAAGCAAAGTGCTTTCGTCAAACTGCGAAGAGAGAACTTTGAAGCTCCAGCAATATGATCAGATAATCAAATGCATTTTAAATTCTATTTTTATGATCACAATTTGCCCCTTTGCACACAAATTCGCCAACCCGGCTGGTCCAGACACTTCTAGTGGTCATCCCAGTCAGCAGCTTAGAAACACGGTATCATTGTATCCGTACAGCCTCGCAGCCATCACACTTCGAGCATTCGACAGAACTATGAACGGTCGAATCGTGTTTCGCCATCGGCGTAACGCGGGGGAAACACAACCCAAGGATCTCAAGACAATATCGATAGCTGCTCCCTTGCTTGCCAGTAACTGTTTGCGAACTACCAACTGCCCAATAATCTCCGCGTTGCCGGACATTGACCTCAAAAGGTAAAAGTGAGGCTGAAAAAGGCGACAGGAGACTTATTAGGGCTTATTATACATTGATTCACCCCAGTTCTCAACAGGGTTCGTGTGGCACAGACAGAGGCGCTTCCAGAAACCCCCCTATTTTTTTCGGCACGAGCTTGGCTGATAGGCCTGAGCAGCTCGCTAAAGCCTCGGTTACAGCTTTGATGCATTTTCTGTTGGATTTCTGTGAAAGGTACATGACATCCTCGGTTTAGTACTTTGACTTATTGAACATGAGGATAAAGACTGTTAGAATCGAGAACTGCCTGAGAATCTACTTATAAAGAATCAATCAAGTTCATGAATTCGCAATACAGTGCGTGTTCAGGCCGGTCGGCCCTCAATCGCGGAGGCTTGAGGTACCGGTGTGGTGGTGCGGTGGTGTGTTGGGGAGAGAAATCAAATTCTCAGCTAGAGCTTTGTACGACTGCATGGAGAATATTGATATTGGGTCTACATGGGGGACTCATGATGTGGGGGATCAGCCGTACATCATTTGTGGAGTACAAGTACATGCTGTAATACCTCAGATCTCTATTTGTAGGTTACAGACTTTCACTCTTGCAAGTCCGTCGTTGGAAAATCTACAAAATGCGTTTCTTTACCTCCATTATTGTTGCTGCAATCGCAACTGCCAATGCAACTGTTCTTCGACGCGAAATTACAGATTTAGTCGAAGCATCTCTTCCTCAGTTTTCCAACATCACAGCTCGTTTAGAAGCTATCAGTACCAAACGCCAAGGATGGCTCTATGGTCCTTCACTACTAGGAAATGCCTCTTTCTTCCCTGCTGGGACTTTAGGATCGGCGAGGATGCAAGCGGATATGGCGTTATTTTCACTTGATTCCGCCTGGGTCGCGCCAAGAGCACAAGCTGATCTCTTAGCTGTCCAGCAAGCTGTTGCGAATGTAAGTTCTCCCTCGTTCCGAAGCGACTTCCCTAACAGTACACAGAATGGAGGTCTTCATAGCTTAGACGATTATGCGCATGTTCTTTACGACCGTCAATGGACAGCGTCCGTACCAGGAGGCATAGGTAAGGGTATCTTGGCAAACTATACCCAAGATCTCCTGTTCTCCATGGAACGGCTCTCTTTGAACTGCTATCCTCTCCGCCGTCTCCAGCCAGGCGAGACCCTCCCATTCACAGTCGATCTCAACACGACCGTAGAACTTACCACACTTTCTCTACCTGCGCTCCTAGAATCGGGCCGCCTCTTCATCGTCGACCACAGCTACCAACTACCATACCCCAAAGGCGCTGGAAAATACGGAGCTTCAAGCACGGCTTATTTCTTCATCCATCCCATCTCAGGCGATTTTCTACCTCTAGCAATCAAGACAAATGTTGGTGCCGATCTAATTTACACACCGCTGGACTCGGCAAACGACTGGCTGCTTGCCAAAATCATGTTCAACGAGAATGACATCTTCCATGCGCAGATGTTTCATTTAGTGGCTTCGCACGATGTAGCCGAGATCGTGCATCAAGCTGCTATGAGGACGATGAGCGATGAGCACCCAGTCATGATACTTCTAGAACGATGTAAGTCTCTCCCACTACTGATCTATTCCTGAATTAGAACTAACACATCTCAGTGATGTTCCAAGCATATGCTGTTCGACCGTACGTATTCGGATCTTGTGCTCGCTTCCGAAGAATCAATCTAACATTTAAAAAGAGCAGGCAACGCGGTTCTCTTCAGTGACGGCGGATATCTCGACCGAGCATTCTTCATCAACCATCTTGGCGCCGCCCAATTCGTCCCTGATTTCTATCCTACAGTCGGCCGTTTTCAAGCAAATTACCTCTCTACAGATCTCGCGTCGCGCGGTCTTCTCAACTCCACTACAGGACCCGAACTTAAACATTTCCCATTCTACGACGACGCCAAGGTTATACACGATGGGATCTTCAACTTGTATGTATACCCCTGCTTCCTTTTCTATATCCATTCGGCGCATTATGATATCTCAGAGTCTCTATCTAACGATTGTTTTCCCAGCATGACAACATTCGTCAACGCCTATTACCCAAGCGAAGACCTCCTAACAACCGACCCCGAACTCTCCGCCTGGTTCACAGAGGCCAGCACCTCAGCAGCTGTCCTCGACTTTCCTTGCGCCCCCAAAGACGGCCAACCGACAGCCTGCGACCGCTCAACCCTCATCGAAATCCTAACACACATGGCCTACCTAACGGGCGTGCAGCACCACGCCCTCAACACTGGCGACCCAGTCTACTCCTCCGGCACCCTCCCCTTCCACCCCACAGCCCTGTACTCCCCGCTCCCCACCACCAAAAACATCTCCGACACCACCCTCCTCGCCATGCTACCTCCTCCCTCCGACGCCATCTTCCAAATCTACCTCCTCGCCATCTTCAACCGACCGCAATTCGAAGCGCAGAATAAGACGCTCGTGCACGCTTTTTCTGAACCTTCGTTCCTTGCGCGGTTTAAGGGCAGAGAAGAGGTTGAGAGGGCGGCGGTAGTCTTTAGGGGGAGGATGGAGGAGGTTAGTGGGGAGGTTAGAGGGAGGGGGTTTGATGAGGCGGGGTTGTGGAAGGGGATGCCGTTTGTTTATAGGAGTCTGGATCCGGGGACTGTGCCCTTCTTTCTGGCCGTTTGAATTACGGAGGCGGAATCCTGTCGCTTCCCTCCGCTAGGGGTTTATTTTGGTTACACATTTGTTCTTTGATCTCGGTAGATGTTTGGATATGATGGGGGTGTTCGGAATACCGGCTTGGAGCGCTGGGGTGGGATGTATATTTGGTTGGGACTAGGCGGGTTTTTAAGGAGGAACTGGGGCATTGAAAAGGGAGTTTGATTATTGTTTGTATGTTTCGAGCGTCGGATCTTTCATGTCACTATCGGTTTGACTGGCGAAGATTTTTCATTCGTTTGATAGAAAGTCAAAGTTGAGCTGGTAGCGAGCGGTAATGTATGAAGTTTTAGTTTTCGAGAATTGCAGCAAATGGTTAGAATGATACTCATTTGCCCAGATTTCATATCGTTACAACGTGACAATAAGGTCAGGGAGTGTTAAGACGGCAGTGAATCAAGTCAAGGTAAAGTATTTGAATTCAACGACACATTGGCCAACTCGTGTATATTAGAATTTCATTAAGACGTCATAACTACTACATATCTATATATACATCAAAAGTGGCATATCTAGTGAACCCCGTTCGAACCATTCGTCGTATGACCCCTCCCGGAGGCAACAACCTTCGTATCATGGGTCCCCTTAACAGGCGCACCATTCGACTTTCCAATCGACAACTGCACTCCCTGATCGCCCATTCCATTCGCCACTCTGTTGGCCTCCTTAGTAGCCATGCCATTGTGCGTCCCATTGAACGTTAAGTCCTTGATACCAGGATATCCCTTAATACCCGTCGCCTTCTCCAACCTGCTCGCCAAATCCTCGCTAACCTCTCTAAAAATACCGATCTGGCGCTTGATAATCTCGTCCTGGGTACAATTCGCCATGTGTCCAGAGATGTTGCTGATGAAGCGCTCTTTGGCATCAGCGTCGAAAACCTTCTCCCATAGAGCACGCGGGGCATTGAAGTCCTCTGGGCGAATCTCAGATAGGAATGACACTTTCTCGGAAGTGAAGTGTGCATGTGTCGTATCGACGTTGAATTTGCGGTTCTTGAAACCGATTGGTTCGAGCGAGGACAGGTAGTTTGGTCGCGCACCTTGGTTGAAGAATGCCATTTGACCGTCTCGCTGGAAGTTGGCCATGCGGTATGGAACTTTAGCTTGGTTTACGGGAAGCTGTTGATAGTTCACTCCGACGCGGTGGCGGTGGGCGTCAGGGTAGGAGAATAATCTGCTTTGGAGGACTGGATCGGCGGAGGGCTCAATTCCAGGTGGCATGTGCGCGGGGTTGAAAGCAACTGATTCAACTTCGGCGAAATAGTTCGTGGCGTTCTCGTTGAGCTCGAACTCTCCTACTTTGCGAAGAGGGAACTTGGAGTGCGGCCAGATGTGCGTGAGATCAAAGACATTGATCTTTTCTGTTTCCCAGAGATCTTCGGCTTGCTTTGGCGTCATGGTCTGGACTTCGACGTCCCATTTAGGAAAGTCACCCTTGGCGATGGCCTCGTAAAGATCCTTCTGCGAGTAGTCTGGCCCCTTGGAGTGGGAGTCTTCTTGCGTAATAAATTTGGTGCCTTGCTGAGATGTGAAGCGCAATTGGCAGTATACCCATTCGCCGTTCTTGTTGATGAGCTTAACTGAGTGGCCAAGATATCCGTGCATGTGTCTATACCCGTCTGGGATACCACGATCTCCCATCAAGATCATGACTTGATGAACTGATTCCGGGTTTTGGGAAAGGTAGTCCCAGAAAACAGTCGAGTCATCAGCGTGAGTTAGGTGGGTCGATGGATGTCTCTTTTGTGTGTGAATGAAGTATGGGAATTTGGCAGGATCTCTTAAGAAGAAGACTGGAGTGTTGTTGGCAACGACATCCCAATTTCCCTCCTCGGTCTTGAACTTGACAGAGAAACCTCTGGGATCGCGTGCACAATCGTGAGAACCAGACTCGCCACCGACAGTGGAAAACCGGACTGTGATCGGGCACTCTTTTCCTGGTTGGAAAATGTCTGCGAGGCAGAGGTCATCGAGTGTCGCGGTGGTGCGGTACACACCATGAGCTCCACTACCTTTTGCGTGCACAACTCGTTCTGGAATTCGCTCTCTGTCGAAATGAGAGATGAGGTCGATCAAGTGATGATCTTGTAAGAGAAGAGGACCATTCTCCCCTGCACGTTGTGTCTCGTATGGGTGAGGGACCGGGTTGCCTGCTGCATTCGTGTAAATAGTATCTTGGGACTTGGCCTCTCGGTCTTCTTGGTAGCTGCGAAAGTTATCGCCAGATGTGCTGATTGAACCCATATTGAATATGTATTTTGAGTATGTTAATTTTGTTTGGAAAATTGGAAGCTACAAGAGGGAGAAAAGGTCTATATACCTTTATTTCCCTCGTTTCGTCTTAGTACACCATGACTTCATGATGAACTCTACCAAGTATTCTATTCGTCAGCACAGGTAGCGAACCGCAATTGCAGCATAAGCTTGACACTGACGCTTGTTTTGAGCGGGTAACAAGACCGAGCCTCGCGTGCCACCTGGATAAAGAACTTTGCATATTGAACTAGCAGGTCTAGAGGTGTAGATAACTGCCAGTCGACAAACCCTTAAAAACAAATCCATAATTGACGTCTTCTTATTCGTAAGATATGATCAAAGGATCCTCTCATGAACATGCCGTTATGAATCCGACCCAATAAGAAGCATCTTATCACGGTATGGGAAAGTGGAAATCCGAATAGCTCATCGGGAATATCGATATCGTCGTCATGGTGCGTTGATAGTGGGTGGCGAGACGTGGGGTTTCAGCCGGAAGCTGCAGGGAGCTTAAGCTCGCGCTAAACCGTGATTAGATGCTGACATCGGGATATGAAATTTCGATGAGTTGTGAGCTGATTTTCACATTCGCTGTATCGTATTCGTGTAGGGTGTTTTACAGGTGGCAATCAATTTGACGATTTCAGTTCATCTTGTGGATCAAGAAAACTCTTCTCACGGGAAAGTCGCGTATCAGTATTGTTAAGCCTTTAGCGAGGTGGCGATATTCCGACTGTCACGTGATGGCGCGACAGGCTAGCTTCGCGTTCCATGAAGACTTAGGTGTCCTAGACCAGCAAAGATTCACCCACCCCCACCAAAGCTATTTGCTGAGTTTTTTCAAAAATAAGGGGAGGGGACTCTTGAAAGAAGAGATCTTACGAAGCGAAGAAGAAGAAAAAGAAAGAAAAACATCACTTGCCATGAGGATTACTTCTTCATTTTCCAAAGTCGTTGTACTTGAGCTTGGAGGTTCTGGGAAACCTATGCTTATTTTCCTAGTAAGATAGGAACGCTCAATCATGGAAGTTTTTGTGAGCCAACTATGGATACAACGACGAAAATATACAACATGCAAAAAAGGTATCCATCTTGACTGAGCACCCCAAATAATTAGTGGTATACATGCTTATATCGCCAAACTCCAGCGAAAGCTTTCTTTATACACCGGAGACTCGAGATAAAAAAGTTGAAGAAGAAGTAGAGCTGGGGAAATTCCCAGAATCACGCTTCATCTAAAGCTCAAGAGCGTCGAAACATATTGCCGACAAACAAGCCCAAGAGCTTCAAGAGTGCATCCGTAAGCGTTTGTCCGTCTTCGATAGCCTGGCCCAGCTTATCATACTTGCCCTCAAGCCACTGCTGTAAGAAGAACGAATCTTGAATAGTGAATTCCTTCTTGGCAGGTGGAAGGACGCGCGTGCATTCGGTCATTTGGTTGATATTGTTGACGCCAAGGAGACTGAGACGGACATACTCTTGCGCGTAGTCCTATATAGTCCGTTAGTGATCAAGTATGAGATTTACGAAGGAAAACAGAGGGCGCAAACGCCTCAAGTAATGCTTACCTCGTCCCAATGCTCCTGGCCTCCAGCTCTAGCGAATTCCGCCCATTCATCCTTGATTCTGGGATGAGCTGAAAGCACCACATCACTCGGGAATTTAAAAACTCGCTTCGGAGCTGAGCCCGTCGTCTCGCCGTAGAATTTGACATCCCATACACCAGGCGTGCTATCCTGAGGATCAAGTGCTCGCTTCGGATCGACGAAATGCTGTTGACTGGTCGTGTGTGCACCAACGAGCGCGGCGAGACCATGGGGCATGATAGTCTTGTTTTCAAAGAGTTCAATCAGCGAGTCGGCGCTGGCAAAGACATTTGGAAGGAGATTGTCGACGTTGGGCTTGCTGCTATCTGTGCGGCCGATGAACGTACGAACTCGTGGTCCAAGGGGACAAACGACCGTGGCTACATTGGCACCCATCTGGATGAGATCACCCATCCCAATATTGTACTCTTTGTAGGTGTCGTACCAGGCTTGGTGGACTTGTACGATTTCCTGAAGTCCATTGTTCTCCGCCCGACTGATTTCTCCGGCAAGGACTAAACTTCCATCTGCTCCCCCATATCCAGTTGTTTTCGACCACTGCAATTATTTAGTATTGCAAAAATACAATCTCTCAAGATCGGGGTCAGAATCATCACAGGAAACTGATCCTGATTCGATATCACTTGAGATTCTAAGGGCGGAGAAAGTACATACTGCTCCAGCATCGTGGAAACCGGCACGGACAGCAGCTCGTGCAAAGCGATTGCATCGGCCTGAAGGTCCTCTGAACTTTGCTTCCATATCTAGCGCGATCCATTTCCAGATACAACAAGTGTCCTTTGCACATAGTGTAGAGCCTTTTGGTGGGAGCGAGCCGGCCCATTGCTCATCAGATTGAGGGCTGACTTCTCCGAGTAGAATATCCTTAACGGTCTTTCCGACAGGCGTTACTGCACCCACAGTGGCAAGATCACCGATCATTTCAAAAGAGTCATTTGGACCAGGCGCTTCACGCGCCCGGAGTTTGTTGCTGAGATCCTTCATCGTTCCATCGGTACCTGGGCAAGCTGATGTATAGGCGACAACGCTGGCCCTGAGGAAAAGTGATGTGACCTTCATTCTGGAAATTATGTGAAGTAATGGTATAGAAATGTAATCTTGAAGAGCGGATGGACTGATCTCTTATATATGAAAATACGAATAGCGACAATGGTTGTGAAAAGGAATGTACGCTTCAAAATGCAAGGATGGATGAGGGAACTAATCGGGAAAAGTGAAGATATTTTAGATACTCCAGGATATAGATCGACAGAGTAGCAAGTACTCTTTACCTATTCACGACTCAAGAATACATTCAGTATTCTAGCTTAGAGCCCTGAACGAAAGCTATGAGAGACACAGCTCTGTCACACGTCGCAAGCTGTAAGTCGGGTCTGGTCAAAATACGAGCCGGCACAGACCTGACAAGCCAAAAGAAGACACGCCACATTAAGAGAGGACGATTCGGAAGTAAGAGATGCAATGTGACAAATTAGGGAGGTTCCATTCGATGGTAGTGGTGACACTAGGGGTGCTGGAGACATAAGTTCAGCCATTGCATGCCGCTACACTGCTTCACCGCACAAATTACCAAATTAGAACCCGAGGCGGAGGGATTGTCAACACCGCATAGTGGCTGATCTGGAGAGTTTAATACTGCTGCAAGTCACACAGCTAGTGCTACTGCCACTGATATTCGTAGGACATCTTGAGCTCGAGTAACATCACAGCCAAGACCATCTCAAGCTTTACAAATAGCAGTGAATAGTATCAGCAGTTGTTCTGAGCTGAAGGCTTCCGGGAAAGCCTGTGAAGTTTTCTTGGATCTTGAGTCGTGGGAGGTAGGTGAGCGTCGTCTTGTTACGCCCATCAGGCCGACCTCAGCTCGAAGAAGATCAACTCCCGCAGTCCCAGCCCCGCCCTGCCGATTGAGTAAACAATTTTTCGGGAGCACAAGATCACCTGAGAGCAGCAACATACACTTGTAAACAGCTAACGAAAACCACTAGATAGACAAGGAAGGTGCCTGAGCCCTCAAGTTGAATATGTTTGTTTGCACATAACCAGACGATATGCGATGTTGTCGGATAGAACCGAGGATCATCATGGGCACTAGCATCTAGCCGCTGCCGGAGGTAAAGTATGTTTAAGCAACCAATGAAAACAGTATTTCCTGATGTCAGGGAAGCCTGGCTAATTCCTCACCGCTGCTGAACTTGACCTGAAACACAAACAAGCTTCATCTCCGCAAGGTGAAAATAGCTGATCTGCAATGCCGACTCTTGGCACACATTTTGCAGACGATCATGTTCGGAAGGCTGTATCCTTACGAGCCGTCTTTCGGGTGAGTGGCTGAGGCGATAGTGATGTCTTATCGAGCTTTATCTGCTAACACTGTATAAGGACTAGAAAAGTGCTAAGACAGGTTTCTAAGCTCCGATATGCATGGATTGAGCCGATGTATATTATGCGAAGGAAGTCAACAAGTCGAAGTATCTTCCGATTCTTTGAAGGCTGATTATGCAGTGCGATATGCAAACATTCGAGAGCACCAGAATACGGCAGCAAGGAGGTGCGTAGAGCAAAGCCGCCGAGAAACGATCAGCAGAAAGTCTCAGCCGCCAAGCAGGTACAAAGGTGCCTCGAGATCATTAACAAGTGCTGATTGTAGGATACTGCGAGAGTCAGTGCTGTGGAGCTGAATATTCAAGTCCGAAAACCATTCGATTCTGCTGCTGTATAGTCCAATCAGCTTTGCTACCTATACATTAAAATGAAAACAAAAAGACCTCGCGCCAAGCAGCCAGAGAGCGCTTCGATCTGTAAGGCATCCCTACTTGGCGGGAAATACGAGGCAATGAAGCTTCACGCTGAGAGGCTCATTTCTATGTCTGTGCATCGTGGAAAGCACCATAATCATGCCACTGGCTCTGCGACGACAAATATTGCAGTGGCTGATTTGCCAGGATCACTTCTAAGTACCTCTTCTGATACACATCGCACCCGCTAGTGTCGGATGCTCTCCGCATCTTAAGTGCGTAAGCTAAAGACGCCTGATTTTTCTACATTCGCACGTTCACCACTCCATGTAACCTGGTTATATGCTCGCGGTGGCGTTCAGGCTGCCAGGTGGAAGTTACTGCTCGATTGTCAACGGAAATACTTGGATTCTTCCTGAGAATGTCTCGCCTTTGTTGTACTTCATATCATTTCTGGGTAACATTGACGTTCTCTGCGTGCAAAGATTAATGCGAGCCACACCGTGTTTCTTTTTTTCGTTGGTAAGACGTCCTGCCCTTAAAGTATTCATTACCTCGACAGCTTCAACATACTCCCACATCTCAAGACCCGGATGTACCTCTGCTTGGGCTCCGACTTCACCTGTTGAACGATATTGTTTGTTAGTCTCTCAATGACCTGGAGGAGGAGGATGCCTGATGTGCTTTTTCTCAGCTATATGGTGTTTTTCGGACGGAACAAGACAATATACTTGGGTATCGATATTCCAAGGCTTTTCAATTCGTCGCGCAACCACCTCCCTCCTTCAATTATGGTACTGTAACCTCTCCATTGGTGGGGGGGGGGCTACGGCAAGACGACTAACTTCTTTCAGACTTTCCTTTTAGCAAGTCTAGGAATTTGATTGGCTGTCTGTAACGACATAACTCGGAAGGTTTCGAAATTCGAGAACAGGCAAGTGAAAGCTCCCTGCATGGAATGGTGGTTCGTGGTGCTTGTGCTCGTTGTATATTGACAAAAAGGTTAGACGTGAATGACAAGGGATAATGGATTTTCAATACGTACCATAGCATGAAACTTAAACCGAGTGAAATATTCGAGATCGGTGAAATTGAAAAATGAAAGCCAGAGCTGTTTGTCGTATGTCCTCCGGCCGTCGACGGATTGTAGATCGACTTCACACCTTTCGCAGTAGAATTCCACTCGCTATCTTCTTTGATCATCCGTATTGAATCTGCCTTCGATCGGTCCGATAAAAGGCCGCGGCGCTGCACCTCTTGCTGCGCTTCTTGCTTCATCGAGAACAAGATGCTTCTTGCCGCGAGGAAGTTGCTTCGGTGACTATGAGGATTGAGGAGGAGGTTGTTGTATACACGCTTGCCATGATGATTCAGGCGTGGTGTTGTCTGGTCTGAATGAAAACCTTCCTCGAGGGTGGAGATTCGAGAATTGTGGAGGTCAGTATTCTTAGATTACCTCCCAGGTAGGTAACGAAGCAATCCCAGCTTACTATGTTGCCTACCTACGTTTCAAAGTGGGTCCGATACACGCGTGGTCACGAGATTTGCTCTACCCTCTTCTAGCCGTTCCCTTTCCCATTCTTCTTTCGCTTTCCTAACATTCCAAAACATCGACGCTATGAGCAAAGTTGTTCTAGCTCTTACAATTAAATGGTCGACTGCCCTCACGAAATCAGAAATACTGGTTAAGTAATGCCAAGAGATGATTTGTTCAGCTGCCAAGCAGAATCCTGTGAACTCCTTCCAGTGATCTTCTTTTACTTCCAACTCTCATCTGTTTCATCCGTTCTTCACTAATAATGCACAAGCAGACGAGACGCAGAAGATCATCGAGGCAAATTCCAAGGTCGGAGAGATGAATCTGAGTGAGATAGATGCCGAGTCGAACGACAACGAACGTGATCCAGTCTGCACTCAGGCCTCGTTCAAAGACACATTCTGCTCGACTTGCTATCTCTTCGAGAACCACATCACGACTCTCGAATGTTTTCTTGCTCAAGAGATGGAACTACCTGTCGAGTATGCAACAGCCAAAAATGTTCCACTTGGCAGTCGCTCCGAAATCGAGGAGCGAGCTCACGGGAAAGGATGCATCGGATGCAAGTCTGTCTTGAAAGCATTCGATCACTATCTCCAACATGGCGATCCCCCTGAGAAAGTTCCCTACCTGCCTGCTGAAGTGGAAGACTACGAGATCAGGATGGTGATGGACGCTCGAAATAAAGATAAGGCCTGGAGTGGGGTATTCAGTATTACCACGCTGAATCTTCGGGTATGAAACCTCGACGGACAAAGTACGGTGGTATCTGATGACCTCTCCAGGGACTTCAGCTTCAGCCGACTATTAGATATCCACCAGGAGAAAATATCGGTCGTATTTGCAATCCTATTAAGTTAGATTATTCGATACTCAAGCACTGGCTCAAATGCTGCGAAGAAACTCATGGCCATCACTGTTCTTCTTCGCCAGTATTTGGGTGCTCGGTACCGAGTACTGCAGTCAAGTACATTGATCTAGAAAAATCCTGTCTTGTAGCTTTCTCGGAAGCTCCCAGGTATGCTGCTCTAAGCTACGTTTGGGGTGGTGTGCAAACCTTGATGACAACGAGAGCCAATCTTGAGGAGCTCAGTCAACCGGGAGCCTTCGTCACTAAAGCAGACCAGATCCCTAGAACTATCCAAGACGCCATGTCTTTGACAATAGCATTGGGAACTCGCTATCTCTGGGTCGATGCTGTTTGCATTGTCCAGGACGATAATGAGGTCAAGCAGGATCATCTTCGTGCTATGCCTTCGATTTATGCCCTCGCCTGCTTCACTATCGTCGTGACCGATGCTGAGAATGCAAACAGCGGTATACCTGGCGTGGGTCCCAATTCCCGCGCTCGATCTGTCCCCTCATCAATCGCCCTCCCTACCAGAATCGTGGGAATCAGTTCATCTGACCACTACAAACGCTTGAAGTTCCTGACTCGCATGGGATTTTCAGAACGACCGATCTGGTCTCGGCGCGCCTGGTATGTTTTCGGCTGTGGTTTCTAAATATATATGGCTAACTGCACTGTCCGACTTTGAAGCATTGAAGGCTACCTTCACTAACGTCTTGACAAGGACAATGCAAGAGCAAGTTTATTCGAAACGACTTATCCTCCTAGGTGATCTAGCAGCGTGGCTTTGTCCTTTCACGCAACATCGCGAAGAGATCAGACTGGCAAACGAAGATCTCGACTGGGCGGCGACGGCCGAACCGAATCAGCGATACGATCTCATTCCTCCAACTTACGTGACCATGTCTCGCGTAGGAAAGCTCGCAAACGAGTACAATCAACGTAGCCTCTCCTTTGAGGAAGACGTAGCCGATGCCTTTCTCGGCATCTCTTCTTTACACACTCCCATTATCGGACCCCTTCTTTATGGTCTCCCGGAATCATTCTTTGATATCGCCATGTGTTGGCAGATATCCTCCAAATTACGTCCCCGAAAAGTCACCAATCCAGCTCGTACTGTGCCGAGTTGGTCGTGGATGGGCTGGCATGGCGAATTGAATGTCGATTTATGGGATGTCTTTAGCGACCATATCCTCGAGACTTTTGGGGATATGACACGTATCCCCTTTATCGGGTTTAATATGCA
Source organism: Rhynchosporium graminicola (assembly GCA_900074885.1). Classification (NCBI taxonomy): domain Eukaryota; kingdom Fungi; phylum Ascomycota; class Leotiomycetes; order Helotiales; family Ploettnerulaceae; genus Rhynchosporium; species Rhynchosporium graminicola. Next base: position 279,625 of record FJUW01000012.1, on the reverse strand, counting down.
TATCAAGCCCTTGGTAACCTACTACAAAACCTGTCTGACCTGCTCACAAAAGTATCGCATCTCAAATGCCTATCATCATTCACGAAGCGCCGTTGAATCAGATCCTGATCTCCCCCTACCAGAAGGATGGACACGAACCGTAGCGCCGTCGCATTGGACTGCCGACTTACCAAAGACATACTTCACACGCGACAGCGAGGAATCCAAGCTTCTGTATCGATATCTACTCTTTCTCCCTCCTGAACATACCTGTTCCTCCCCCATCTACTCCGATATGCTCTCCTTCCGCGCTCCTCATCTCAAACTGACCATTTCCGTGACCTCAACCTGCAAAGTCCTACCTGATTATAACCAAGACAATCACCACGTCACCGAAGCTTACATAGTTTCTCCGGCCACCGGTCTTCGCGTTGGCAGTATTCACGTCTTAGACGGCATCGTAGGTAGCGAGACCCCATCATGCTCCTTCATAGCGCTATCGACCGGCTGGTGTCCAGCGCGCCAAATCGGGACCGTGAATTCGAAATGGGAGAAAACATGGTGTATGGGGAGAGAACATCCTTTTCGACTGGATGTGGATGAGGATTATACGATTGAGGATTGTGTGGAGGGGTATATGGGGGAGGGGAGATTCGGGTTCGTGAAAGGGGTGGGCTTGGTGTATGCGTGGGTGAATGTGCTGTGGGTGGAACGGAGGGGTGAGATTGCGTGTAGAAGGGGTTTGGGGAGGGTGGAGAGGGGGGCTTGGGAGAGGGAGCTTATGGGGGTGGAGGAGGAGAAGAGGGAGATTGATGTGTTGCTTGGGTGAGGTGGGATGGGACGGGAAGGGATGTGTGAGGGGTTCAGTACAGATTTAATGGACTGTTAGTTTTCATTGTACCTTTCCGAGCTTCACTTAATCTATGAACAACATCATGCTCCCCTTACTTCCTCACACCAACCTCACAAACGCATGATCTAAGAATCACACCCACACCCACATCCTCTCACTCCACTTCTCCAAAACACATCCACATCCACATCCACATCCACATCCAACCCACCCCTTCTCTTTCTACACAATCACGCACAATCTCCAATCCCAACACCCAGCTTTCCCTCGAACACCTGACCCGCGCAAACCGACAATCTGCGGCCCGAGAGCGCGCCCCTGAAAACACCTCAGCCGCGCTAAGAAAACAGGAATGTCAGTCTGACCATGCGCGACCGTCCCAAACCGAGAGACACCAAAAACCCTCATCGAGCGCCCTGCCTCCCTCCCTTCCTGGGCAGGCTTGCTGGCTGGCTTGCTGGCTCCGCATGCTTGGGGACGGGGCAGGGCAAGGTTGTTGAATACGGATATTATATGTGGATGGCTGGCTGGCTGTAGGGCGCGAGGGAATCTCCATTGCTCGTTCCGCGTTCCTCGTCCCGAGCCATTTGTGCTGGGTCTTCAATGAGGAGGATGTTGTCTCGGAGGCGGTTGATGGGACGTGAGATTGTGAATTTGGAAAAGTGGGTTGATAGGTAGGTAGTGGGTAGGGTAAGCAAGAGAAGGTAGGGCAAGGTGCGTTATGTATAGCAAGGCGATTCAACCTCGATAATTCGCTCGCAGTGAGAATTTTTTGGTGGTTCTCGGTCGGTACCTACCTAGGTGTTCAATAGAGTGGGAGGTGCTTCTGGGAGATGGATAGATAGAAAGATAGATAGATCGATGTGTTGTAGGTTAATCACGCACTTAATTGATGGTTCTGGATCCTTCTTCTTTACTGTACATGAGATAAATACTCTGCTTTGTTTTCCTTTCTATAGCTAATCAGATAATTGAAGACGGAACTTGGAGACTTCAGATTGGTGAGTTATAGGACTATCGATATACTATGGGACCTGACCTTCGTACCCCAAAAGTTGGTTACACTCAAGGTAAGGTGCTATCGCCTCCTCGGAGACTTTTGTTGAGTTGAGTTGAGTTGAGTTTCTCTTGCATGTCTAGCTTGCAGGTGCAGGTGCACAGCATGAATACGTTCAGAGTTTTGGCAGGTAACGAGCTCGCTTATGGGAATACGGGACGGGACGGCACGGGGACTCACTCCCGTCTTCTGGGGATGCCGAAGCCGAATTGAGCTTTTCTTTCTTTCACATGTCAGGTCAGGCACTACCGGTTCGTACAATTGAGGTGTGGCTGGTGAGTTGAGTTGAGCCCGGGGCACTGGGTGGTTGTTGTCCTGCTGTGCCGGTTTGATCTGCGAGAGGGATGCGATGTCGGGATGTCGGATCGGATGTCGGGATGTCGGAATGGATGTTGAGTGATAAGATAGGGATAGGGGTGAGGGAATGAGGATTTGCATGTGAAAGTGGGTCGGTGAATACGTTTCCTTTTATATGATGATTGACAGATAGTTCTCCCAGAGAGAGAGAGAGAATATGAGGAAGTCTGAATGTTTCTCCAACATAGAAAGCCAGAAGAGAGGAGAGGAGAGGAGAGGAGAGGAGAGCTTTGTTGCACAAATTGGTCGTTCCATGAATTAACTCGATGACATGACACCTTGAGAGGTTGGATAGGTACAGTAGCACCGTTCATTGCATCTCTTAGAGACCTTAGCCATAGTGCGCGAGGTAGCGTAGGCCTTTTCGGGTTGGTCTGTACTACGCGATGCAGCTTGCAGCTCAACAAGCAGGGAGGGAAGCTTCGGGCTTTGATAGGGAAGATATGATATGTGATGAGGAGACGCAGATTTCTGGGAGAATTGTTTCACAGATAGATAGATAGATAGATAGATATTGATTAAGAGCTGCGAATTGCCCTCTGATCTCTGGGAGTAGAGTGTATATTCTCTTACAGATGATCTCGGATTGCGTGAGGTGCTGTAATGGAAAGCGCCGTACAATCAATCAATCAATCAATCAATCAGATGATCTAGAGACAGAACGTGATCTTGAGGTCGAAGAAGGAAGGGCGAGATAAGCACGTTCAATCGGGTGAGACGCAATTGAAATGTCGGACACGCTAAATCTCTTCAAATTATAAGAAGCAGTCGGGACCCCTGAAAAAAGGGGGACCAACGTATATAAAAATAAGAATGACGCATCCGCCCGGAACATGTACCCAGGTACTTCCGTCGTCCCTCCTTTCACATGCCAGGAACTAAAAAGCCTCCCTCGCTCAGAAGCTCATCCCTGTCAGCATCCAACCATGCTCCACAAAAACCTCACGCACCCAGTCCCATCCGCATCCATCCAATTATCCAGACAGACAGACAGACATACCTACAGTACAGTAAATACGAAGAAGCCATATCACTCTCCTCTCTTTCCCAGACATTGGCGCGGCGTTACGTGCTAACGGGCTATGATCATGCCTTCCAACTGGTTCCAACTGGTTCCAACTGGTTCCAACGGGAATGGTTCAACGTTATGTTATCTTCGTCCTCCCTCCCAATCATGATCTCGAGTTCGAGTCTCGAGCATGAGCTCCAACCAATGCCCGCACCCCAATGTAGTACAATACTCCACATCTGGATGCACGTCTCTTCTAGCCGACAGAGACGTGGCGGGCGTCCAGTATAGATGAGAAAGCAGGGAAGAGAAGCTTGGAAGTTGCGATATTCACATGCCAAAAGGCAAAGGTACTTACTTGTTAGGTGAGGTATGGTTGGCTAGCTAAGGTTTCTGCTTACAGTACCAACGGCCAAGCAAGGTGTGGCGCGGCGTATACAGCATTATACCCGCACACCTCATACCTCATACCTCATACAACTGCCTGCTGGCACCACACCATACCTGCCCCGGCCTTCCCACCTAGCTCCCTCCTCCCTCCCTCCCTCATATTAAGCTGACCACCACCATTTTCTACGGCTTCTCCTCCTGCTCACACTTTTGATCTTCTGACCTCACTTGAGAAAAAAAGAAAGGCAATCCAATCCGACTTACCACATCCAGAGCTTTATACATATCATCCATTGTGTAACACTTGTAAGTCTAGAACTCTTTTGTCTGCTTATATGACCGATCCTCTACCCTCGCGGCGGGTATGCAAGGCACGACTCAGCTCGAAGGCTTTAGCCGTTGCGTGTTGCTTCCGCGATGGGATTAAAGTCATCAGCATCGAGGATGAAAACATCACGTTGTACAAGAGAAGGAAGCTGATCATTTCAACTGTAGACATCTTCCATCCCTCACCTCAAACCACAAACTAATCAGAAATGGCAACAAAACAAGTCAATGGCGAGGCACCCTCCTCCGCATTCCTCAGCGTACGTTCCTCTCCCTCTTTCCCGTTCCTCTTCCTTCCCTCTCCTCTCCTCTCCTCCTCAACAATCCCCACGCTCAATTGGAACCACAACTCTAACCCCACGTCCAGCATCTCTTCTCCTACCCTCTCATCCACGACACCTTCACAACCATCCAACGCAACCCCTACGGCGCGCGCTCCATCTCCCTCACCTCCTCCCTCACCCACAGCATCACCCAAAAAGTGTCTCCCTTCATCCAAACCCCCCTAACCTACGCCTCACCCTACCTCTCCCGCGCCGACACTCTCGGCGACTCGACCCTGTCGACCATCGACGAGAAGTTCCCCGTCGTCAAGAAACCGACCAACGAGTTGCTGGACGACGGCAAAGCCATCGTGTGGTTCCCGTACAAGAAGGGGAATGAGGGCAAGGAATACGTCTTCGGTGTCTGGGGAGGAGAGTGCAAGAAAGTCGGTGGTGAGGAGGGGGTGGTGAAGTGGGGAAAGGCCGCGCTTGCTACGGGTATCGTAGTTGCGGGGGACTCGTACAATCTCCTGAGTGGGTTTTTGGCCGCCAAGAAGCAGGAGGGGAAGGAGGGCGTGAATGGTGTCAAGGAGGTTGTTAATGAGAAGGCTAACAACTAGAGACTTGATTGGATTGAAATGAATCGAAATGGAAGAAGGAGATGCGGTTTTGGAAAGGTTGTGGGGATTGGAGACTTGGTTGATTGGATGGAGCATGGATGGTGTGGGTGATGCGAGGAAGGATGAGATGATACCCGAACGAACCGGAAGTTTCGAGGTTTGGACCAGTCAAGAATACACGGATGGAAACAGATTACGGATACAGTACAGGATAGACAGGAACACGGCAAGAAAGAAAGGAATTCAGACTAACATTGTTCAATTCCAAAAAAAAGGAAAAAGTTATTTCTATCACATACAAAGTACTCACTTTACTTGAAGCAGGGAAATCAAGATAAGATGCACTCTTCGCTTAATTTGAACTGGTTTGTTTGTTTGGTCTTTTTGTTTTCGTCTCGGCTAAGCTTGATTTTCTCCACTCTATTATGCTGTTCAATCAGACCTGGTTTATGATGTGCTTTCAAACTCAAGTCATAACAGCCGCCGTAAGTTCTCTTTAACCATACCGTCCCCTGCTATCTGCCGACCCCTTAGGGTTCTTATCCTATCATTCGATGGATTCACCTGCGCAGGCTCCACTTGCCACACTTCCAGATTCTACTTATTTATGTATGTAGGTAGGTAGGTATCTCAGGAAGAACGAGTCCCTATCTTTCGATTTTGCACACCTGCTTGATTGAATACTTCATTTGGATTGGAGTAATCGCAGTGTCTGTACCATGGCCTATTCGACCTAGTATTCCACAGCCTTTTTGATGGCATCGTAAACCCCTGCGACACGTCAGTATACTTGCTTGCATCACCCATCCCAATACCCCCTCGAGCACTTGACAAAGAGGGGAGGATTAACTTACTCGCTACATCGGGGATGTTGAACCTCTCAAACATCAACGCCATATGCACACTCCACCCTGCAACCCTCATAACCGGCGCCTCGAGTCTCAAAAACGTCTCTTTATCTTCCTGGATACTAGCCGCGACCTCGGCACCAATGCCTGCGTTAACCATACTCTCATGCACAACCACACACCTACCCGTCTTCCGCACGCTCTCCAATACCGTCTCTTTATCCCACGGATACACCGTTCTTAGATCAATCAACTCGATACTTATCCCTAGATCCTGCTCTGCTTTCGCGATCGCTGCGCTGCATGTGTACAGTGGATGGCCATAGGATATGATCGTTAAGTCAGTGCCGGGTTTTAGGATCTCAGCTTTGGAGAGGGGGAGAGTATAGTGTCCTACGGGGACTTGTTCGACGGAGGCGCGGTAGAGAGCTTTGGGTTCCATGAATATACATGGGTCGTTGGAGGCTATTGCTGAAAGTAGAAGGCCTTTAGCTTGGATAGGCGAGCGGGGCATGATTACACGGAGGCCGGGGATGTGTGTGAAAAGACTTTCGGGAGATTGGGAGTGATATCTACCACACACTCATATTAGTTTGGCACCTTGTATCCAAAAGTAGATTGAAAGGACTTACAAAGCTCCATGTCCTACACCACCACAAGGCATCCTAACAGTCAACCCTCCCACATGTCTCCCTTCAGCACCATCCCTATACCTCCATTTCGCCGCCTCATTGACCAACTGATCGAAAGCCGGATACACATAATCCGCAAACTGGATTTCAGCCACAGCTTTCATTCCCTCCGCCGCAGCACCAATACCAAAACCTACAAGACCTTGCTCGCTCAATGGTGTATTGAACACTCTTTCTGACCCGAATCTCTCTGCTAAACCCATGGAACAGCGAAAGACCCCGCCGAACGCGACGTCTTCACCGAAGAGAATCACAGATTCGTCGGCCGCGAGAGCGAGGGAGAGAGCGTCATTGACGGATTGGAAGAGGTTCATGCGTTTGGTGGTTCCATTGCGTATTTCGGGGGGTAGTTCGGGGTTGGAGAGAGCGGATTGAGAAGAGTGGTGGAGGATGGGAGTTGTGGAGAAGTCGGTGGAGATGTTTAGACGGGCGGAGGTGGGTGTCGAGGAGTAGAGCCGTTGAAACGGTGCCAATTTAGTCGTGGGACTCGAAAGACATTGGGAAAGACGGGCACCTCCTCCTCTCGAGATCAAATTCTGTAATACGCTCATTTCGTGTTTGTGCCAGACATCACATCGTAAGGGAGGGAGGGGTAGGAATGAAAAAGGATCTGGGGAAGGTCCGGTCCCTTTTAAACATTGAATTTCGAATGCCGCAAGTAGCCGTCTCGCCAAGATCCTTATCGGAGACTCCAAATCCATGTTCTATCAGATAATTGCCATGGAAACATGAGAGCTCGGCAAAACAAGTTTTACACAATGTTGAGACGTTGGCAGACTGGGCATATCTGGGCAAGCTGCTCTGGTTATTTTTCTGGAAATGAATATTCGTCTTCGTGTAAAATCTGCATTTTGTTGATATATTGAGTAGTTGTTGATTTGGATTGCGCGAACGAAAGTATGCCTCCTCCGCCTCGCGAGTCACCAAGGAGACCAAGAGAATCCCGAGAATCGCGCGAACGAAGCCTTCAGCACGATAGGAAACGGACAGCAAGGAGGTCGAGATATGAAGAGACTTCTTCGGGAGTGAGCTCGCAGACATTATCTGTGAATGCGTTGGCGAAATTGGATCAATTGAATCGGAAAGAGGCGACGAGATCAGCGGAGGTTACACCGACGAAACCAAGGAGGAAGAGGCAGCATAAAGAAAGGGAGGCTGTGGAGGAGAAGATTGTCGTCGAGAAGAGGAGGCAGCATAAGAGGAAGAAGAGGAGGGTTGTTAGTGGTGCGTTGCTTGAGGAGGGTAATGGGAGCAGGTTGAGGGGGATCAGAGGGGGCGACAGGAATTACGAGAAGCAGGATTATGATTCGGAAGGACGTGGAGGAAAGAAGAAGAAGTTATGTTCGTTGCACTTCCCAGCGCGGTTTGGTTTAAGGACTAACAGATGGCTAGGGCTCTGGATTGGAATCGCCGCAGTCGTGGTTCTCATAATAATTATAGTCGCGGTGGTTGTCAGCCAGAAACGCTCCGCGAAATCTGGCTCACCAAGCTCGAATATAGCATCCTCGGGCGGCAACAAACCTTCAAACTCGAACCTCGGCGGCATATCGGAATCGGATATTCCAGCCGAAGCCAAAGGGACGGACTTGGATCCATTTTCGTGGTACGATACGTCGGATTTCAATGTCACATATACAGCTGTTACGGTGGCCGGCTTACCGATCATGGGACTGAATTCGGAATTTGATGACTCGAAAAGCGCGAACTCGAATACACCGCCGATATCGAAGTCATGGGGATCATATGCAGACAAACCTGCGAGAGGAGTCAATGTTGGAGGATGGCTCTCTTTAGAACCATTCATAACACCGTCACTATTCAATTATCCAGGAGTTGTGGATGAATGGACTCTGACCGAGCATTTGGGAACTGGTGCGAAAGCAGCTTTGGAAAAACACTATGCAACCTTCGTGACTGAGCAAACATTCAAAGATATTGCAGCTGCTGGACTAGATCACGTCCGAATCCCCTTTTCATACTGGGCACTAGGCACTTACGAGGGCGATCCATACGTCGCTCGTGTATCTTGGAGGTATCTCCTCAGAGGTATCGAATGGGCTCGCAAGCATGGTCTTCGGATCAACCTCGACCTGCACGGAATACCAGGAAGTCAGAATGGATGGAATCACAGCGGACGACTCGGCGAAATCGGCTGGTTATATGGCCCCAACGGAGCCCTCAATGCCAACCGTTCCCTAACTGTCCACGATCAACTCTCCCAATTCTTCGCCCAACCCCGCTACCAAAATATCGTCACTTTCTATGGCCTCGCCAACGAGCCCAAAATGACCGCTCTCAAAACCTCCGACGTCCTAGCATGGACCATCAGCGCCTACGAGCTTGTCCGCAAGAACGGTATTAAAGCGAACGTCGTCATCGGGGATGGCTTCATGGGTCTCGGGAACTGGAAAGGCCAACTTTCAGGCTATGAAGGTCTTGTGTTGGATGTACACCAATATGTCATCTTCAACAAAAATCAAATCGATTTTACTCACACTAAGAAAATCAATTACGCCTGCTCAGACTGGACCACCCAAACCCAGCAAAGCATGGACGTCGCGACCGGTTTCGGACCAACCCTCTTCGCAGAATGGTCACAGGCCGACACAGACTGCGCTCCCAACCTAAACAACGTCGGCTGGGGCACACGATGGGAAGGGACATATAAATCTGGAGACCCTGCAAGCGAAGTTTTGAGTCCAGGCTGTCCGGCGAAGAGCTCGGCTTGTTCCTGTGCGAACGCAAATTCGGATCCAGGAACATATAGCGCGGCTTACAAGCAATTCTTACAGATGTTTGCAGAGGCGCAGATGCATAGTTTCGAGAAGGGCTGGGGATGGTTTTATTGGACGTGGAAGACCGAGGGAGCGACGCAGTGGAGTTACGAGAGGGGACTTGCTGCCGGTATACTCCCGAAGAAGGCATATGCTCCTGAATTCACCTGCTCGGTTACAACTCCAGACTTCAAAGATCTGCCGGAATATTACCGATGAGGAGAGAGAGGATATTTTTGTGTCAGAGATGGGACGAATGTATAATAGCTATAGAACGAAGATATGGGAAGGGCGTCTTAGATAATTGGGTGTCTTTACACCGTTATATGGGCCTTGGAGTTTGGGGTCGGGATGTGTATATGTCGGAGTTTTGATGTTCTGGTGTCGACATACTAGACAATGGACTTTCTGCAGATGGTTTACCTTTGGAGTACGAGAGTAGGCGAGCTTGTAGCGTCCTAGTGAAACGGATACGCTTCGTCATAGATCAATCAAATAACATTCGTGTATTTCCAAAACATTAGAGACGTGCCAGTAATCTGGGTCTCCTTTTCCTTGGGCTCTAATCATTTCAAGTTGTCATGTTAGTTTAAGTGGACGTGCAAATCGCCCATATCACTGCAACTACCTAGCAATCTCTCTAGGTAACCTCACAGTATCAAAATCGTTACGAAGGTGAGCAAAATCAGTGCTTTAGTGAAGTCATCAAATATCTAATAATATTGGAAAATTATGATATGCAACTAAGTCCTCCATTCCTTACGTTCTCTTAAAGTCAGCAATTATATTCATAACATTGGGATTGAATGATGTGTAATAGGCGAAAGTTTACTCGCAAACCTGGAAGTGGCTACTTGGTGACCTGAAGCATGACCCCAGTTGTAAATCTGAATTTCATCTAGGTTTCTCTCATTGTTTACGCTTTGGACATAGGAGATTTCTATTGTGTGTCTATGTTGGCAAGATACTTAGTATGATTCTGTATCTGTGTGAGGCTTGCTTGATGCCTTTCAGTGCAAATCATTGGATGTTTCTGCAGGAGACTAGTTCAGCTAGGCTGAGATGTGAGTAATTCAAGTTATAGTGCTCGGAAAAGAGGGATGACAAAAGAGAGGAGCGGGGACAGAAGGGAAGAATAGAAGAGGAAGATGTCTGAGGTGTACAATGGAAGTAAAGGTGTTAGCTTATGAGGAGGTTACTATACCTGTAGAAGTGAAATCGAGGAAAGATGAATTGATCGACGTAAGAGATACAGAGACGTGTAAACTTTGAGAAAACATAATGACGAGAGATATTGAGATATTTGGAGGAGACTCGGGGAAGCTAGAGAAGCTACAAACAGGGGTTGGAGAGAGGCTTGAGGGGCGAATCAAATCATGTGTCCTTCCACTGCCATGAGGCCTTGGGGTTTTACTTCCATATTACACACCTATTGACGTTTCTGGAGAACTGCTTGCACTTCAACGTTGTTTCCTTCCGGCTTTCGGCGGTAGGTTTAAGCGAACCGTGCCAGCACTCACAAGAACAAACCTTCCCAACATCAGAAATGCCGTCGTTTGAGCAAAGACCCCCGGAATTAAATTCACATTCTTACCTAAAGAGATTTTATGTCGATTTTCACTCAATACTGCCATTCGATGCTAAGGAAGGCACTTTCTTCATCGCAAAAGAGGTTCTGAATTCCATAAACCAATAAAAATCACACTTACACCATCAAGCTAACTCCCGACGTGGAACATCATGTCAAGACCTTTCCAAAACGAGTTGATTACAGCTAGGCCCCATTCAATAAATCAATAACTCGCCATAGCGATCCAATCAATAAAAATACAATATGTATGAAGTACCCCTGAACCCCTCAACTAAGGTTCTCCGACTAACAGCCATTCCTCATCCAACTCTCTTCATGCAAAACACTCCCGAAGAACATGATCACAGCTCCCTTGCAGCTTCACAGCCCAAGTCCCGGCGCCATAATTGCGAGTTCCAGAGCCACTGATGCCAACGATCCGGAAGTAAAGCAAGTGTTCACGTCTATAATCATGCCCCTCATATACGAACTTAAGGATGCCGCATTCGCTACCTGTCAACGGTAATACGTAAGCTGCGACCTTCTTATAATCTATTTTATTGCTACGCCTATGTCGTGGCTTTAACTGAGGACCCCATGAAAAGAAGGCAAGAAATTCATTTAGTTTAGTACTATGAGGAAGGTATCTAAGCTAGATATTTCCATATACTCGGAGACAGAAGTACGATACCTTTGCTATTCTTCTGATTGCCGGATAATTTCCTTTGTTGTTCGCTATGTTTCGTTTCGTTTTCAATATTGCGCAATCCGCAACAGTCGGAGGTTTGAGGGTAAGAAAAATTATTCCTTTCACTTAGAATCAAAATATACTAGAATAACTAAAGACAAGTCAAAGAGTTTTCATAGAAAAAGTATCGAATATATATTCTAGATCTAATATCCGCCTTTTCGATCTTTCATTGCTTCTCAACGAGCAAACATGCGATCAAGAGGTTGCCTTAGCATTGGAAATATTTCGGCTGTATTATGAAGCTACTCTAAGAATCAAATTAAATTCACTACTTGAGCATTTCATGTAGACCACATCGAGGATTGCGTGTTGCGGCAGGAGACGCTTTAAGCTCTAAGCAGCTCGTGATCTCCATGATTGAGATCTCCGCTATTGATGATCTCATATTTACAGGCCTATATATCTCACGTGTTATATACAAGCCTCGTGAGATTCTCTCGCGAATAAGTCAAATATCTAAAGCGCACGGAAGGTTGCACAATCAATATTGATCTCTGTAAAGGTGTTTACTCTTGTTTTCCTCGGTATGTCTTCCTGGACGGATATATATTGATAGCCTTTTTAAATCGCTATATATCTTTTGCCGAATCAACTCTAGATATTCTTTTCCGTATAGTCCTTCTGTTATTCTCGGTAGCCTTAGTCTTCTTCTTGTCTCTCCTGTCCCAACTGTCACCAGAAAATGGGCGACATGAGTCTCTCCCAGGAATACAAGGATAATTTCGGGATTCCAGAAGACCGGATTGCGAACTGGACATACATACCGATATGGCGTTGGTTACCTAGTGGGAAGTTTAAAATGGGTTTGGAAGCTAGCCAGATAGATCGCTTTGATGGTGGGGAATTCTGGGAGGATGGTCAGCATATCGGACGCGCTCCCAGGCTACAAGTTCCCAAGGACACGAGTTGAAGAAATCATCAAAAAGGGCAAGGAAGCAGAGGCGGGCATTGGGAGTACAGAGAAGAATTTTGCTTCGGAGGTATCACAGTACGCGCATCAAGCCAAAAAGATTGGCAACAATATTCAGGCGCAGAAAGATACCATTGAAGGACTGTAAAGAGGAGAAGCGCGCAGATGGCTGAGCAGGTCCTTCACGATGCAGAGGAACGTGAGAAGAGAGTGTTAAGCGAAGCTGTTGACAAGGCGAGAAATAGCCTTGGACAATTTTAAGCAGCTGCTATGCTTTAGCTCTCGGGTCTCATGACGATCAATTTATCGCATGCTGTGAAGACGAGTTTGGAGTAGAGAGAGAAGGAAAAAGGAGGGGATTATTGAGGATCGGAATACAGTGGAAGCGAAATATGCTCCAAGGATACATTTTGTTGTCACACCTTGTGTTTCTTCACACGACAAAGCTTGCTGAAAAACTGCCCAATCAAGATTGAAGAGTTCTATTGAAGCAAGATATAGTATCAGCGGATCTCATTCATTTGCTAGAAACAAAGCACGGTGTCAAAATGAGCAACGCGGGGTTTTGTCTGATTTTTATATTATATATACACATCTCGGGTAGCAGCGCAGTGATAAATATCACTGACGCCTGGATATCCAAAAAAAAGAAAAAAGAAAACTATACAGCTTGTTATACCTATGCTAGAGAACGTACTGACTGTCAGCAAAGTAGGATCTCAATACTAGACACAGAGATCGTCCACGAGATCTTGTGCGAATTGACATACATGATATTTCTCACAATTCTCAGCTTGCGAGATATTGTATGTGCGTGCCACACCACCATCACTACAAGGCAGCAACAGCCAAGCTGGAAGACGCGTTTTACGTTTCGGAAGGATTCGATCGCTGAACTGATCCCATGATTCCCATCTGATGAAGCTAAGGTTCAGATCGGAAATGCGTCTGATAGCACTAGCTCTTCTCGCAAGAAATACTAGGTCAGTACAAAAGTGCAACTCGGACTGAACTTCACAGCCTCTACTTATGTGCTTTAACAGTGATCCCTGATCCCAGGAGATCATGCATGTTGCGGGAAGTCTGTTTGGATCTTCGATCTAGCCTTAAAATTAGAAGTATAGTTTGGCCCCACACTTCGCAAGATCTGTGCGATCGGAAGATTGATATATATAAATGATGAGAGGTCATCAGTCACTCATCAGAATTCCCGTTCGCAGGATTTGGCTTGTGTATGAAAACTATCTGATAATTGCATCATGTGTGGTCTTGACTCCAATCATATGTGGTCCAAGCTTTGATTTGTTTGAATTTTACAGTTTGGCCCACGTAGACGTTGCTAAAACTGTTTGAGTTTTGAGGAAGCGAAAAAGCCTCCTCGCATGGCATGTCTCGTCGTTATCTGTTGTTTCGTGAGGCTAAGTACGGATATGCTTTGGGAACATCAGCAAGTATTGTCTACTCTTCAGGGGCCTCTGGTTGAGATGGGCGCTCGAGGCCGCTAATAGTGAGGTTTTATTGCCTGCCGTCAATTTTCGGGTTTCGACTGAATCCCGATGAGTGTCACCGAAACTATTCTCCAGGTTATTGTAAGATATCCAGTAGGTTCCTGCTTCGAAATTGGAATCTATGCATATCGAGGCAGCATATAGAATCAATGAAGATCGGGTACACTATGGAAAATGCGACTGGATAGTTCTTTTTACGTATAATTAGATCCATGGCTACACAGAAAGGTCTCAATCGGAAGCTACTTCAAGTCATTAATGGACGTATAAAGAAAGTCGGTAAAGTTGGATTAGCTATTTTACAAAAGAAAATAAAGTACATGCGTCGCTGTCTCTCAATTTTTCCAGCTTTCCAGGTCCTCGAGATCTGTTTCCACATATTACACTCTAAGGGCCATCGCCAGTCACGCATCCATGTCCCAATCCGACTTATGATCGAATCATCCGACGAAAGGAAGAGCCTTGGTAGGTCCAGTAACCTTGTTTCTCCTTGTCGTGATCTTAGGTCCCTGCGGTGCGGATACTACTTGGGTAGACGAATCAGCTATGGAAACACCCTTTGAAGGACCCTGTCCAGCAGAGGCAGAAAAGCCTGGCGTAGCTGTGAACATCCTCTCGGCCAAAAATACACCACCATTTGCTTGTCTCTCCATCATGGATCGCATTTCTTTCATAGTCATGGTGACTGATCCAGAATTCTCGGTGCTCGAAATGCCGGCTGCAGTGTTGCCGCGAGATTCTCCTGCAGTCGAAGTTCTGTTGAGTCCGGCTGCTTGGGATCCGGATCCAACAGCTTCGAGGCTGGCCCCTCCAGACTTTGCCACTGCCATAGTGAGGATAAATTCTCCATTGATATTATTCACTGGGATAGCGACACGTCCATTGGCTTGATCGATAACTGCTCTGGCAGTAATGGGTGCGAAAGTTGGGGAAAGTAGCAATTGGGCTGCGACGGGGTTGTTATTGATATTGTTGTTGCTATTGCTGTTCGTATTACTGTTGATATTACCATTTGCATTACTGTTTGTGTTGCTATTTTCGTTGCCATCCGTATTGCTATCCGTGCTAGATTTAGCGTTGCTGTTCGTATTGCTGTTCTGTCTCTTGTTTGATGCAATGTTGGTAGCTCCGCCTGGGTTCATGAGAATGGATCGCTGAGCAACACCAAGAGCAACTGCACCGTCAGCGCCAACACCCATAGCAGTGGCCATTGACATGACACGGTCCATATTGACTAAGTCTATTAGTAATTTGCGCGGTAGATGAACTGTACTCTTACGTGGAAGCTGAATAACTGCTTGCATTGAGTTAAGGTTGGGCTGTATTCCTCCCAAGTTGGTGGTGACCAGGTAACGGTAGTTGTCTGTCCAAGCCTGTTAGTCCTAGCAGAACCATCGTGGACAATCTAACTCACTGAGTGGGGTGCCGGACATGCCAGAAGTCATGGTTGTCGAAATACCGTTGACGACATTGGTATTGAGAGTCATTTTTTGGCTGGTTTTCAAAGACATGCGGAACCCGTCGCTGAACTCAATCTCCTGAATTCCAGATCCTGTAACCCTGACCTGTTGACCGAAGGGGCTCAATACGTTGCTTGTCTCGGTTGTCTGACGTCCTATAGCCATGTATTCACCGTCAATATTTGTCATCTTCACAATACGGACAGAGCTGTCAGTCCTAGAAAATATTAGAATTTATACTGATACCAAAGCAGATCAATTATCTCTTACGTGTTGACACTCTTGATTCCTTCCATGACCATCCATGTCTGCTTATCTGGAGAAAGCTTCGCAACGAAGGCGTTTTCAGGGGAGATTTTTCCAGCGCTAAGCATATTTGGATTCATTTGAAGTTCAATCTGTGCACCGACAAGATCCGAGGCTCCATTAGTCGAAATAGTCATCGAATTTTGTTGCAACTGCACGAAAGGCTGGCCGGTTGAACCGACAACATGGTTGACGCTTAAAGGAGATTGGTTCTGGTTGATGATGAGTTGTCGCTGTGTTTGGGAATAGGTCTCGACTACAGAACGATCAGGAAGAATGACACGGGTAAGTGCCATCTGAAAGGGTTAGAATACGGCTTGAAAGCTGAGTGGATGCGGAAGAACTCACATTCCCGTTAAGATTGACGACCTGATTCCATTGGACTTGCTGATCCTGGCATTTGACTGAGCCCAGCAGTATCGAACTGACCAGCAGGAGAGGAACGCGAGTATTACAAGAGAGCATTATTAAAGAGCCACCAGGGCTTTACGGAAGAATAGTAAAGAATGTGAGGGAGTAGCAATGTGAATAAAGGAAGCTCTTGAGTAGTTTTGAGGATTGAGAGATTGTTCTAACCTGGCTAAGATCTGCGAGTAAGTAGGAAAGAAACTCAAAAGTCGCAAGAAACCACGTACTTCATAACCATGGAGTCTCGTCCTGGAAGGCTGGAAGGGGACGGATGAAAAGGCGTCCGATGTATCAGGGCTCTCAAGTTGCGATTCGATCATTCGCAGCCAATACGTATCGCACCGTCCGGTTAGCATAGAACACACGAGGACGGGGGCTAGAAAAGTTTCAAGAGAGCAACGGCAGCTTGTCAGTCTCACAGAAGTAGTGCGCCTACAGAAAAGTCATAATACATTTCGCATCCAGACGTTTTAGACTCAACGTGAATCCTAACTAGCTTGATCATCTGTGCCAGGGATATGGTAGCTAGTGTGCAGATCTGGGGGTCGATTCTGGCTGGTGGTGTTGGTGGTGGTGAGGATTCCGGAAAAATGCACTTGACTGATTCAGGTTTGAAACTTTCAGCGTAGGCCACATGCAGCGTAGGGCACATACATGTTCGTGGATCACGTACGTGCGTGGGATCCCGAGAGATACTCCGAGCGGAAAATAACGTTGCCGAATTTAGAATGGTTGCCTCCTATGATGAATTTCTTGCGAGTTGACTTTGAATCTGTCACTGTCAGTCAGGTGGAGCAAGTGATAATGACTTTTATTGACAAGCTTGAAAGAAGTTTATGTTTCTTTTGCTCGTAATATGTCATATCGCACACGTCATTATCGTGCATATCCAGGCTTATATGAAAATTGCGAGGTACTATTTGTTCGATCAAGATTGTTCGCCATTACTAGCTCAATGTTGTAAACGTTTAATCAGTGAAGCAGCTGCGCCAAGCAGGGGAAATTCATGGATAAAGCTGAAATTCCGCCATCCCCAGCTCGATGCTGCCAGTAGTTAATCAGTCAAGTAGCACGAAGCAGGGAAAAGTCGTCCACAAATCTAACATGCTACTATATCAAAATTGGGAGGTACTATTTGATCGATCAAGAGTTTTCACCATCACCATCACTAGCTCGATGTTGTAGATATTTATTCAGTAAAGCAGCTTCAGGGCCAAGCAGGGAAAACCCGAGGATAAATCTAATATATTACTATCCAAATTCTTCTGGACCATGGCCCGCTGCAAAGCCGATATGGGTAAACTGCCAGATTTTATAATGGAAACTTGGGCAAAAGTGTCATAAATTTAATTGAGTAGGGCAAAATTGAATTTGACCATAATAGTATACTGATACAACAGTTATCAAGTAGAAAAACAAACTTGCTCGAAAGGCCCGCCTCATTCTCAAACCAGGATAAACAGAGCTGCCACCAGTGACCCGCCCCAAAGTGATAATTTGAAGTCTCCCATACTGCTTATTGCTATACTCTTACCTGGACCTGGTACAGTAGTATTTCCAGCACCGCCAACACCATCGCCAGGTTGAGCTCCTTGAGCTGGTTGAATGCCTCCAGTCGCCTTTGGTGCGGTCGAATTGCCCTGAACGATTCCAGCGGGAGCAAGTGTTGACGACTCGATGGGATTTGGTGTTGCCGAAGCTGGTTGAGGAATTCCTTTAGTAGCATCTGATGTTGGCAAAGAGCTTGCCACTATTCCGGCAGTCATCAAAGTAGCTGGATTGACTCCTGGAGGAAGTGTCGGACTTGCTGGACTGCTTGTGGATGGTATTGTTGGAGCCGGCTATGAAGCAAAAATTAGATGACAGAAATCATGCTCACTTTCTTTCTAGAACCACTTACCGTAGCTTGAACAGCAGCCGCTTGGCCTCCTCCAACTATCCCAGCAGCCTTCAGTGCGCCAGGATCGTAAGCTTTGGCAGGACTATTATCTGGCTGCGGAATACCCATATCACCGTTCAGATTCATCGGTCCAGAAATTATTCCAGCTGGTTTGAGCGTCATCTCATCAATTATTGGATTTCCGGCGGGTTGTGTAGGTGCGCTCGAGACTGGCGCCTTAGCTGGTGAGTCGTTAACCATGCCGGGCGGTGGTGGTGGTGGTGGCACTCCAGGCATACCAGGCATACCGGGAGGCATACCAGCAGCTGGAGGAGGAGGAGGTGGTGGCATATTAGGCATACCCGGCATTGGACCTGGAGCTGCGGGTGGTGGTGGAGAATTTCCTCCTCCTGGACCTATTATTGGTGATGTCCATAATGGCGATTCATTGATGATCGGATTCTGAGCCTAAGTAAGGTGAGCAAAATTTCAATTGTACGCCCTTAATTTCTTACGTGAGCAGCGGAAAATGCTCCCAAAACGACTGATAGTGAGAACGCCCTCATCTTGACCAGAAGATTGTAATAGCTAGTTCCGGATAGAAAGTTGATTGGAAGATACAAAATGCCAACCTCCTTTATGCTGAATCAGGACTTGGTCGTATTTAAAAAATAGTCGTTCAACCAGTGCTGACAATAACTTAGATGACCCTAACTTGAGATGCGAGAAGGTACGAATTGCGGCGATGACATGATATCGAAAAGTCATGTTTCTTTTCCCGGCGTATCAGTGTGGGATATCTTGAAACGAACGCTACGCTATGAAGTCGCTTCCTCTTTTAAGTCCGTGTCGAACTGTTTTATGAACACGCTTGAAACGTCAACCGATATGTTCATTATGAATACCCGGCTTAGCATCCTGATTGTGTAGGCTGAGAAGATCAGACGAAACAAATGATTTGAATCAGAAAAATCTCTTGCGAACGCTTAGAACAGTAACTTTTCCCAAGAGTGACGAAGTAAATTACTCGCTATTTGGGATGTACAGCAGAATTGAAATCAAGTATAAAGAATCCGGTGTCTGTTTTGGTTATCTAATATGCCTGAAGATCATTAAATGAGTGAAATATGAATTTTTAATTATGATTCATAACCTGATATAGTATCGCGTTATAGAGCCAGCTCCGCCGTATATCGCCGTTTGCGAACGCCTAGATTTGTCTAAGAAACATTGAGAACTTGAACACCTGCAACAATAACGCTGTCGGTCAAAATATTGCCTTGAGGAACTGAAGATGTCAAGTGCATGTATGTGATGCCCGCGACTCCAGAAGGAACGGAACATCCGTTGTTCTCGAATGTCACATATATCGTTCCCCCAGGCGCTCCTCCGTTGGAGAATGCGCAGTTCGTAGCTCCTTGCGGGCTGTTCTGTACGGTCAATCTGGTTCCCACTGGCATAGACGTCGAGTTTGCCATCGCGGGCATAGGTGCGAGTGCTAATGTTGGAAATGCAGTGATCTTTAGGTTGGATCCTTCGGGGCATGATGAAATGAGAGGAGCAGCAAGGGAAAATACGGAACGTACACCAAGAGGAGTGTCAAAGGCGGAGGGAATGGCGGCAGTTTTCGATAGTGTTCGAATCAATGTCTGATGACGAGACTCTACGGTTAAGATCTCCGCGGCGACAGTCAAAATGGCTGGCATCTGTACCAGAGGTGCTGCTCCTAGATATCTATCAGGTTATTAGTATGCATTGATTCGTGAAAGAGATGATACATACGCAGATACACCAATGTTCTCCAAGTTTCCGGCCGTAGCTACCATTGCAGCTGCTGTTGTGAAGCCGAAGTTATAGGTACATGGCTGGACTGGCTTGAATCCTGCTCCAGCAATCGCACTTGTTAACGTGGTAACGTGTACTTGCTCTGTTGTAGCGATAGATTTAAGATTCGTAACATCGGCTGCCTGTAATCCCAGAGCCATGAAGTCCGAATCAGGAAATTTGCTGAATCCTTGAGCGTAGAACGCGCCTTCCAGATTCTCGAGAGTTAAAGCGCTGCAATAAGTTAGAAATTTGTTTAATGAACGACTGGTGATCTTACAATTGAAGGATGTCAACATCTGTCAAGCCCGAGGCGTTTCCGGGTTGTGCTGTGGTATTTTGCCTCCTTGAAAATTGAGAAGGTACACCAGTGGTAGGAAGAGCGGCCACCAGGGATCCAAGGCTCAATAAAGCAACAATCAAGATATATTTAGTCGACATGATTTGAATTAGAAGGCTGAACTCGCGGAGGAGTACCGTAAAAGAAATTATGATCAAGGCCAGCTTGATGTATGCAAACAATTAAACAACAAGAAGGTGATGAAAACAATAACACAAAATGACGATGCCGAATGAGATGAGATGACCTAGAAGTGTAAATCGGAGAGGGAGTCTTGCTGATAGAGTTGTAGGAAAGAAGAGAATCTGGCATGAGGCTGAGTCCAGCCGGAAATCAAGCTTCCGAAGGACAAAGATCCTAGGTGACGTCTGTTCGGACTCGGAAAAATCGATCTGTCAAGTAGTCTCGCATGGAGGGCTAAGCATTCCAAGGAACGGGAGGGACGGCGATCGAGGGGCAATTGCTTGGCATATTTGTCGCATCATTGACCGAACATAAGACCGTGGAAGTTTCAAGCGAGTCCAAACATGCTAAGCGAGCCAAGATCCGCAAATGGCGGTCTTGGAACACATCGAAGAATCATCCCTCTTATTTGTAAACAGACATTACGCTATTATTAAACAACTTTATGCGCACCCACTCTAGTACAATAAAAGCCAATCACATGTCTCGGTCGAGTATCAGGTAGGCCAATCGCATCAGAGTTATCGCCCAGGATCTGTAAGCTACAGCAAGTGCAGAAATCGATTCCCCGCAAAGTTGAGCTTCAGCATCCTAAAATGATGGCATCTGTAGCAATAGCCTGAAATATTACCGGTAGCGTCTTTTCGAGGGCCTGCCTAGAAACTCTTGGTTGCGAAGATTGGCATCGTTAACATCAGCAAAAACAACAGAGATCAAACGAAAATAACAATATTGCGAGGGAAGTCTCTGACAGGGCCGACAAGCGGTCGATGGTCGAGACGAAACTTACTTCAATAGGGAATCTGGTAGCGAGACTGGGCAAGGGCTTCATGAGAGACTTTATCTCTTGCGACACCATTCCCACACCAAAGAACTTAAAGATATATAACTTCGATTTGTTTCCTAGTTTACTTTACTTTTCCTCAGTACAACAATCCAGCTCATTCCCAACATTCCAGTTCTCTAATCACTTTCGCCGGTCGAATAATTCTGTCTAAACAACTTTAATACATTTCAATCTTACTCGCCAACAACACTCTCTTACTCTCGCAATCGAAATGCAGATCCTCAACATCTTTCTCCTGTCTTTGGTCGGCACCTCTATTGCTGCCCCTTTGAACAGACGGGCGACTTCCGCCGCCAGAGCAGTTGCTAGCAATGCACCAAAGTCTGGAGGAAATAGGCCCGCCGCAGCAGCATCGGGATCCAACACTGGATCAGATTCCAACACTGGATCAACTTCCAACACTGGATCAACTTCCAACACTGGATCAACTTCCAACACTGGATCAACTTCCAACACTGGATCAACTTCCAACACTGGATCAGCTTCCAACACTGGAGGAACAACCTCCAACACCGGAACTGGCAGCTCGAGAGCTTCCTCCAACAATGGAGCTTCTGCAAACTCCGGTAATTCAGCCTATGTTTCAGGCAATCCAAATGCAGCAGCAGTCATGTATGCTGCTGGTGCGTTTGCAAACGATGCGATGACCGTTTCCAGATCATTGAATACTCTTGGTACTGAGACCGACCCCGAGAAGATCAGACAGCTTGCCACCGTTGCTTTCCAGGCCGAGTCCGACGAGGACCAACGACGAAATGTTCTTGCAACAGCTGGGGGTAGTGCTGCAGCTAAGTCTAATGCCTTGATTGTCAAGAACACCCCAGCCGTTCTCGATGGCCTCATGACGATTCAGAACAACCCTACTCCCCAGACTGCTGCCCAAGCTCTTCCAGCTATTGAGCAAGCCAGGTATGTTCTTCACGATTTTCGCTTAATAGAATCGCATCAGTTAACAAAATTTAGAAACCCAAATATTCTTCCTAGTATCACCCAGCTTTCGCAATCCGCTTTGGACAACGCTGGTGTCACTTCGATGACGGCCACCACTTTCCAACAGACCTCTGGATCTGGCGGATCTGGCGGATCTGGCGGCAGTGGAAACAACGGAAATGGAAATGGAAACACAGGAAATGGTAACACAGGAACTGGTAATACAGGAAATGGCAACACAGGAAACGGCAACTCTGGAACTTCTAATACCAGTACCAACTAACCGATAGAAGATGTTCCAGTCCAATATAGTGATCGGGGTTTGGAGATGAGCTGCTGGCCGGCAGGAAATTTGTAATTCACGATATGTATTTAGTCTCTGGTCTTTGTCGCACTGATTTAGGGAAGATATCTTATGGATCTGATGATCCTCATCACGCCCGTCGGTGATTTTTTTTTTTTTTTTGGAAAGTGGATAGTGTGTAAATTATTAGATAGAAGGAACACTTTTAAAAAATTCACGTCCATCGTTATTTCCTACCATTCAGATAGATGCTGGGTGATTGATATCTGTTTCCGATCTTTCCAAACAATTTTGTCTACATTGAGTTTTGTCTACATTGAGACCGTCTTGAGTTTCATGCTAGTGTTGTGTTTCAATTCTCTCGTCATCGTCGAGTTTTCTCGTTGTCCATAAGGTACATCTCATCGAAACAACGCTCGCTTGGATAATGTGCTGACCCCACCCCGCAAAGTCCCCCATCTTTGACCCTCAAGCTTTTACACCCTCATCTCCTTCAACCTCAAAATGACTTCCCTATTCTCGAACGATCTTATTTCGGCGAAGACTCTCGATTCGCTCCCAAATGGATACATATGTCGGCCACTCGAGCGCGGCGACTTCCAGATTGGTCATCTGGATGTTTTGCGAGGTCTCACGCACGTTGGCGATATTACTGAAGATGAATGGACGGAGCGGTTCGATGCCCTAAAGGCTTCGAATGGAACGTACTTCGTAGTCGTTCTGGTTGAGAAAGATGGAGATGTTGAGAAGAGAATAGTCGGATCAGGAACTCTGGTCGTCGAGAAGAAATTGTCAGTATAATGACTACCAAGATAATCAATGCCTCGCTGATAATTTAGCCTGTACAAATTGGGAGTTCAAGGTCATATCGAGGACATAGCAATCTCAAAGGATCAACAAGGCAAGGGGTTGGGCCTAAGCCTTCTCAAGTTCTTGGCTTACATCGCGGAGAAGACTGGATGCTACAAGGTATGATGATAACTCCTCAATTCGAAGTTTCAGCTGTTGACAAAAACGAGACTATTCTTGATTGCAGTCCGGCCAACGAAGCATTCTACGTCAAGTGTGGTTATGAAAAAGCTGGGTTGGAGATGCATTGTTACTACGACACCGAGGCTCAGAAACACAGAGTGTAGATGAGATAGATGCCTGTGATGCGAGGGTGGATTTTCTGGTTGCTAGTCATGACTACTCGAACAGTACCTCAGTGGAAGAAACACATTGAGGAGTTCGCTTGAACCTTAGATATACGAAGAATTTTGGCTTCATGTGGAATAACCTCCACAGTGTACGGGACATCATACAGTCCCTCTTTGTGCTTCCAAAGATCGCGTACCCGATACGTGTTCCATGCGAGCGCAAGATCCCGACGTGGGCTCACACTTATCTCAGCTGTCTCGCTTCCTCGATTCAAGAGTGCGATTGCATAACTTCCATCAGACATTTCCTTCGCGTAGACTTGCAAATCTTCGTTCTCATTAATTCCGACTGTTTGCGCAGAAATTCCAAGTGGATCTTGATTGATTTCGATCACTTCTTTATTCGAAAGGGTTTGAAGAGAGTAGGCGTCGAGGATACGAACATCAGATCCGATGAGAAGTGGTGAAGCTACCTACAGGCAGTGGGAGTTAGCAAATATTCATCGAAAGATGCCTCGAGAAGTGTCTCAGGAAATGGATTAAAGATATCTTCAGATAAGGGGAGATAAAAAACCTGGCTTCTCCATTGCGTACCATTGCCCACATGCTGAAATGCGTGCGATACTCGATATTCGATGCTCCCGTCCCAACAAGCTGAGTGGAGTTCCCGTTCAAACCCACGATCAACATATCGTAGTCATTCCTATAAATCAGGATCTCGAAGTTAGTTTACTTCTTTAGGCGACGTATGGAAGTATACGAAAGTATAAGTATGTCTCCGAAGTAAGAAATGTCTCAACTCCCAAAATCGCCAGGTCAGAAATCATACTGCAAACAACAGATGCTTACCAGTGTCCAGGGCCTGAATATTCGACCAGGTCGTTACCCCGATCTAACATATCTAAGACATCGAAGTAGTACTTCTCACGATTCCCTGGATAATTGAAGTCGTCGGAGATATCCTGACCGATGCGCCATTGATTTGCTCCTTCCCCTGCAGCCCATTCCCAGACATCTGCCCACCCTAGAGTGTAGAATTCTGAGTCAGCATTCTTCTTTCTACCAATTCTCCGAAGGAAATTATTGTTAGTTAAAAGTGTGGGCTCGGACAATATGCTAGGATAAGCCATTCCTGCTCAGGAAAATGTACGTACCACAATGACAGAAATGGTAAACAATTGGATGAGATTGTGCAAGAAGCGGCTTTGACATCTTCAAGGCAATTTCCTCCATTTCAGACCTCGGTGCTGAATCTCCGCTCGAGCAACAACTGTCATACTTCAGGTGATCAATTCCCCAAGAAGCAAACATCGCTGCGTCTTCAGCTTCGTGCCCTTCACTACCAGTGTAACCCGCACAAGTCATTTGACCGGGTCCAGAATAAATTCCCAGCTTGAATCCGCTCGCATGAGCATAGTCCGAGAGGGATTTCATGCCACTGGGAAACTTGACAGGATCTGGCTCCAGCGGGTTGTCGGATCTGTTTCCTTTATATCGCTGCCAGCCGTCATCGAGATTGATGAAAACATAACCAGCATCTCTGAGTCCATTGGATGCCATTGTGTCCACTACGCAGACAGAGAGTCAACAATTTCTTCTTCAAAGATTATGGGAGTACCTTAGGTCGTAGCCCAGATGGAATCCAGGAAGCATTACAACGAGAAAGGATTGCTGTTTCTCATTACGTACTGGTGTTCTTGATCAGAGCCTCGTCAATTTGATCTCCGAACTGATTCCAGCTGCTCCATCCCATGGGAGGTGTCAAAGCTAGTCCATTGCTCAATTCAGGTTCGTTCGATTGATCGGTATAAGAGGTCGTTTGGCTAGAAGCTGCAGAGGTAGTTGACGCTGTCGAGTATGGGATCGTTGTTTTGCATGACGCTTGGTGAAGAAGAGTAGCTAACAGCGCGACATAAATTCGTTGGAAGCGCATCTTGGAATTAATCTAGCTCGAGGTCGATTCAAAGACCTTAGATTCCAAAAAATTGTGTCAAACTTATACCAGGTCTTATTGTTTGCTGACTTGCTTTCAGGTCGATTGTGAGATTTCGCTGACCATTCCGGGACTTGCGTATTTATTACGACATTTCATACCGAAATCTAGCCAGATGAAGCTAAGTCCTTTCGGCCGTGTGCAATCGATAAATTGGGCACGATAACTCTTTCAGCTGCAAACGCCTCACTCTCAGGTCACCAATCAAATCTGAAATGTCAGATACTCTAGAAAGGGACAATCTCTTAAAGTGACCCTCAATCCTGTTGTGTTACCACCTTTTGGGTGAGCAATTATCCATCATACGTATTATGCTGACTTGCGGCGCTGCAAATGCTACATAAAGTCAGCTTTGTGCCATGCCAATCTCGCCAAGAATACACAAGATATTGATTCATGCACCTCCAGGGCTGTATTGCCGTTACGTTACACTTCGAATATTGAGGGCTGGATGTAATACGAAGCGCGGGGTAATGGGTCAAATCGACCAGTCGTAGTTCCTGGCACTTTTTGATCACTGAAGGAAGATTTTGGTAGGTGCTACTTATGTTACGCTTATCTTTTACCTGCATTGCCCATCTCGGATTTAGATGTTGCTATGCAGTGTATGAATTGCTTAAATGGCTGCCTTATCCTCTTCTCGAACCACAAACTTCATTTTGCATCAAAAATTCATAATATCCAAATCACAAAATCTGTTCTGAAAATGAGCTCAACGAAGGCTACGGTGGAGCCACAAGTAGTCCCTGGGGCGACAGACGAAAAATCATGCGTGAATGATGTTTCCCAGAAAGAAGTTGGAGAGGAAGCTCGCCGAGCTACAGAGATCGAGCATGAGATGACCTTCTTGCAGGGTGTGAAGCTCTACCCATCTGCCATCGGATGGTCAGCTTTCTTTTCGCTTGGAGTTATTATGACGGCATTTGATCCTCAGGTAAGCCGAATAGAGGCCGTTCGACATAGAAGGAGGATGATGTTAGGAAGACGGGGGTCACGTGTGTCGGACTCAACGATAGCTGGGGTGAAAGGTATTATAAGAGAAGCGCTTACCTTCGACCTCTTCGAACCATAGTTTCAGTCTTCCAAACCTGCTTGAACCCTCACTTGATCTGACCCTAGCATTCATGTAGCCTAACTCCTTGACAGTTACTCGGTAGTCTCTATGCCACGCCTGCGTTTCAACGAGACTTCGGTTATCTCTACAAAGGTTCGTACATTATCGGTGCTCCATGGCAGACAGCTTTAGGAATGGGAAATCCGATTGGACAAGTACTTGGAGCACTTGCTGCTAGTTACCCTATGGAAAAATATGGTCGCAAATGGGTATGTTTACTCTTTCAGCTTGTCGAATATCAACTGACTTTCTAGACTTTTGCCGGATGTGTTGTTGGCACTGCAGCATTCATCTTCATGCAGTTCTTTGCTCGTTCGATTGAAGTCCTCCTAGTTGGGGAGTTGATCGGAGGTCTCATCTTGGGAATGTACACGACGATTGCGCCTACCTACGCTTCAGAAGTTTGTCCCATTGCACTGCGAGGTCATCTGACAGCATATATCAATTTATGTTTTGTTACTGGCCAGTTGCTAGCGAATGGTGTCATCGCAGGCTCGTCACAACTTAACAATCATTGGGCATATAGTACTCCCTTTGCTATTCAATGGCTATGGCCTATCATAATCCTCTGTGGAATCCCCTTCGCGCCCGAATCCCCCTGGTGGCTCATCAGACAGAATCGTCTGGAAGAAGCAGAGAAATCACTAAATCGCTTGTCTTCTGCCACTGTCAACAACAAACTCGTGCTTGCGATGATGGTCGAGACCGACAGGCTCGAATACGAAATGCAAACCGGAATTACTTATTGGTACGTAATGGGGGAAACCAAACAAGTCTTAATCACTATCTTTCCAAAAATTCTCGAGGCGTGTTTCATCCTCTTCTCAAGCACAAATTGACCCGTTCGGTCGCTAAACCTCAATCGTGTTCAGGGATGTCTTCAATGAAGTAAATATTAGACGAACAGAAATAGCAGTTGCAGTCTTCGCTACACAGGTTTTTAGTGGAATCTACATGGTGGGCTATGCTGCCTTGTTCTTCCAACGTAAGCAGCACCAGCTTATGATCCAAGCCGTACTGACAAAAGCAGTTGCTGGACTTGATGGCCAGAAATCTTTCAACATGAGTGTTGGATATCTTGCTTTGGGATGGGTCTGCACTTGCATCTCGTGGATCTTCATATCGAAATGGGGTCGCAGACGAATTTACAACATTGGACTCGCCACCCTCGCCATCATCATGTTTCTCGTTGGAATCCTGGATTGTGTCCCAAATTACGAAAACAGACCGGACATCATATGGGCTCAATGCACTCTCATGATCATTTGGAATGGAGTCTTCGACCTTAGTATAGGTCCAGTGTGCTACACTATTTTCTGCGAGGTCTCAGCGACCAAGGTTCGCACCAAAACCATTGCAGTGGCAACTGCCGCGCAAGCCCTTGTAGGTATTGTCATGACCGTCGCAATACCTTATATGATCAACCCCGATCAAGCCAACATGCGAGGGAAAATGGGTTTCTTCTTTGGTGAGTATCATACTCCCCTGATGCTAGCGACCAGCTAACAGCATCGAAGGAGGGTTGTCGGTCATCTGCTTGATATGGTGTTGGTTCAGGGTTCCGGAGACGAAGGACCGGACGTTTGAAGAACTCGATTTGATGTTTGCAAGAGGTGTCAAGACTAGAGAGTTCAAGAACTATAAAATTGAATGAGGAGCTGTTACATGTCATGGTATGGAGAAACGTATCCCTCAGTTGTCTGCCAGCCAGATCGCCATAGGCTTGTCAAAAATCGTGGTTTCGATTTGACAAAAGGGTCCTTTAAAAAATTATTTCTGATACGAGAGCAAATAAGTGAACCCGGACCAAGGATAAGGGCTTTTTATGAGAGAGATACCTACTGGTTTTATGGCTGTTGAAATATGATGAGAACTACTCAAAATTGAAAGAATGCTGATAATGGAGAATCCACGTACATTAGAGAATTCATAGGTGGAGTCTGGCATGTACTTCTGGGAAGGAGACAAACATCCATCTTCAGCCACATCCGTAGATCTTGCGCTTCTAATGCGGATGCCAGCTGTCCCGGGGTAGACTGCGTGGGTTCGAAAGAACGATATTTGCTCTGGACAAGACATGTTTCAGGGGATCATGCTGCTTCACAACTGCTTTAAGTTCCCAAGAGAACAACTCAGTCTTTGAGAAATTCAAGCCAGCGCTTTCGACAGGTGGGTCAGCTCAATTACCAGTGTAGGACTATACCCACTTATAGAAGGTAGTAAACAAAACTGACCTGACCTGACATATTGCGATGGGAGCTATCCCGACTGATTTTTGATCAAAATCCAGGAGACAATAGAAATACGAGGTCTACCGTGAGGAATGAAGATTATTTGTATAGTAGAATACTTCAATAGGTAATAGATCTGTCTCTAGATTTAATAGAAGCTCTATTTTTAGCGATTTCGGAAAAGATTTGTCAATATCGTATAGTGTAAATCACATAAACCCGTGAACTCAAGCTTGCTCCCTTCCGGTATTACAGAACTAATACTAAGTAGTTATATCAAATGAAAGAACTAGAAATACCTGTTAATAGTACATTGATTGAATTCGATCAACTGTACCTATAACTAACCGTTAGGTTAAGTACATCTCCGAAAACTGACCCACCTGTTAAAAGCGCTGATCCAAGCTTCAAAACTTGCAGGGATAATGTTCTAGATACCTAGCCTTGGCATTATAAGAGCTATTTCATAGAGCAAGATTAAACGACCCAAAATCCCCTTGGCGTTTCTGTCTGGTCCAAGCTCAAATATTTTCCACCTTCCCTCAACGACGTCCGAAGACTGTGGTCTCTCTCATACTGCCTAGTCAACGCATGGAACTCTTTTGCGTCGCCTCGCAGAACTACTTTTTCCGGCCAAAGGATTCCGCGTGCGCCGATAGTTGTGTTTGGGTGGTAATTCTCGAGAGTGGTGAAAGGAGACATGTGCCGGTGCTTGCAGCGGTCGAGGAGGAAGAGTGTGATGATGCTGAGGCTGATGGTCAGGATGCAGAGAGCGACAATGAGACAGGCTTGAGCCGAAGTGCTCATGTTCTGCCATAGAGATGAAGCTGGTTGTGTGATACTAGTGGATGAGGGAAATGATGAGAGGGTCGGGGAAGGTGTAAAGCTGGGTGTCGAGGCCGGCATTGTCGACACAACGTACGCGGATGAAAGACGAGGGTCAATCCCGCCTACGGATGCAGAAACTGGCTTTCCCATTTCAGAAGCTAGCTGCGAGGATGAAGGAGCGCTCTTCCATTTTTCCGACGCTTGATCAGATATCACAGGAGTGATTGGAGCCAAAGTGGATGTTGGACCAGTCAAACTCGGCGTGTTCGAGGACAGTGAATCAGCGAACGCCATACCCAAAATTTCGAGATCCGAGATGGCTTAGGAAATTTTTGAGGCGGAAACGATTGCATGGACCGATTTGGAGATTTGCTCATAAGAAATGTCTGAACTTGTGTGCTCGATACAGCTGTCCCAGATCCTGGCCTTGGTATCAAGTCGATGTCAACCGAAAAGACTTGAAAAGAGGCTTTCGATACAAAATCTTGATTTCTCGAAACATTCCTGCTTTTGCTTAGGTGCTCCATGTTGTTTTCTGCGCTTGGTACTTTAACAAAGGAGGAATGGATAAATGACAAGGAGAAGAAAACAAACGACTGCACTACGAAGAACTCTCCATCCTGATTGCAAGACCGAAAAACATAAGATATGCATCATGAAGAAGGCAGATGCTCGCAAACACAGATTCGGATCTTCCAAAGTGACCGGAATCTCGTCTTTCCCGCAAAAATGTGGCATTCCGATATTCCAGACGACCCTCGTGTCCTGTACGTCTCTATTCGAGTTTGGAGAGGGTCTCGCTGTTTGTTGCCGCGGATTGGCGATGCACCGAGCCATATTTGTGTGACAACACTCGAGTCTTGTACGAGGGTATGAGGTGGGATGAGTCTCGCTGCTACGCTTTGACACCTCTTCACCAGCCTCCAGGGTATAATTCCGGAGTTGACTGACGCGGATACATAAAAGGGTTGAAGTTCAGATCTTTCACAATACATGAATTCTTTTCCACGCCTATTAACAGTTTGAGTAATTTCGCTAGCGTATATACAATCTCCATCTGTTTCTCTGTCTTCATCTCCTCCTTCTCTTTCTACAGACACTGGGAGAAGTAAGCGTTCTGCCTGACGCATATAGTACCCGCCACGCATGTCGTCGACCCGTGGTAGCCTAACCCACCGCACTGTCCAAACTTAGCCACAGATCCTCCAGTCGGAGGCTTCGTGGAGCCTCCACCAGATGAGCCTCCACCCGACGAGCCTCCACCCGACGAACCTCCACCCGATGAGCCTCCACCCGATGAGCCTCCACCAGATCCACCAGACGAACCTCCACCCGACGAACCTCCACCCGATGAGCCTCCTCCACCCAACGCAGTTGCGATAGCGTAATAAGCAGGCTTCTTCCTGTAGTTTAAGTCCCAAACCAATGCATCCCCTGCCCCTGGGTGCTCATGTGTGATCCAGGAGTACTTGTCCGAGAAATCCCAGAGCGTGATACCGACACAGCCTGGTGTGGCCACGCATGCTGAAACTGTGGTGCCGTAGTCTTTGGCTTGTTGAGCGAGGCCGTCGGCCGATGGTGGGAGAGTTCTGAAGGCGATGTCGAGCTCGGTTAAAGCGACTTCACAGCCTAGGGCTGTGAATGACTGGAGGTTGGATTTTTGGGCGGCGAAACTTGGGGTCAAACCGACGGCGAAGTGGGATTGAAGGCCTACATTAATCTGTATGCCGCGAGCTTTGAGAGACTTGACTAAATTCAAGACGGCATTGGCTTTGACACCTGCACGTTCGATGCCGTAGTCGTTGTAGTAGAGCTTGGCATTTGGGTCATATTTGGCGGCTTCGGCAAATGCAATTGGAACATACTCAGATCCAATCTACCTCGTTAGTCTTATTCGGAGGAAATTAATGGCAGGCTTACAATGTTATAGAAGACGCTCTTTCTCCATGTTCCATCTTCATTGAATGCCTCATTGACAACATCCCAAGAAATGCACGAACCCTTGAAATGCGTTACTACATTCGCGATATGATTCTTCATCACAGCGATAAGCGTCGCACTCGTCCAACTCCCGTATTTAACTACAAATCATCAGCCTTTCGTGCCACAACCACGACAACCAAGCAATACATACCCCAGTCCGGAAGCTCTTGGTACCAAACCAAAGCATGGCATCTCGAAATCTGTCCATTTTTCTTGATTATGGCCATTAAAGTATCCGCACCATGATAAGTGAACACATTCTGAGACCGCTCAGTGTAACTCCACTTCTGCGCATTCGTCATTGTGATCTCTCCAAACTCGCTTTTTTGTGACAGAATCGACATATAGGTCGCGTCTGTAAGCGTGGGAGTATCAGTTGCGGTACCAAAGTATTTGAGGCCTCTAGCTTTGGCCAATGTGTTCAGTTGACCGAAAGCGGCCGGCAGAGCTGCCAAAGAGAGAAGGATTGAGAATTGCATGATGTGACGTCTGGATGTTGATATTCACATCTCTGAGGTGCGGGCTAATGTGTTCATTTATACATATACAGCAAATCTACATTGACTGTACTAAAACCCAAAAATCCTAAACTCCCCGCAAGCCCACAGTGTATAGTTTCAGACATTTTGGAGAAGCCGAGTATTGCGAATCCGAGATTATGGTTTGGAGCGACTCCGAAGACAAGCTTTCTCTCCTCCTTTCAGATCGGGGGTGACATTCTGGCTGAAGTGGATAATGTACGGAGGTACAGCGGTTAAGTATTATCCCTAGTCGGCAGGGATCTCTACCTACAAGAACAACACCTGAAGTTCCTGCAAACTACCGCATAAATGAAGAAAAGAACAGCATCTCTATGTTGATACCTTACGACAATGGTGATGGTATAGACCAGTTTTCCGTACCTTCTTCTAACATTTTGTGGTACTTAGACAGGGGAAAATACCCTGGCACTAAATCGACGAGCGGTAATATTTAAGCGATGTGTCTCCGCATTATTGTTTACTGCGTGGCGGATATTTCCATAAGGCGGAGGAGTTCATGCAAGGGAAGTGCGGAGTCACATAGGCCGAATTCTTTCGGGCTAAGAACCGGTGACGGTATCCTTCGGGAACTCTCTACGGCCTACCTCAATGAACCACGTAAACTAAAATCATGATCAGTAGGTAGTTTAATTAACTATATCATTTTTCACCTTTACCTACTGATAGTTGCCGACCTAAGAAGGCATAAAATTCCAAGTTTACTCCGTGGATTTGATTGAACTAATTAATTTGACTTGATTTTTACTCAAAGCATGTGCATCGCGAGATCTCCTGTCCTCTACTTCTTCTTCTTCTTCTTCTTCTTCTGCTTCTTCTGCCTCCGTAACTTTTTGACTTTCTGACTTTCTCCTTCCTCCTCCCTTCCTCTAGTCTTCTGATCACTTACAAAGTTTTATTATAGGCTTTACGTTATTCGAAACCTTACTCTCACGATGGGCAAGTGGGATTAGGTTTCAGCAAAGTGTAGGCAGAGGTCGAGGTAAGTTAACCGCTGCCCTGCGGTCAGAGTTGCAAATCCTGGGGCGGGAACGAGGGATTTTCCGAGAAAACATCGAAATTTAGGCACCATTAGTACGAGATCGAACGTTGAAAACCTTATTAGTATCCTTGAACACACGGAGCTATGTTCACTTGAATAGGGAACAGGTCTTTTTCAGTAGGTTAGTTAGATTCTAAGCAGAATTCAGGTCCTAGCTTGCTAGCTTAGAGAACCAAGCTAATAGATTTATTGGCCCTAATTAAGCGAGCAACCTTGGCAGTGCACGGTCGAGAGTAACGCTGGCCCAGCGGAAGGATCAAAGCTCGAAGTCAGAGCAGGTAGCTACTATCCTCTCCCCCCCCAGTTTAAACGTTAAGCTTGAGCCGTAGGAACGGCGTAAGATTAAACGTTTAAACTGGGGGGGGAGAGGATAGTAGCTAACTAGGTGCCTTGGAGTTCGTACGAAAGTACCTGGCTAGTTCTCAGGTGAAATAATCCATAAGCAAGATCAAAACAGTCATTAGCTGTACCGCCGTCAGACAGATCAAATGACTCGTTCACTATATTATTATCTGATCTGCATACGAATAAAATTCGAGGTTCATTTAATAGTCATTTATTCCAATTAAGAAGACTAGAATCTTGTAAAAGCTATAGGAAGGAAGTGTTTCCACCAATAAAGCTTCCAAATCGAATTGTCCCTCGGTCTGGACCGCCTGGAATGTTTCGACGCCTGATCATTGAAGGAAGAGGTTGTACTGCGCGCTTCTACGGAACACTGCATGGGAAAAGTATAAGCTCACTGCCCGGTTCTGCCGTTCTAAGTAAAAGATGTGAACAGAACAAGCGGTAAGCCTGAACTTGCCGTATCAACTCAGGTAAGATACTCGGTGCTACATTACCCCGCCCCCGCCCCCATTTTAACGTCAAGTAAAGCTGGCGGCCTTAACGAGTTTTAACGTTTAAATGGTGTAAGGATTAGTAGCAGTTTAGCATGAGATTGTCGACAGTACGGGAAAGTCTCACCACCACGTGCTCAAAACACGAGGAAAATGCGGATCTTAGGTATCTTCTAGCGTATTTGTATTTCATAGTCATCTTTCGCTTTGTACATTATCCTCATGTCCTTCGAAACACCTTACAGGTAAGCGCGGTAGCAAAATGAGCGTCAAGTGAAGGTCATTGGACAGCTCGGTGTCTGAACAAAGATCTAACCAAAAGTGAATTACCCGAG
This sequence comes from Rhynchosporium graminicola, assembly GCA_900074885.1. NCBI lineage: Eukaryota > Fungi > Ascomycota > Leotiomycetes > Helotiales > Ploettnerulaceae > Rhynchosporium > Rhynchosporium graminicola. The sequence goes on along the minus strand of FJUW01000012.1, from coordinate 245,193 downwards.
CACGGGTCTTGACAGGTACCTTTCCAGCAAAACTATTTAAACCGAGATTACACTTTTGAGAAAATCATTCAAGAGTTACTTAGGTACGATTCTGAGTTGCAGATGCGGGGTAAGTATAAAACTCTCTTTAATTACCCTTCTTCGCTACCTTACCCAGTATTCTACCCCACCCCCAGTTTAAACGCCAAATCCGACGCCCTATGCTTATCTAGGTATTCTTTTACTGACTCGATCGAAACTCAATTCATTTGAGTATTATGTTGAAGTTGATAGGCCAGCGTCGATACCGATCTTGAGAACATAACCACGAAGGCTGTAAGAATTGGTAATTATCCAGCCTTCGCGAGCTCCACTTCGCCCAGAATCTCCGCTTCCCAATGTATTCTGATAGAATGATTGGCCTGACTGTATGCGATGGACCATTAACAGTCGTTACGGCCTTCGTAGGTAAGTTTCCTACAAGTATTTGATCAGAAATTGATAAGTATCGTAAGAATACTCTGACCTAAGGACCGACCAAAGAACCATGCCATTCTTTCTTGCATCAACTCCGCCACCATACTTTGACCGTCATTTGACCATGACATCCGAATACCCCTGCTACTGCCTCTCCGGAAGGTAGCTTTTGTTAATTTCCCCCGCTTCGACTACCCCAGGATAGGTAGCCTGTTAACTTTACTATCTTAGACTAAGCTTTTACTTTATACGAAATGGTCGGGTGACCTTTCTGTTAGCGCTCACGCTTATAGCTGGCAGTACCTTCCGTACCTACCTGGGTAAGACACGTGCGATTCGAATTCTACCGGAAATTGCAAAAAAGTGGAAGCCGCTCCAGGAATAGCTAAGTCAGGCACACACCCCAACATATTTCCACTACAGCTTTACACCTACTTATAGATGCAAGGATATAAAAGCTGATCAGCACATTTTACGCTTTTTCCTTAGAGAGGAAAAACCTTCCCATGATAATATTGATGAAGTAGCTAAACTACTGTCGAAACCACTGCCTCTGAGGCTCTAGAATACTAAGCACACGATTTCAAGTCGAATGCGAATACTAGATTAAGAACTTACCTATTGATAAAGATTTACAATAGCTAAAACCTAGATACGATTACTTCTCAAGTATTACTATATACATTCATCAACTTTCTATGCATGGAGAGATTCGAAATAGCTTAAGGTAGGTTAGGCTCAGCTTCTAAGATTTAGTGTCCTCTGCTTTTCTTCGCAAGTTTTCGCCAAAATCACGAATCGTAAGTGATATGGAGACTGCTACAGTATAGTCGGTGAAAGCAAGTGTAATCGCAGGTTGGATTAGAAAGTATAATAGCACTAATCATGCGGCACGGATGAACCAATCTCTTCAGCACTTTCCAAATTTAAGACAATAATTAAGCACTTCAGACCCATAAATTGCGATTTGCCAAAAGCCTCGGGCCTGAGGAATGAAAAGGTCGATATTTTGATACGACATGAGTTAGTTATCTCTATCGACACATCTATTATATACAGTAAGTAGCAACCTATCAATCGCTAACAACTAATTTTCTCTGTAGTGAAAGCCAAGGGAAATCGTGGAATTTAACGATTCGGTTCGCTGGCTACCTTGAAGCAGGTATTATATTTGAGGTGCCTTCATGTTGATCCATAGCACGAGTTAGTCAGTATCTGTGCCGGGGCTTAGCCGGCCAGATATATCTCCCTTCCGGAGTCTCGACTACCTTGGTTCTGCAGCCACCTTATGACTAATATTACATGATAATGCTATTTTATACAAATCACGTGAGACTGCTTGACTGTATGTACACGACAGAGTAATACCAACACTTCATGTTACACTTACCTTGCTTCCACCGACTGACTGACTGACTACTACAAGTTAGAGGATTGATAGAGCGTGACCCGACTGTCACCTCACCTTAAAAAACAAGAAACCAATATCGACAACGAATCTTGCACGATCTCACTCCCAAGCATTTCTCCTTCATCTCCTCAATTTTCTCAATCCATTCCTTTCAACAACTCCCGCCTAGAGAACCGGCATCAACCCGTCCCTTAGTGTTAGAACTACTCAAACCAAGAAACCGTCAGCTGATCATCCACTTGCCCTCAATTAAAAAGTATTTGGTTATTTGCCCGCTCCCTGTCTAAGCCTCTAAAGTACTCTAGCTTGAATGCAGTTTTGGCGTCGCGAATGATCTTATATGGACAATTACTCACGACCACCGCCATGCCATCTGCACAGCTACCTACTCAACCCAGCGAGCGAGCGCCTAGGCTTTGTCGACGTAAATACCAACACTCGAAAATACTAAACGCAACCGAGTCAGACTTCTATAGCATCACGAATCCAACCAGCAAGCCCCACGATTCATAGAAGCAAAGCTATTCGACCTGTACCTCGGATGACTATAACACATAACAAACAACACAATTACAAAGCCTTTGATCCATATCTTCTCCAAATCTCCTTTCTCATCCATTGAGCGTACCTACCTCACAGCCATTTCCCCCTCCCTCTTCCTCATTTCTTCACAATAGAGATATATACTCAGATCAATTCCAATTCAATGGTCACACAAGCTGAAAAGCAGTGGCTCAAGTATACCTAGCTATCAGGTTGTCGTTCACCAAAACAAGCTTGTCTCGCATCTTCAAAGAATCAGTTTTTGTTTCGGTCCTTTCTTGCAATTCGCTGATCATCCTCCAGTATACAGAATATACATAAGCCAACCTCACTGAAGTAGAGTAGGCCAAACTAACAGAACAGAGCCTGGACTCCCAAACTCCTCTCCATTTCTCACGAAAGAGATATGCGTCGCAGTCATTACGAGAGCAGTCTACCATTGAGCGGCACACGCAGTTAGCAAAGCATCAATCCCCTCCTCTCCACCCACAAACCAGAACATAGTATTCCCTACTCCATGATCCCATTCCTCATTCCCCATTCTACAGTAAACAATCCATAAACCTCATAGCAAATCTAAAAATCCAAGAACTGCGCCGTAATACTCTCTTTCTTAACACCATCATCATCATCATCACCTGTCCTTGTTCCACTACCCTCCCTCGCAGTCCCAGTCGCCGTCGTAGTATTCGACCCAAGCTCGAGCCTAGGTCTAGCGACAACTGTACTCCTCCTTCTACGCGTCGGCAGAGAACGCGAAGTAAGCGAATAAGAACGCGTCGTATCATCGCTCCTGATCGTCCTTGCTTCTCCACCTCTCTCCATAGCTACTCCTCCCCTTCTCGGTGCCGCACCAGTTGCCATATCTGATGCTGACGAGAGTCCCAGATCTCCACTTGCAGAATCTCTCTGAGGTCTCGTGAAGTTGTCACGGCGTGGACCTCCTGTGCTTGAATCCATTCCCATGCCGAATCCCAATCCAGAACCACCTCCCAACATTTCAGTGCCTCGATAACTGGATCCTGAAAGCGGTCGAGGTCTCGTGCTCTGAGTTATGGTGTCAGATCGAGAGTACCGATGTGATACTGTTCTCTCCATCGCCACACCAGTGCCACGTCTTTCCATGGCCACATCAGTATCAACTCTCTGCATAGTCGCGCCCCAACCATTGCGCTCCATAGCCACATCACCACCAGCACTATCCAACTCAGGGAAAGGAACGACATCAAGCGTGCTCGCCCGTCTACCCCGCAATCTCCTCCCTCCAAACCCACCAAACCTCGAGCCTGGCTCACCATTCCCAATATCGCTCTCCTCGCTACCACCATGATCCGTGGCGAAAGAATCAGCGCGTTTTCTCCTAACTGGCGATCTCATGATTCTAGACTTCGAACTCTGGGCACGATCTGCCGCAACGGGATGTAGCGTCGTGCTGGGCCGATCCTCTGAAAAGGAATATGGTGAAACGTAAAGCTGTGTTGAAGTAGTCGACGTGGCTGGATCATCGCTGATAGCTCCGTCGATAGTGAGCCCGAAGCCTTCAGAACTACCTGTATCTTCACCGTTGAGACCTCCACTCAAGACAATGCCCTCGTCTTTCCCGAATCCCATACCGAGAGCTACACCATTACTCCCCTCAGAATGCTCCGTCCACGACTCTTCATCATCATCTGCCCTATCACTCAGATCGCTTCCCTTACTTCCACCCTTCTCCTTCCCCTTCTCCCCTATACCCTCCTTCCCAAACCGACTCGCCCTCTTCCCAAACCTCTCGAAATCCAAGCCCATGCCCAAAATCGACCTCTCCAGTTCCTCCTCGTCGAAATCACCACCGTCGCCATCACCGTCATCTTCGAACAGAGTTCCGGCAGGTCTTCCTCGGCTGGTTCGCGGCATGTAGAGATCTAGTGACATGGGCTGAAGGATGGGTATGCGAGGCCAGCCGCGACGCCAGCGGTCGCGGTCGTAGGTTCGGCAGGCGTGGCATTTGTGAGGTGCGTTTTGGGTGAGAATGGTGATGCCGCGGGGGCAGGAGACTATAGGCTGGTCAGTAGGAGGCAAAAGATGACAGGAAGAGAAAGAGATTAGAAGTGGGAGAGAGGAAGAAAAAGGACGGGGTGAAGAGGAGAAAAGGATCAGGTGAAACGAAAGACAGTACCTTCGGAATACGTCGTACTAGGCCGACTGACACGACAAGGTGCCGTTTCGATTTTCGCAATGTGGGTACACGTGTACTAGCAAAGATCAGCTTTCGACCCATATTCTAGGTGCGGAAGGAAGGGTTGGGTGAATGTCTGTTGTATATTTACCTCGGTCTGGTACAGCTTGCACATTATCGCGATTACCTAGGTATTTATTGCGAGATGCGAAGTTTGCAAGAAAGCCCAGGTTTATGCTTCAGGGCTCAAGTTGTAGTATCTTCAAATTGTTTCCGATGGCCTGGCTGTTGATCGTGCCAACGTAATAGGAAGCTACGACGCACGGAGAGATACAAAAGTGCTGTGGGACATGGAAAGGTGAATCGGGGAAAATGTGACTTAGGGACTCACCTTTCCAAATCTCGAGTACCGATTCGCTGTTGTTGATTGACTTACGCTTATTTGACTGGCCTTCAGGAGGTGCGCTTTGTTGACTTTTGCCTGCCTGATGTTTTGCTCGCTTAATTATTCGAGCTCTTTCTTGATGGTCCAGTTTCGCTGACTTGATTGATAACTTGGATCACTTCAGTCACTCGGAGAATTCTGATATATGATATGAGACACTCTTTTGCTGCATGTTACCAGGGCTAATTGTTTGCCAGCGTGACTGACTGAAGAGGATGAGGAAGGCTGTCTAATTCGTCGGATCCTGCTATCGAGAAAGAGCCTAGAAGTCATCCTGACAAAATTTCTATGAAATGCTTACTATGACTGGAATTCTTAGATAAAGGGTATCAAATATGACACCTTACGGCGTGTTCTGGTAAAAGAGAGGTTTGCCCGATGTGGTGGGAGATCCCGGTCGTGGGGTTTGCTTTGCTTTGCTATTCGCTTTCTTCGGAGTCCCTTCTAACTCCGAAGTAGGCTCTTTATGCTTCCCTTCGATTCCCAGCAGAGGTCATCTAACATGATTCAAGAAATGATTTTTCAAATTCTTTGCGTGTCTAGCATCCAGTCGAAGAGGATTGTTCCGTTTCGCATTCAAAATCAAAGAGCGACAGGTCTGCAGCAGGTCCGGGATTGACATTGAACCAATGCAAAGAAGGAGTTCTCTTGCGCCATGTATGCTTCTGGGATGGGAGGTGTTGTATCAACTACCAGGAATGCACATGACTTTCGTTTGAGTTCTATCACGACTCGATAGAAACTGAGAAATGCCTGCAGGATATTTCCGAGTGGAGATATCCATCATATCATGTCTCTGGAAGCAGTATAGAAGCAGCTGTGTTCAGTCCGGATTGAAAGACAAGTTTTTGATTTCAGTGAAGACTGTGAGGGATTGAGTAGTGACTTGCGATGTTTCCGCTACAGTACAAGACCGACTTGACTGCCTTTGACTGGATGCCACCCGTAAGTCCTTAGGCTTTTCCTTGCCTTGCCTTGCCTTTCTTCTTGCCTTGCCTTTCTTCTTGCCTTGCCTTTCTTCTTCCCTTGCCTTTCTTCTTCCCTTCCCTTCCCTTCCCTTCCCATTCGGAGTGAATGTGGGACGTTGGGTGCCTGATTACCTAGGCTAGGATGGAGGCTGGCAAAGGCTTCCGCCAAGTCCAATCAAACAGGTCAAACACCACCCCTGTCTAGCGCCACGCTTCAGAGTATAAGTACGTCGTCCCTCCTCGACCTTCCTGCCTCCACCATACTTACCTTCTTGAAAGCTGGCCGCTCACTTATGGCTTCGCTTGCGATACGAAACCTCCATTGCACATCGGGGCGTTGAGAATCGTTATCTCTCCTTCGGGGGCGATATCGGGGGAATTTTTGATTGCACTCTTTTGCGGCGTAAGCTGAGGAGAGAAAAAAAAACCACTTTTCATTGATCTTGAGCCTGGCGCTTGGGTTTGAAGAAGAGTCGTGGTGATTGATGATCGAGCAGGAGGTGGATGGGTACTTGAAATGAGTAACGTGTAATGATGAACGCTTAACCCAAGATCCCGTATGACGGACGGAAAGCTTGTCGCGCTGTGGGCTGTTTGGTAGTCGGCAGGAAGGTCAAGCTGCTGCGAGGAGGAATGGAAATAACGTTGGGTACATTATCAGTATCTCATCGATTCCTTGCATGTTCACGCCACTGTCCTTCTCCAGATTATTAGGTAGGTAGGTACAGTACCTACCTAATCTCTATCAGTCGGCAGGCAGCTCGGCCACCCTTCCTGAATCTGCTGTATACCCGCAATATCCACGACACCTCGCGGATGTTAGAAACATCAACGTTTCCTTCCCACAGACAACTCTCGATATCTCCTCTCCTCTTCGACTGCAGATCTGCCATACCATACAAGATCTTTAGAGAAGGATATCCTTTGCAGCTGTTCGACCTCCCTAATGGATACCTCCCTGGTGTTCACGATATGCTTCATGGCCATTCCAACTTCTCGCATACCTTCCTCTCTCTTCTGAGGACGTGCCCTAGCTTCAACCCATCTTTCCACGAACGCGACGATCAGAATGCGCGTAGAAATACATAACCAATTACGTGTTTTCCACACAGGCGTGGGCAGCAAGAGCAGCAAAGAGGATAAGTGAAATTCATTTGACCCGAGTGATGTAACACAGGCAAGTCGCTCTCTCTTCCTCCCCTCTATTTCCACTTCCACAGATAGTTAGTTATACAGTCATCGTGGCAAAGACACTCTCTGGCAAAGACAATCTCTGGCAAAGTAGCCATCATCAGCGGAGCAGGCTCCGAACTTGACCTTTGCTTCGCGACCAACCTTCTCGCAAAATGATGCCACGTTATCTTTGCAGACCTCGCACTGCGCCCAGAAGCAGAAGCAGTGTTACTTCCAGCGGCGCGAATGCCGTCCTCCACCAGACAGACGTGACGGACTGGGGACAATTGGACAAGACGTTCACGACAGCCATCGAGCATTGCCGCGGTGTAGGAAGGCGTATTTATGTGCCCCTTCTTTTTTCTTGTTGGAGAGCTCCGTGGCTGGCGAGTCTGCGATGAATACAGTATCTATATTCAAGCAGGAAGATATGGAAGGCACGCGGTTTTCATGAATCAAAGCATGTCAACCAAGCTTCTTCGAGACAGGACCCAAGGCAAGGCTCTCGGCAAGTTTACGAGGAGCAGGTTTCGAAGGGGAAGTTACGTGGGGTGAGTATTGGGAAGTTACGCTAGGCTTGTTTGTACGACACTGGCTTTCCTACGGCGATGAAGTCGATACTTTAGATGTGGGTTATGTTGCTGCTGTTGATTCTGGGATCTGGGATCTGGGATCTGGGATCTGGGGGAGCGTGGAGATGCAAGAGAAACAAATAAAAAAACCGTATCTTAATGCACTGTGCTGTGCTGTATCATGCCGTGACAGCCTCCCGCTCGAAAGCCGCATGCTTGAACACAATGGATTTCCTTGTATCTTCTAACGCTGCTCACTCACACTCACTCTCTCTCTTTAGAGCATCCGGATCATTCACTCGAATATCACGAGCGGGTTCGCGCGCTTGGTGCTTTGCTCTGGAAATTCTTCTGCTGCCGCGATGATGTATGATCGCCCTTGATCTTTGCTGCTTCGGCCCGTCTGAGGCAGAGTTCCTGGTATGGCTTTTTGCCATACCCACTAGTTTCTGTAAGGAGGCTCAATTCGTTGACACTTGGAGGGTTGGAGATGTTTGACTGGTGATATTCGAACGGTAGACAGACTCCTCTAGAGGATTTTTGTGACATTGTGAGCGCGAAGATTTTATCATGTTAGTGCAAGTACGAGTGGGAATAGGATGACTTTACCAGACAGTCCAGGGGAATTATCAAACGGTTTACAATTGAAAGATTGCCATGCAGGCTACTGGTTTCGTTTTGGGCTCAGAGAGTCAAAATGGAGGATGGCACGAGATGTGTGAGTGAGTTCCGGGCAAAATCAAGATAAATACAGATTGGACACATGATGCAACCATGGAGATTTCATCGAGGTCTTTGTGTCAACAGCCTCTTATCGTCCTCCTCTCTCGAAGCCTCTGCTCCGCGTTTCTTCCCTCAACAACCCATTCTCCTGATCCCAACTCCCCAATCTCACCATTCGAAATGAAGCAACTCGCCTACATTTAAGAATTGCTCTGCCGTTGTTCACAGCGAGAGAAAGATGCTCCGCTGCAAGGCGAGGCGAAACATTCAGAAGCCTAAGCAAGACTGCGATCCGAGCTGGAATTGCTGGGAGAGGATCAATTGCTATCACGCATTAGTCATGATCATCGTGATTTCAATTCAAAGCAAGAAAGGAAAGGCAAACTCACATTCTGGATCTGCTGGTTATCCACAAGCCCCAACTGGACCAACAAGCCCAAGATCTCATTCGCATTCCAGCTGGCCTGGAACTGGCCATTGAACTGGTTGGCGAAGCTGTTGACGTTGAATTGACTCAGATCTTGGATGCCGTTCAAGTTGGAATTGCCGAACTGGTTGCCGCCGAGCTGGAGGAGGAGGAGCTGGATGGCTTGTTGGTCGAATTGAGCGTTGAATTGTTGGAATTGGTTGTTGAAGCCGCTGACGTCGAAGCCGGAGAGCAGGTTAGCAATGTCGTTCTGGTTGAAGGCCTGGAGGTTGAAGCCTTGGTTGATGTTGTTGGCGTCGATGTTGAAGAAGGAGTTGATGTTGCTGGAATGGGTCAGTCAGAGCTCTTGCGAGGAGGGGAGAGAGGATGTTTTACTTTGAAGGAGTTGGTGCGGCGAGACTAAGAGTGGTAGCAAAGGCCAAGGTGATGGAGGCAGTAGCGAAACGCATGTTGATTGATTTGAAGGGTTGATTGGGTTGCTTGAGAGAGAGTTATGGAATAAGAATTAATAAAATTAAATTAATGAACGACAGGCCAGCTGAAGAGATGAAAAATGATTGTAGTGAAAGTAATAAAAGTGTAGATGAGGCTGCAAGAAGAGACTGTGGATGAGGAGAGAGAAAGATTGGAACAGAGAGGCATATTGCAGCCCTTATACTCGCGATTCCATTGGAAGTCTGGGGTCCTGACCGTATGAGGCCGTGCTTGCTTACCAGACTTCACGATATGAAGTTCGGATGTGAACGCTTCCTCCATCTGATCCGTTCTCTAACCTTGGATCCCTTGCACTGCTTGTCTTCGTGGGTTCCTCGTGGGCGCGGGACAATGGAGAAGCTCACTCCATGACAGCCCAGCCCAGCCCAGCCAACTCTAATCTCAACTCTAACTCAACTACCCACGTCCATATCTTTCATCCGGTATCAAGTCATCGTCAACAACTGACCATCTGACAAGGTAAGCTTGTATGAGACGAACACAAACCGTCGAGACATCCATCCTCCCATCTTCAAACAGCCGCTCAGCCATCAGGTAACCAGTGCCAGGCAGACTGACAGCTGCCACTGCCGTCACAACATCAGACAAATCACCCCTTCTCCCCAGTCCCGAAACTCTCACACACTCACCATGCACAATGCCCTACCATCACACACCTCAGCCAAGACCACTCTTAAGTCTGGCAGTCACAATACGCATCGTTCCAAGCCGGCATTGTATAGGTAAAGTGCAGTCAAGCTTCGCCCAGCACCTGGGGCGTAGGAGTATTCCAGGGGTTAAGCGAGCTCGGCAAGCTTGATCGTCTGTCTCGGAGGGCCTTTTATCCGCGCAGGGCTGTGGTGTCTCTGTTCTTACTGGAAAGAAAATTTGTGAGTGATAGGCAATCTCAGGCGCATTATGAGGAAGACACTGTACGATCGGATGATTGCTGATGTGGTCTTGGCGTAAGGGAATATCAACGCGGAGAGGAGAGCTGCCGTGCTGGGGGCGTGGGCTTGGCGGGGTAGCTTTGTTTACGTTTTATGCCAAGGAGATACTGATTGATATTTTGGGTTACAGGGAATTGTCGGATCTGATTCATACAATCTTTACGTAGATATTCTTGAAAGAACATGGTGATAAAAGCGGGAATAAAGAGAGATGTTATTACCGGTCATTCTTCTAGTGACATGCCAGCGCAATTGGCAAGAAATTCGGAAGTTGTTGAACCCTTATTATCCGGTGAGTATACATCTAGGATGAGCTTCGCAACCATTAGACCTGTCTCACTAAGAGGCATGTGCACTTTCTCACAGGACTTCCCGACAGCAAAGCGGATGAACCTACATGACATGGACACGTTCGTCCACAGCCGAGCAAAGCGACAAGTTTCATACTTCGGATTATTTGACTGGATGACAGCCGTTGTGAGATAAAGCTTGACTTCATGGGTGAAGACAGATGCGAATAATATCCGCTGGTGTGGGAGGGAAGCCTGATTTATGCTATGCTTGATCTCGCATGATGTGCTTGAAGCGGTAAAGTCAATCGAGACTTCCGAATATTTGGTACGAGTCAATTCATGCAGGATTGTTCTGCACATCTCTTGATTTCTTCTGGGAATTATAGTGTGTTTATGCCGGTGTTAATGATAATATCCCCGAAAATATTATGTAGGTTCTCTCGGTCGTCGTTCTCGAGGTGTTCAGTAATACTGCGAGACGTACCGCTGTTCATTGTCTGAGATTACGAAATTTATTAGGTCTGAATATACGTGTCGTACAATGACTATCTCGCCCAGAATACCTGGGAGATGGTTCACGCAGTTGGTGGGACGACTAGCGTTCTCTCGAACTTGTGTATATGGGACTCCCTGTTTCTTGCTCACAGATTGGGTTGCAAAGCTAGCTTATTCGTGATCAAGAGGTCTTTATATCCCTAAGATTAAGTTACGAATCAAAAGCTTAAAGCCTTATCTTAGGAAATCCTCCAGGATATGAAGAATACCGTAAAAGCCATGTTCGACCAAGAGTCCGGAAAGATCTCAGTCAAAGAATGATGCTAGATAAACATCAGTAGCCGCTCTAGAGAAGCAACATCTAAAACCCGGTCTTGTTTCTCAAAGCCAAGATGATAATATCGATTGAGATTCGATACAAGAAAAATCTGTAAGTTCGAGAAGTCTTACCTTTGATCATGGCTCTGATCCCAGTTTCTGAAATGAAGATTTCCAATTTGCTTCTACAACAACATCCAGAAGACAGGAGGAATACATGTTCGTTTCCCAACGAAACAAAACCCATCCAGTAGTCCTCTAATACGAAGAAGGCAGAACACTCAATCTCCCACCATCAGTCACGATAACATTTCCATTCAGATATCCTCCGGCTCTCGACGTCAGGTACAAAATCGCACCAGCCATATCCTCGATCGTGCCTGTTCGCTCGGCTGGTAGGAAGGACTTGAGAAGACCGGTTGACTTCTCCATTTTCGCGATGAGCTCGTCTGCCATTTCTGACGGATAGACTGTTTTTGTGAGTATGGAGAGTAGTATATTAAATGCAAGAAAGGAGTAAACGGGCAAAAGAGAAGTAAAAAGAAAAACTAACGGCCTGGTGCGATAACATTGCTGCGGATCTATGGTAATGTCAGCAGCATTTACTTATCATCAAAATGGCTTCTAGGTTATGTCGCTGCACTTGGACGAGAGTATTTCGAGAAGCTATAAAGAGACAAGACACATACATCATATGGTACCAAAGCAGTCGCAAACTGCTTCATCATGAATGTCGTAGCAGCCTTAGAAGCAGAATACGCGAAACCAGCAAGCGGCACACGATTGAACCCTCCAATACTCGACGTCGCAATAACCTGACTCTTCTGCTCGACATTACCTTTCTTGTTTCCCTCTTTCAACAGTGGCAAGAACGCCAACACCGAGAACCAGACTGCAGACGTGTTCACGCTGAAGGTTTGGTCGAACTCCTGTGGCTCGGTTGACCACAAATTGTCTCGCCATTCGGAAAGTGAAGCATCTTTCGGGAGAGACTTGGCCACGGGACCTGAAATTCCGGAATTGGCTATCAAGACATTGAGATACCCCGATCTCTTGGCGATCTTGTCCGCGATTGAGGAAAGGTCTTCCTTCTTGGTTACATCGCCTTGCATCGGAATGATGTTGCCGTGTTTCTATTCCGAATTAATTTTCTGACTCTTCCGAGGTAGTGGTATCTGTAATGAGAAAGAGAAAAGGTTACGTACGCCTTGTGAGGCGGCTTTTTCGAGACTTTCGAGTCGTCGGCCGATGATGTATACTGTCGCTCCATTTGCCTCGAGAGCCAGTGCCATCATAAGCCCAATTCCACTTCCACCGCCTGTAATCGCGGCCACCAGGCCCTGGACCGAGAAAAGAGTAGCAGCATCAATTGATGACATGTTGTAAGGACTATGGCTTGAATCAGGTTTCTGATTCATAATGTCAAGTATTAAGATAAGGGAATGTAGCTTGCTTATATTTCGTTGCTTTGATGACGTCTGTTTGGCTCGGGGATAAGCGTCGAGCCTCGGGAAATGGCTATTGGTTCATCGTCCCAATAATTCCAAGAAATGTTTACTGACCTGCTTTCCAATTTGTAACCGCATATCCGCAAAGGACGGAACGGCAAGGGATAGTCAGCGATTATAATGTAAGTACCCAGAGTCCCGCCTCTCACCGTCGATCCATCAATTCGTACTGCCATCCTGAATGGTAGTGTTTGCTATGGTGTAAGATATACCATTGTCTATGTGCGGATGTTCAGATTCTTGATTTCGAAGGCTCCAGAAATATGCCGAATTGAAGTCTCTCATGTTCTGGTCTATGGATGTGAAGTTAGAGCTCTGTAGTGGTTGATTAGGAGAGTGACGAGCAGTATAAAATCATTGGAAGATGCCGACGCGGGTGTGGGGCGACCCAGCTGATCGATTCAGCTTCTCCGCTATCTCTTTCATTACAATATCCTACAGGTCATCTCGCGAACTAGTAGTCTGCTTAAATCATTCCAAAGATTGAAACAGCTGTTATGTGGATGTCATTTTGAGTAGCTATTATTACCTTGAAGTATTCTCACGACGTCAATATGATCTTATCGCTCCATTAACCAACACATCTCCTTGAAGAATGGACTTGAAGCATATTTTGAGGACTCATACATTTCCCTTTAAGCAAATGCACAAGGCCTAACACGCTCAGCAGAGACTCTCCTAAGAATGTTCCTAAGCATATCCGAACCCTCATCTTATCCTAAGCAGATCCTTCCTCTATCCTCCTGTCGTCAAGTCAATTTCCATCTTGTATCTGCATTTGCATCCAAGATTCCTGACCTAGCCAAGCATTTTCCCTCTTCAACTTGATTCGCTCTTTATCGTCACGCGCGTCTCTAATCCTGTGAGTTTCTACCTCCGGCCCACAACTGTTCTGACTCTAATGCCAATCTGCCCTGGAAATTACATATTAAATATGTGTCGAGGGGAGCAGATTCAACTTTCACTCCGGGCTGAGATATATTCACAGGATCCATGTGACCACGCCCTGCAAATTTGCTAATATACTGTGTTGCGGAGGACGATAATCTGCGCTCTCGAGGCGTGGATGTTGTGGTGAAAGGGGGACTGATGGGAGATAGTGGCTTGGTGTCTCGCAGAGGGTTGGCGTTGGGATGAATAGCTACGGTGCGCATAGTTTTTTGATCCGATAATCGACGAGGCTAAGGCGTTATGGCAGATTTGGCAATGGAATCGAAGATTTCCGAGATACTTGCCTACGAATTTTGCCAGCAATTGGTGCTGTGGGAAGACATTGAAGTCTTGACAAAGCCAAAGAGGAGAACGCTCGGTTGTCAGTGACGTGGCGGAAACGTATGAATCCGTTATGTAGAGACGGTGTGATTGAGGAATTTTGCTCCTACTTGCTTTTTGTTTGACGAGCGAGCAAAAGTAGGCTATAAACCCTGTAAGATTCATCGGGCGCAGGCATTGAATGAGGCTGTCGAAAAGCCATCCCTAGGCTCGGGCGTACAGTTGCAATTCATGCCGCACAACATCAGCTGGCCTGAGCGACAACCTTCGGGCAATACAAAACCGTAGATTTTTTGGTCATTGCGCCTGTACGAAATAATCGTTGATGGAAACCAACACGTGAACGGAAATGTCAGCACGCAGTTCAAATCTAGCTACAAGTTGCGCATCTTGATCTACCTTGGCCATTTCCCCTAGTTACATCAGAGAGGGCTGCAGTAATACTATCGCTTCCTTGTGAAGGCAGACTTATATTATTAACGCGGCAATAAGAAGAAGACAGGGAAAAAATAAGTCGTTCATGCTCTTTAACTGCAGGCCTTGAAACCTTTAGCTCGTAAATGTACAGCTTGTGGTTTGTTTTGATAGCATGTTTAAGCGAAGAAGGAAAAAACATAAACCTTGTAACTGCTCTTCAAAAAGTTTCAAAATATGACCTGTAACTAAAAGGGACAGCGCATCTACTCAAACTTCTTAGATTTTCTCTCGAAAAAAATCTATCAAAATCTGAAAGAAAAAAAAAACAGAAAAACAAGCAAAAACTCAATCGGAAGCTCACCCTCGGATGCGGGTGAGGTTCCAATTTACAAACCTACTCTTAGGAAGGTTTTTCGGCTCGTCTCTTATAATGCCTTCGGAGGCGGGGTCTCTACCATTGAGTGGCGGGAACTCAGCGTTAGGTTTAGTGATTCCAGTTGGTACCCAAGGGAGTGTCACATCAACCGGGGACGTTCACCGGCCCCGGTTGTGGTAGATTCTTGCTTACTTCGCTATTTCTAGGACTTAGCGAGTTGTTTTAAGTGGATACGGGGTGATGGGCTGGCGAAAGGATGGGCAAATGTGATAGAGGCACCAGGAAGGGCTCGGTTGGATTCTATGTTATCGAAATTCTGAACAAATAAAGCTCTTGTGGTCGTCGTCGCGAAGCACAGAACCATTCGCATTTCCGCATAAAAGAAGATTTCACTTAATGATATCTTGGATTGTATGCACTGAACAGCAGGAATATTACTTTCCAAATCTAGAAGTCAATGAATCAAGTGTAGTAACAGTTTTCCGATATGTCGGAATATCCAATGTCTTGTAAATAAAACTTTCGTCACCTTCGAATATTTTCCGAGTAAATTTACAGTAGTCCTTTTGGTGAGATCAGACCATAAAACATATTACGAATAATTGGAAGGGACTTTCGTCGAGCTTCATCGACCACGATATGGGCATGCCTCGATTGCTAATGGCAGTCGATTGTAGCCCACTAGCAGCAATAATCACAAATGAATTTTATGCCGAAGTTCGAAAAGACCTATTTATATCAGATATACTGTCTTCGGTAAGATTAAGGGCGTCTGTCAAATATTGTCGAGACTCGATTAACTGTTGTTTACTTGTTTCCTCATGCAAGCGAGAGAATTGCCCCAGGAGCGGGTAGATTTACACCTTGCTCGAATACATAGAGAAAATAGGGTAGGGACGTTTTAGCCTTAATTTCAGAAATCATCTAACGTGTAGCTCGCAGCAGTTTTCGTGAGGTTGAACTGTTACCCTTATTACTTTGTGTTTCATGGAAACAGTACATATTCACGTGATGCTTTCTAGTGGAGGACCATGAGCTGGTCTTTCGGCGACGAGTAATATCTCCTTATCCGCAGCAAAATTTGCAGTCAATCATATTCTGATATCAGTGCACTATGAAGTGGTCCGATGTCGCAAGTTCCACTCGAAAGAATCTGGGGTGATAGCCTACCGACGTTAAAGGGGGTCGATATCCCCAGATCTTCTTTATGTAGGCAGCCGACGACATGCTTGGAAGCTGCTTCTTACACCCAAAAAATGGCATGGGGCTAACTTTGTTAGAAGGTAAAAAGGTCACAAATTAATCAAAACTTGAAATCACCGAGACAAATACCAGAGCAACGAGCCTTCTGTTCTATTCCCACACCTAAGCGAGAACAGAAGACAAAGTCCAACTGCCAATTTCACTATTCGCTCAAATCCATTCATCCTTTGGCCACAGATACAGATACAGGAGAGGTATCAGACTCCTCTCCTGTTATCCGCTATATCAATGAATTCGGCAGGCTTTTCTCACATTGACATCGTCTCGTGGACTGCTTCATCCCAAGATTCTACTCGACGAAGATAAAGGGTCATTAAAATATCTCTGGTGATAGTCCAGGCTCGACGGCGGATAATATCACAATGCTGATGAGCCATGAGAAGAGAACATATTGATCGTATTCGAGAAAAAGGACTAGCAGAGAGAATTGGAAATGATGAAAATGGCAATAATGATACAGGTGACCAAAGCTAAGGCCACGCTTCGCAAGAGCAGGAATTCGAGGTCCCTCAATACCAGTTGGTACAGGATCATCCGCTCCATCTTCACCATCCTCAGTCCCCTTCGAATACCCGTTGATTGAATACCGATACTAATTACCAAAAGCGACCATGCAGCAACTCACACCCAACAGTCACAAAACCCTTCTCTCAGAACGACTCACTGGCCGCTTCACCCATAATACATTCATCTCGGATGAAAGATGCGTGAGAACAGTTATGGAAAATGGTGTGCTGAGTTTGTTATTCCCAAGAAAGTGGTTATGGGAGAGGAGGAAGAGAGGTGTTGAGATCCCGATTTTTGAGAGAGAGGTAAAAGGCTGACAATCTTTTGCGCGGTGGGAAGGCAAGACGTGCAGTTTCCGAAGTTGTAAAGGTTTGTTGGAGAAGGTGGTGGTGTTTTCTGGGGAGGCGCAGGAGGAAATTTTCGGCGAAATTGAAGTTTGAAAGATTCTTGGAAAAGGAAGAAGAGCCCCACTTAAAATCCAAGGGGTTGAGGAATGAGTTCAGAGGCGATTTTCGGAAAGTAGAGTAGGATTTAATTTATGAAGCTCAATTTCTACCCGATCTATCACTGCTCCCTGCCCACTTTTGCATAAGTTGGCAAGGACGATGGACAACTGTCAACCATGTAGTCCAAATAAAGCCTCTCAAGCCATCTTCTCGTGAAAAATACAAGGCGTCCAAAGACGCTGGAACGTACAAAACTGTAACGCAGTAAATGACCGCCTCATAAAACTCAAATCCAATTTCCAGTTTCATGTTTTCTCTCATGATCAGGCTCCACACTGTACTCCAAATTGTCATCATATTTTCTACTCTCCACTCGTGGTAGCTCTCCCAAGCTGGTCTTTTTCTCGTTCGAATCATCGGAAGCTTCCGAAGAGAAATCTGCGGTTCGAAAGCTCCCATTGTTGCTCCCTTCAATGCTTCTATCAGTCGAGATGTCGCCTGGGACCGCGCGATTTCCCTCATTGCGGTTTTTACTTATCGCATACGAGGGAGATCTCGAGGATTCCATGAAGCGAGGAAAGTAGTGGACAAGGAGTAGACGCAAGTTAGGCATACAGGCACATATAATAGCCGTGTTGATCTCGACTGTAGACCAAGCACCTACGGCTGTGTAATCCCCTATTTTAGGTCAGATTATGGCTTCCTTGAGTGGTCAGGGCAGCGTGGATAAGATGAGGCTTACATGTTGGGTTTTGCGAGACTGCGAACTTGACGAGGGTCCGCAAACGAAGTATACTAACAAGCGTGACGCTGGAACGGTCAGGTAAACGTAAGCGTATCTAGAAGTGGAGAAGAAGACTCACAAAGCTCCAACACCGAACATAGACGCAACACCAATTTTCTTCTTCCAATGCAGCTTCAAACCTCGCAACTGAAACATTGGCAAAGCCAGCATCCAGATGTCAAAAGCGATACTGACAGCAGCATGCGACCACCCCAGAGCATTGATATTTAAACACTTGCCTTTATGTTCACCATCCCATCTCTTCCAATAAAAGCTCAGGGGCGCACATGAGAACAGTCCGATGGTAACGAACACAAATGTGAAAATCCCATTGAGTATTGCGGTTCCCCCAACCCATCTGCGAAAAGTGGGACTTGGGAATAGGCGAAGGTAGAAGAACAGGATGGACATTTTGACCATGCCTAATTCCGTGAAGTAGAGAAGTTCCATGGCGAAGAACACCTGTAGCTTGTTAGACAACCACAAAAAAGATGAGCGGGGGGTGTACGTGGATGAAGTCAGTAATCTGTTTATATCCCACCTGCCATATGTCGAGGCCGAGACCGTTATATGTTACTTTAAGCTTGTTATTAGCTGCCATGGGATACTGCGAAGGGGCTCTCTTACATCCTTTGACATTCATCACGGTGCCCGGGATGCCGATTGCCTAAGTCGAATCAGCTTTTTGTGACACGTTGAGTCTTGGCCACTGACTATTGCAAAAGCGATGATATAACTAAAAGTGTAAGTCAGCATTTGTATTGAAAGTTAAATAATAGCCACGCGATGAGTACTTTTGGCTACGAAAGGAGGAATGAACGGCACCACATGTTGATCGAATGAAATGCTCCAAATTGAAAGGTAGAACGTACTCATCGTACCAGAAATGCTGGGCAGATATCCATCTAGAATACAAGCGCAAAAGCACTGCTATCCCAGAGAGGATCCCAAACACGTCGCTCACTGTATTGTAGTAATTCCTAGCGTCCCTGATCGGATCTTCGCACAAGTGATGTGTGACATTCAAGGTTTCTGCATCAAGTTAGACAGAGGAGTCCAAAGCCGGCGAATACCATACTGAGAGCCGCCTTGATTTTACACGAGGACTGGACACAAGTTCGGATCACAGCATTCAAAGGGGCATTCGAGCAAACGCATGCGGTATCAGTTGGTGAGCATGTCGATTTCGCAACAGAGGTGGCGAGACATGTAAGCTAATCAACACCAAGATCAGCGACGAGAATTACCATGGTGGAGTAGAGCGAAGAATCACTCACCGCACAGGGAGGTAGCTGTTTCAACAAAGCGACTGCTTCTGTCCCGGTCTTTACGGCCAGCGTAAACGGCGGCACCGCAGCCAGGAACAAGATAGCGATAAACGCCTTCTTCATCTTCGCTTCAATCTGGAGCACTCATAGTTCCGTGAAGCTGTAATCAAAATGTGAAGCAAAAAGAAAGCTATGACCTTCGTGAGACGCCATATGGCAGTACACAAGGAGAAAAACGGGGTTCTGGAGCTTCTGGGGATAGTCTTTAACATATACTGGCCAAGAAGCCTATTTCGTCTGATCTGTTAAAGATTTGTAGTGAAGACAGACTTACGAACCCTCGGTTACGATTCAGATACTGTTTCTAGTGCCATGGCCTACGATTCGGTCAAACTCTGTTCGCAGAACTTTATAAGGATTTGAGCATAGTAGGTGGGATTATGCTCATGAAGCTGGTCGCTGGTTGGTGTCTCTTCATAAGCGAGAGATATTGTCTCCAAGCGACTCGCAACGAATTCCCACTACGAGTAAGCGCATGCGCATTGTTTACATCCGAAGCCAACGGCGAAAGAGACCTCCATTGTGAAACGTCCTGATTGCTGGTTGTGGATTCTGGATATGTCCACGAGTCGTACTCTACTTCTGGGGTTTTCGGCGACATGCCGTGGATCAGGGGAGTATCCTGGGAGCAACCACCCACAGCTTGGACATTCCTCAAACTGCTTGAAATTCGGGGATCTGGAAACTTCTACGGAAGACAGTCCGACCTATGGTAGGAAGAGGAGATATGTAAACGCATAGTAGATCAGATGAAAGTTAGAAAGCTATCACAAGTCTAAGCCATCGAAGCCCTTTAACATCGATTAGTGACATGTAACACAGCTCCATTAGAAAGGTAGACAACAGAATACGTATCACCAGTTGCGAAGAACTGACCAGCTCTTGCGTCTTTAAATCCAAAGTCGAGCTTCTGTCCAAGCCACGTTGCATCGCCATTTGCCCAGCAGCTAGAATTTTATCTATTTTCCAAGACTACTCCAGAAGGTTGCACCGTGATACTTTGGTTTTGGGGGCGTTTGAGAAGAAGCAACTCGATAGAGAATGCAGCCCTATGGTGGCAGCTTGTTTGGGGAGCAGGAGCGTGCGGCACGCACGGGCGTGAATAAGAGGCTGTTTGAGTTGATGAGTGGGCACGTGATCTCAGAAACTCGAACAATCACCATAGAATTGTGGACTTTGCGAGCCTATCTTTCAAGGAAAAAGAATTGATACCTACGTGAAAGTTGTAGTAGTGAATTGTTAAGTCCAGCTCCCCAGATTTCTGGTGAATATTGGCAGATCTTAGCACGTGACTAAGTCGTCCAGTTTTGACGCACTAGTGACAAAAGTCGTCAATAGACCCCTTCTTGCAGGCGATATGAGAAAAGCAGCGGATAAAAAATACCGAGGACTTTACTCAAGTGCTCTTCAGAAGCGTCTATCGCCTGATATAAAGGATACTGACTCGAATTTTGATAATTGAATTGTTACTACACTCCTACAGTTCCCGGTTTTGGTGTGCGGATAAAATCGTAAACCGGGAGCTAGGTATGCTATGGATGCTTCTGAACTTATCTACACCGATAACACAATACGGGATCAACGACCGGACCCAATGCATATACTTTGCGAGATTCAAATTGAGTGCCAGGTGTTACGCAAGCAATAATTGATGAATGTTATAATCCTTTGTAATTCTGTGATGACATTTGCTTGTGGAGTGAATCTTTATGAAATAATAATCCTAGTATTTCTTGACCGTCCAAATCTCATGCCGCAACGTGGTTGGAATAGTCAATCTAATCTAATAGCAGGTGTAACTAGTTGGCTAATAATCAAATTGTCAACCAGTGGTGCCACAGCTACCTGTAATAGCTTAGCAGTTTTTAGCATGTTTCATGAGCGCAAGTATTTGACAAGCAGCCCTAGCAGCAGTTGGTAGCGTGTTGATAACGAGCCACGATTGTCGTGCTGTTCTGATTGGGGTCCGTTCGAGCGGAATGCCAGGTAAGTACCGATATGAAATAGCGGCGGTGCAAAACCTCCGCTTGAGCAGAGCTTGACTTTTGGCTTGAAGCCCCCAAAGCTCCGCATGCTCATGTATTCAGGAGACGTAATCAGGATATGATATTCGGTGACACCTGAATTCGTCGTCGCTTCGCACTGGCAGTACCTTATAGATTCATGTATCTCATCTCACAATGCATGCGTATATTACCCCGCAAAATCACGGCATGACCCCTCGATGACATGTGACGAACTTGCTTGCTCTTTTACATGTGAAAACTTATTTGAAAACAGGGATATAGCTTTCGTTGGATATGATCAGAATGCATCAGATCAAGTCAAGAACCTGCTTTACCAAGACTTCCATGTTGCCATATGACTGCGAGTCTCAGCGGAATGAGAAAGATGTGCAGTGGCATCGGATAGTGGGGTTGAGTAAGATACTTGCTGACTTTGCAGGCTGACAGCAATACCAGTATTGGATCTTCGAAAGCAGGAATCCAACACCAACTACTGCCTCATCTTATCTCAGCATCGGACATTTACAACTCATCCTGTACAAGTCTTGCAAGCCAGCAATCAGCTGATCACAACTACACAACCACCAGCTGAGGCCGTTGCATCATCAGCTGCGACCGTAAAGGGCGCATAACAATAAACATAAACAATAATTATGACTGCTCACCACGTAAACTGGTCGTGTCAAGGTTGAGAGCAGACTTTCAGGCGCGATGCTTGCACCATCACAAGGTTTAAGTGCGGCATATCGATTCGTGCTCAGACGCAATAGCCAGTCACACGATTCACATGCTCGAATTCTAACAACCTCAAATAAATCCCTTGTCCGACGAAAAGAACCACAATCTCGGACGAGCTCTTTTTGAAGCAGCCGAAGTACGGAAGTACGTATCGCAGTCTTGTGTTACAAGTAGAATTATAAGCATTAAGAAGGAAGCGCGAGTGCCGATTCTTCACCACACCACACAGTAGCAACTGTAGTAGTAATAGAGTTCAGTTGCAACCGAGATTGAACGATTGTGATCTGAACTCTTGACTCAGCCCACACAGTACCGGTAAGATTTCGAGGATAGGAGTTAATTGCGAATGGTTCGCGACACGGTCGGCACATGCGTCCCAAGCGTGATCGCCGTGCTGAGAGCCGTCTCGGGCTTTTGATTCGCGCCCTTGATATCCCCGGAACCCACCGCTCCACCACGAGGCTGTCATCATACAATTTGACATCGGATACAGGGAAAGAGTCGGGAGGCAGTAAGCCGAGAGGAGCAATGGAAAGCGAAAAAGCGGTGGAGTTTACACAGAGCGATCATGACATGACAGGGGTAGGCATGGTTATCACACAGGGATCTGTTGACATGACTTGCTGACGCTGGAGATATAACATATCGTCTTTGCCCTCATTTCCTTTTTCAAAAATTCCGACGATCTAAACTACTGAACTACGCCCGATCAACAAGCAAACACAAATAACTCAACCCTACCCGGCAGCCAACACACGCCGGACACAACAAATCCGATCCGAGCGCGGCAGTCGACCCAGCTAAGCCCAGCCCGCTCAGACTTCTCAGCTGCCTACATATAGGCATCTATCGACGCACTCATTATACGAAACAAACCACTCGCCCCTTTTCTGAATTATCCTGTATCTATTTCCCTTTCGTCGGCAGCTACTCAGAAATTACTATTACGAACGATTTAATCCACCATGCCTTCAAAGACCACAACCAGTTCAACAACCCGACAGCAAGCAGCCGAAAAACAGAAATACTACCTCACATCCGCCGATTCTCAAAAAACTAGCAGCACCAAATCCGCGCAACAAGGACAAGAGTTTTGGATAGAGCCGTACACTATCGACGACACGGATTTGATGTTCGATGGAAAACCTTTGAATTTGCTGTATGAGGAGAACAGATGGCAAGCCGAGCACCACGTGGTGTACTATGAACAGCCTGTAAGGTTATTTTGCTTACTATGAAACCTACAAATATTAACGGAGTCCTAGACCCGCGGGCGCAGTCGCCAGAGCAAGAAGTGAAGCTTCGTCTGAAGTGTTCTGTCACTCGAACATTCGGTGGCAAGCCATATCACGTCAGTCAGTCATATCGAGCGGCGGAGATGCACTCCGCGTCACAGTTACACGACTCAGTAAGCTACAAACAAGGTTTTTCTTACGATTTGCCTCCACGACAAACTATAATGACGTTATTGGAAATCCATGTTCAATGATCATTGAAGGCGACACAACAACAGACCAAACTTGATTCACATTGTCGATAGAGGGATTTATTCGGTGGAGTCAAGACGTCATGAGATAAGAAGCTTGAAGCTTTTGACGATAGTTTTGCCAAGCCCAAGCGATTTCCTTTTATGTTCCCCGGTTTTCGGCAATTTTTCGGAGACTGATTTCTTGGCGCGGATGAGGGATCTTAGGGCGTATGGGATTTGGAATGGGATTCTCTATGGTCGGGTTGGGAAATAGGATCGGGACTTGGAGTCATTGATGTGTGCTATCATTGTTGCAGCCTGTGTCTGCGGAGTTTCAGATTAATGTTTGGATATGGAGATAAGCCTAGATACTAGATAGATAGTTGCCTACTTTGTGCGGTTAGCGTTTGGCATCGCAAGACACGTGCGTGGCGTTCTGCATGTACTCTGTACATCGTAGTTGTTCTTGAATTTGGATACCCAGTTGCTATACATGTAATATAAATGCACTTCCATACAATCAATGAACTTGAATCCTCGACCGTAAAGCATTTCGTTCCCATTTATTGACCATTTCTGGATTTTTCACATGTGTTTTCATCGTGTTTTCAGCTTAAAAGTCTACCAATTTGTTCGATGTCAGCGGACATCGAACAAATTGGTAGAGTTGACTCGCGTCAGGCAGCTGACTGACTCTACTCATTTCAGAGCTCGAATCATCTGACTCAACTCTACTCACCTGACTCGGAATCGACTGAGGGTCAACTTAGTTTCACTGAATTATATTGATTTCGCTGCAATCTTCGTTTGTCCAGAAATGATAGGCGCCTTTTTTTATTCTTGGGATTTATTAAACTTCCTCCGGGTTGTTCTCACTTTTTAACCCTATCTACCAAGTATCTCACATTTCAACGCACGATATTCAGCATATTTGAGTCCTCGCTTAAATTTGCGACGTTTTATTCCCAACAGCATACTGCATTTTGAACATTAAGTATCTTAGATTCTAAGATTATCAATTTCCTAGATATAATTTTCTGGATATTCCTACCCCTCTCATTTCGAAATGTGGAAGTCGGTGGGCGTTTTAAAATGTACAGGATCGAAAGTGTACGCTAGTCACTGACATTGTCTTTTTGCTGAGGTAACTCAGATTGACTAATTGTACAGATCCAAAGCTTTAAATTGCAGATATAGATATGTATCGGTCTTCGAGTATAATCTTCTAGATCTTTGAAGTACTTTGATGAATTGTGGGGAGAATGAGGTTAAGGGACGTATGAATTAATGACCAAACGCATTAAGACAACTCGTCATAAAAAAAATACCAAAGGAGATTAGCCCATCTTTCAATATCATGAACCAAATAATATAAGATATTGTATCCCTTCTGGTTCGATCTGGGATGAAAATTGAGTATATTTACGCAGTGAGGAATTATTCGCTAAACGTGTATTATCGCATTAACAGCAGAATAACAACGCTTTCATAATCGAGCCATAGCAAAGCCCAAATGTACCGCTAGACCCCAATCTCAAAAAGGAGATTCATAATTTATATGACATCCTAAGCAACTGACTCAAGACCTACTGTACTTCGTGGCTAAGCCTCAATCCATTCTGAAGTGGACCCCGCCACTTGCGAGCCTCGTCTCCCAGATCCATCCAGGATCCCACCAACCAATAGAAGACGTAAATCGAGGTACCAACAGCTTTGAAAATACAATTATTCTCAGCTTCTCTGAAATCGAGCGTTGATTGCAGATCCCAGCCAAGACTGTAAATCCGCGTCATAGCCTCGCAGAAATGACGAGGTTGCTCTCTGCCAATCCGAGACCTCAAATCTTGGCTTCAGCTTTCCACGCAATAGTTTTTCTTGGCTCTTCTCCACCTCGATTCAATCCGTCAAATACCATGCATTTTAAGCATAAATCTGCGTTTCCGAAACCCTGCAGAGCAAATTTTGTGGACTATGGGGAATCGGTACAAACGGCTGTGGCCGCTTCTGCGTCTAGTGCCTGTCGTTGAAAAGTTTCCGACCTTCTGGATGGTTTCCGGGAGCTCTAGTGTGAAGTTTCATGTAGGAAGATCTTTAATTGGAGTCTTAGGCCTCGCGGACAAGAGCTGTCGTGACGATGTGGAGGTGGCTCAGACTATGTCTCCCGCAGTTGAGTGGAGCTTGCCTGGTTGTTTATTGACTCGCCTAATTGGAGTGACCAGTTCTGGACTTCGGGACGTAGCACGGACTTGGCATATTAAATTCTACATAAGTAACCTGGGCCTCAACCGTCGTATTTTTTTGACTCCCTTAATTCTTACTACCTCCTCCACTCCCAAGAGTTCATCCATATTGAACTTTATCTTCAACACCACATTCCAGCATGCAACTCGTTAAAGTATCAATCCTTGCCCTACTTTCAGGCTATGTGGCAGCTCAAGACATCGATGATAATGATGTTCCACAACAGTGCAGAAGCGTCTGCGCCAGGTGCCAACCCCAAATGAAACATCATCGAATACACTGATTAATAACATCCAGCGTCGTCACTTTGACTGAGACTTGCGATCGTCAAAACAACGACAACGATAGCGGCTTCATCAACTGTGTGTGTACCGGCACCAACGCAGCATCTATCATCCCAGCCTGCGAAGCTTGTGTAGCGAACTTCGACCGTAACGATGGTGCAGACAATGGTATGACCTTTCCATGCTCAGCCAAATACGGATTTCTTACCCACTATTACAGATGTCAACGACTTCGTCAGGTCCTGCTCATTCGCTCGAACTGCCTATACGAGCATGTCAGGATCTCCAACAGATAGTGCGAGTGTAAGACCTGGTACAGCAGCGGGTGTGCCTCTTGCGACTCTCACTGGCTCACAAAGCAGCAGCACTCCTGTCGTTACGGGATCTGCTTCTAGCGTTACGCCAGGCAACACCAATGCTGCTAACTCAGCTTCATCTTCTACTGCTAGCTTGAGTTCCGCCGCTGCTGGCCCATCCAACACAAATGCTGCCAGTGCCAATGGCGTTAAAGCTGTTGGGGTTGTTGGTGCTTTGTTCTTGGGATTCATTGGTCTCGCCTGATTTGGATGAGTTGATGGTGATGGAATACAGTGATTGAAGATCTGGGATTTTGGCGTGCCAGGTAAAAGGGAGGCTTGGTACCTTCATCATTCTTAGAGCTCGATTAATATAATGATATAACGACTTACGACACCTTGTGTTTTTCTTCTCTTTTTCGTAATAACACCCAAACAGTACATGTTCGATGAAATCGTTTTGCTTGCAGATCCTTCGTTTGAATAGGAAAGCAAGTATGATAAGAATTCGACTGGTGATACATCGCAGGGTTAAGAGGTTATTTATATATAAAAAACCAATTCACTACCATGGTATTTTCAGTACATCACCTTCCTCTCCACTTCCCGGCCTTCCCCAAACAATCTCCGCACTTGGTGGACCACCCTCAACAAATTTCATCACAATATTGAAGACTGTGGTATTTCTGGTCTCGATCGGTCTCGCAGGATCCTCTTGACAGCAAATAGCTTGCGGAGCATTATACCCATCCGAGAAAATTCTCTCCCTCAACGCATTCGCGTCGACGTTTTCTCCACTATTCGCCAACTCATCTGTCAATTCCTGGACCCTCGCAAGCCTTATAGGGCTTCCGCTCAACCAAGGGTGTTCATCCACAAAGCGATTCTGGATGAAGTGGTTCGTGTGGCAGACTACACCTTTAGAATTTGACAAGATGTGGATATTGCCTTTTGGTGAGAGCTCAAGACTTATTGGACCTCTGGGGTCTGCAAGAAGGATGTGTGCAGATGATGCTATACCGCCTAGTGACTTGAGTTTAGCGATTGCTGCAGCTGCGGACTCGGACTCAAGACAAAGCCGTAGAGCTATGTGAATTGGTAGTTTGGTGGAGTCTGTAGGTCTTGCACAGATAGCATTCAAATTTGTGCCAACAGATGAGGAGTTGAAGCCGATTTTGCCAACTATGCCTGCCTATTTTCTGCGTTCAGCGTTTTTGAAGTCCGGCAACCGGATTGTGAACTTTGGTCTTCCCAACATACCTCAGTTACCATCCAGATCTTCGGTTTTGCTGCTTGCTCAACGGCCATCATAACAAGATTCTCCTTGACATTGGCCGTCCAATCCCAATTCTGGGCAAGGAAAACCTGGCCACTTTCTCTCTTCCAACCCAGGCTCGTACATCCATCCGAAAACAGCCCTAACGCTATTTCACTTCTACATTTCAACGCCACGATGTCCAGTAAGTCAAGTTGAGCTCCTTCGGCAATAGAAGCCATCTCAAGATGAAGATCGGGAGTCAGACGATGAATAGTAGCGCTGTAGTCACGAGCTATGGAACGAACATCGTCCCAGCTTAGATTGGAAGTCTGCTTGAACATGGCTTCATAGACTATGATTTGGCGACGGATTTGCCTGGCAGGAGACGGCCATGTTTGTGTCCAATCTGGACAACGTTAGTAGTAATCTCGATTGCATGTGACTAGTGCTGTTGTCTACCTCTTGCGGCGAGCCAGATAGCTCAACAATATCTGGCTTTCCGGATATCTGATTCTGAGATGCCATTTTACCGGGTTAGGCTTTTTCTAATACAAAATGGAACAATATTGTCGATTCTGTGGGGAGGAAGGATACCACAAGCACTCGAGGAGGTTTAGATCCCATCTAAATATGACCCCACTTTCGGCACAAACGGCAGAGAACACGGATTTGCGGATGTGCCAAATGTTAGACATATGTCAGATCGCGACATAAACACTTGTGATATATCCGTTTCAGTCATGGTCGAGTGAGAATCCTGGACAAGAAAGGAGCAAGATCCAAGCACAAGTACATATCTGCCTCAAGGACGCAAGTTGACTTCGCTAAACCAAAGCGGCAGTTTGTCGACATTTAGTTTCACTCTCCTGCCCTTGTACCAGAAACACATCAGGTTGGTGCGAGTTTCATCAAACTTGAGGTTATGCCGCTTTTCGAGTCAAGGTCTCTCTTCCCCATCGAGATTCAGTCTCTACCAAAAACCAAGCAATCCTTCAAAAGCAGAAGACACAACACCGCACATTTCTCCTTCACATCCTCATCACCCACAAAGCCCATTTTTATGAGCAAACCAAGCTCTTACCACGTTACTTTCTCCTCTTACTGCCTCATTCAAGCCCTCATTCTCAACACATAGTCCCAACGACCACTAACTTCCGCACAAGGTTTACGCTGGTAACAAGTAGTCTCCCGCACCATCAAAGCACAGTAGCACCACAGAGAACATTTGAAGTTAAGGGTGCCCCAACATATCCATACAGGTGTACTAGTATTTCTTGCTCCTCTCGCTTCTTCATTGCGTGTACATGGTTGGAAGGCTGTGTGGGCAAGCCGAAAGGCAAGATCATGGAGGATCACTTGTGAGTTAGATATTTCACTTCGAGGGGGCTGTGAGAGGCTTCAATTCTTTTTCCTCCTTTGATCTTTATCGTTTCTCACTTTTTCGAATATCCGGGGTTTGAGGGGGGGAGGGGTCGGAATCCTGTGATCTACCCTAGGGGGGCATGTAGGGCAGGAGCGAGGTGGAAGTTGCTTGATTTTGTTTGATTTGAAAGACTCTCCCGACTCGCACAGAAAGCTACTGATTGCAGTTGACTCTGAAGACAGAAATTGTATGATGCGCTCTAATCGCTATGTACTGAATACCTTCTGTAGGTATCGCTGCATGAGTCCACTTATGTGCTCCTTCCAACCACGTTTACAATCGCTGGTGTTGTGGAGCAAGAGACTCACGTTCTCAGTAACATCTACCACGCCATGATGCGACGCTCATTTCCGAACAAACCAGCTCTGTTCCCACCCATACATATAATACAAACGCCTCGCCAAGCGTTGTGCAATCTTATATTCCATCAGCATAAGGCCCGACTTACTAGTCGGGTCGAGTGGTGGCTCGTGTAGGAAAATGCTCCTAAAAACGCAACCATCGAGGGATACTGGCGTGAAGAGCCAAAGAGACCCATACTGTTTGGTGATGTTAAATCCGGAGTCCGACATGGCATTGAGGAAATCGTTCCACTTGATGTGTCCTGGAGGCGCAGAAGATGGCGTTGAGAACATTTTCCTGAAAACCTTCAAGGCGCGTTCCGTGAACACAAAATCCGATGACTTTGTGCCCAAAACAGCCAGCATCTTCGTGTTGCTCGCCTGTGTTTCATCCTGTACAGCTGAAATGTTTTTGTCTGCTGCCATATCGAGGAGAGCTAGGGCTGTGTCAATCTCGTCAAGCTCGGTCCCCGATTCTTTGTATGCACACATTGGCTCACGAGTTCGCAGCTTTTGCCGATCCTTGAAAATCGGAGGCTCGAGATCGTGAATAGACTTTCCGCACGAGCGGTGGAAGCTGCGGTCAATCTTTTCCCAATATTCATCAAGGCATCTCTCCGCTCGGCACATCTGTCTGATGGTCTCTGGAGTTCTAGTCTTCCAGCAGGGATAGTTAAATCTTCCACTCTCGGGGGAGCCAAAGCCGTCATAAGACATTCCCCGAAAGTCGTCTACCAGCGAGTTAGTATCCTCAGCCCTAAAAACAGAGTACCATTTTTACTTTCAAGGTAGAACGACGTGGCTTAGATGAACTAACCTTTGAACTGAGTGTGTGTAGCTAATTCAGGGCGAACTAGTTCATCTAATTTGGACAGCTCCTCACCGTTCTCGTCCAATATCCTCGCCCAGCTGACAGGTACCGAAGGTGAGACCAAGTCTATAATTTGGATGGCACGTAAGCCGAACCCCACCTTTCCAAGCATCATTTGCGTTATTGGAGATAATCGTATCTTCTCATCCGGGTTACTTTCGAGTACACTTTCAATTTCAGCCAGCAGCTTTCGTCTTCCCATTTGTGACTCTATTTCTCGATCAAAAAATCCGAATGCTTGTAACAAGCTCATAAGCTTATCGGGACGTTCCGGTGAAGGTACTATCCATTTGACTTCGCGACTATTGCGATGCTCTTTGTAAAAGAAATAACAAAAAGATACCTCCGCCGACACGCGGCGAGCCAGCATATCTTTGTCAACTAGGGAAACACTGCGATCAGTCAAGATATGTGCCACATGTTTCAATAGGAGCTCACGGTCATATTGTACGTCAATGATGTGCCGCAAGACCAGCATTTGGTCCAACAGACGTTGATGGTCTGGTGACTCGCTTGGTAATTGGCCAACTTCTGGCCAATCCCCAAATGTTCGATGCATGTCTGTGGTCAGGTGGAGACAGATTTCGGCCATAATGACTCTAGAATATGCTTCTTCTGAGACATTAACGGCACAAAGTTCCCAATGATTTCGTGTTCCATATTTTGTATCTGACTGTCCGTGTTCATCGCACACACTCTCGATTGATGATTCTACACATTCTGTAACAACATCGAGAAAGTAGCCTGGATCTGTTCTAAGGTCCCAGAGATGGTCTGATGGAAATGCTGGTCAGTGTTTGATGTACCAATCCCAGGGGTTGGAATGGATTGGCACACCTATAGCCTCCGTGAGCTGAGTAGCAAGGAGTAACATTAGACTTCGAAAATCAAATGACCCAGGAGCATAGTAAGGGGCGCTCTTGTTCAATTCATTAAGACTAGTCCGACTCTGAATGGTCTCCGGAAGCTTCTTGTCGTGTAGTATCTTTTCGCAGCAACTTTCAAGGAATTGGAGCAGCTTCTGCTGTATCTCAAGAATTAACAGGCCTTTGAAGATATCAAAGTCGATTCCGTACTTCAAACGGTCCTGTGCAGATTGGTTGCCTTCTAATCGTAATAATTTCCCATAGCTATCGTTGTTATCTCCGGAAAGTGACCTATTGACAGATGAAAATCGTCAGCTACCACTCTCGCAAGGCCCGTAAGTACAGAATCAGCCTCAGCTACAGCGCTCTGATCGGATTGTGTTGAAGCACATGTGGAAGTTTCAGACGTACATGGAATGGCCTGAGCACGTGGCTGTAGAGAAGGAACCACTGTATCTCTCAAAGTCAGCGAGCTGAACATCAAAAATTGGGTTTCAATGAATCTCAGTGCCAGGCGAGCAAAATAGGCGAGCTTACACGGCACTATTCACAAGGCTTGCTTCTAAGTCTGGCCGAGCAAAAAGCTTTGGAAAGCACCTGGCGCGAGCTTCCATAAGTATTAGTAGATGTCTGCCTTTGGACAAGTCCTCCAGATTGAAATTCGGCCATTTGGCCGCGGAAAGTTCTTCGGGGTCAGTGATCACATGCCGTAATGGCTTCTCAGGCGGCTCCTTTTCGAAGATGGCGAAGTCCGGGCGATGTTTACGAGGAATTCCGGGCCATACTTCCATAAGAAATTCTTTCCTTGAGGCGCCACTTTTCTTAATCCAACGGGCGTTGATTGTGTCTTGGTGAAGGTCAAGGAGACTCTGAAGCTTCTCCCAACTCTTGAATATTGCATTTGACCGGAACGATGCTTCATCTTGAATATCCTCGGGGCTTCGTTCATATCCAAGGGAGCTATCTGGTACGCTGGGATTTGTTTCCTCCTTTTTGATGTCACCATTTGGTGGTATAAGGCTTGAGTTCTCCACTTTGAGCTCGGCAGCCAGAGTGAGAGAATTTGTGTCGTTCATTTTCGTCTCGGCAGCTGGTGCAGTAGACTCTATGGGGTTCACGTTGATCTCGTCTTTGCTACCTGCGCCAGCTGCTTCGGTAGAATCCGCATCATTTTTCACATCAAAGTCGGCAGGCGGTGTGATAGGATCTTTGTCGACTATTCTCCTCCTCTTGATAGCTGAAGGAACAGAGTGCATATTTTCCAGGTCCTCTATGTTGATTTCCTGAGCCAATACGGTAGGAGCTGTTTTCTCCAATTTGATCTCGACAGCCGGTATATTGGACTTCGTATTGGGCATATTGACTGGAGTTGGTGTAAAAGGTTCTGTGTATTCCATGTTGATTGTAGCTGGTGCAGTGGAATCTGTGTGCTCCGTTGTGGTCACGCCAATCTTATCCCCGGAAGTCAACTCGAGAAAGCCTTTCAGTCCTGTACGCTGTATTACGATATCATTGATATGGGACACAGGCGCAGTAGGATATCTATTCTCCGTTTTGATCTCGACCGCGAGTACTTTGGATCCTGCCTGGTATGTTGATATATCGAAAGCCGGTGGATTGGAAACTTCGTGCTCCATGTTGATATCCTTCATCTTCAT
This sequence comes from Rhynchosporium graminicola, assembly GCA_900074885.1. Taxonomy (NCBI): domain Eukaryota; kingdom Fungi; phylum Ascomycota; class Leotiomycetes; order Helotiales; family Ploettnerulaceae; genus Rhynchosporium; species Rhynchosporium graminicola. Next base: position 212,436 of record FJUW01000012.1, on the reverse strand, counting down.
ATCGAGAGCCAATGCGGTAGAAGCTGTTTTTTCCATTTTGATCTCGACGGCCAGTATATTGGAATTCGTATTGGTCATGTCGACGGGAGCTGGTGCTGGTGTAGTGGGACTTGAGTGCCTAATATCGATCTCATCACTGTTGATCTCAGCAGTCGGTGTAGTGGAGTTCGTTCGCTCCATATTGACGGGAGCTGGTATAGTAGAATTTGAGTGCTCCATACTGATCTCGTCGCTCTTGATCTCGGCGGCCGGTGCACGGGAAGCTGTTTTCTCCAGTTCGATCTCGGTATTTAATACATTAGGATCTGAGTGCTCCATTTTGATAGGAGCTGGGGTATCAGAATCTATATGCTCCATATTGACCTCGTCCACCTTTATCTCAGCAACTGGAGCGGCAGGAGCTGTGTGCTCCACGTTGATAAATATGCTCGCACCCAAAAAATACGGCTATTGAATGTTCTCCATTGAACTGTTGATAGCAGAATCAAGCCTCCAGAATGCGGAATGATGTTGTCTTGTCTCTCTTGGACAAACAAGATCGACTTCCAGTACAGCCTGTACAGTCACCGTGCAGGAAGGTGCGACTCTCGTGGTGTGAAAGTGGCTTTCCAAGGACTCCCAATTTCACCCAATTATCAACTCACTAGATGGTGTGCAAAAGTTTATTGACAAGATAACTTTCATATTGTTTCTTGATTACCGGTAACATCTCCATCTTGATCATCTTCATCATCTTCGTCAAGATCATCTAACGGGAACGTCAAAATAGCAGCGATTCCACCGAGACCCTCCAACCTCCTCCCACTTTCGTGATCGCTGCTGAGTACTCTCGCCTCACCTCCTTCCTCCTTAACCTTATCAACCAAAGTGACCCATCGTTTTCGAACACCGATCTCCTGGCTGCGGAACAGTGCATTGCTGATGAGCAAAATCCCCCCACCACGTCCAACTGCACCCTTTTCGACGGCTTGCTCAACTTCGCTAGGCCCATACCAGGCCCTTCCATCATCTTTCCGAAGCATCGTCATGAAGTCGTCCATAAAGCGGGTTTCTCTAGAATATTTGGTGTCTTTCAATTTTACCAACACTTCAGGGCTCTTCAGGACTTCGTTCAAGCTATGGAGATGCCCCGAGCTCGAATGAATTACAATGAAATTGCTTTTGTTTGCCAGTACGGCCTTCTCCGCTTTCCGCGTTGCCTCGTCGAGTATGTATTTTTGGAACCCGGCAGCTGTGAACCCAGGACTTGCAAGTAAAAGAGGTCTTGGTTGCGTGATATCGACATGCCGTTTCAGTGTCTCCAAAGTTGTCTCGTAGAACTTGATCAATCCTTTGTCATGATCACCCGCCCTACCTGATCTCTTCCTCGGGATCCCAGTTTCGACTCTTTGCTTCAATATCGTCTGATGCTCGGTGATGAGACATATGTTCGCCATACCCTCTTGCATAACAACAGCCGGTACAGTCCCCTCTTTATCCTGCTTGATTGCTTCTCGCACGACGTCTAGAGCGACAGAGTCCCATCCTTGGCTCTTTTCCAGTGTAAAGTTCCGTTGTAGCTCAAGGTCGAGGGTATGGAACGCGCCAACTTTTACCCACTTGTTCTCTTCTGCCACTTGTCCACTGACATGTAGCTGTCCAGCTTGGGGATCAAAGTCTATAGATGTAACGCGAATGAGGAGAGTTATATGGACTCGAGTGGATGAAGTGCTGCCTGTAGCAGACTCGGTCGTTACTCGACGAATGGCGCTCGCGCGGAGGAGGTCGGTGGAAGCAATTAGATTGTAAGCATGCCACTATCAAGAAAGCATGAGCCTCGAACTATATGGGTGACAAATGTTTCAGGAAGGGCTCTCACCATATCTTCTGGTTCTTCGGGGAAGAGGGTAATGGTTCCAGAGCCATCGCGCTCAATATTCTGTTTGATGAGGCGCATATTGTCGCGTTCAACATGGAGTAGAACTTTTGTGTTTCCTGAATCAAAAAATGACTTTGGGTTCGAGTTTCAAGCCGGTCGAGTTCTATTTCTTCCCGCGTGTACGGAGGTAGATCGAAATCAGCCTGATGCTATCATTAATTTCTTGATTGTGGCACAACAATCATGCCAAGAGATTGGGAGCTGGATGGCGGGGTAAATAGAGGGGCAAATATTTGTATCTTTTAGCGAGTACAGGAGGCATTTCAGGTTCGCAATGACTGGATTTTATTGCGAAAAGTTGCGTCATAATATTTTTTGGAGTAAAGAGCTGAGCTTGGTATGCATCACAGATTCCTCCAGAGAGATGGTAACTGAACATCGAATTTGGATGGTGACATGGTGACATCGAGCATACCTAGATCCTCACCCAAGTCAATAGCCGACTACCATGGCCGTGCCTACAGACCAATTCTGTCCTGGGTTAGGATATTCTCTGAGCATTTAAGGTCTGCTTTTTCCATCGATTTGAGGCATATGCTGTCATGCTATTTGGGTACTCCATACCAGTCGTGTTTAATTGATTAAAATATACTACCCAGAACTCGTCGATTCTTTCGTTGCGTTCCCACTCTCAGATCTCCTCCTATTTCCCTCTTTCCATCTCCTTATCTATCATTCATAGCCAGGTTTCGATACCTCTCAGGCAGTGGAGATGAATTTTCTTCTGGCTATTGTGTTGCGTATTTACAGCATCTAGGCAAGTATCTAGCCTCCATCACCACGAAGATTTAAGAGCATGCATGTATTTTAGCGAAGTATACAAAGTTGAAAGAGTGCATATAACTTGCCAGCCCTGATTACATATGAAGAGACATCGGAATGCAATTGAACAGCTGCTCTCATGAGATCTCGCGGTTCGCCACGTCTTCTTCAAGGTATCTATGTAGTCCACTGCGTGCCCAAGTCTGGATACTCAATGATAATCTTCGCTGTGCCGCGAATATTCTACGTAAAAGCTATAAACCACAGAACCCAAATCGATAACTCACATTGGTGTGATGTCAGCATATATCCAGGACTAGTGGAATTCACTCTGATCCCAGCGGAAGCTGACTCAACAGAAATGACGATGCAAGATGTCACACTGCTGCTCTTGACGCGTCGCAAGGAGCCTGGATTTGAGGAACATTGACGATGTTTCCAGACTTGCTACCAATGAATGCCATACTCCCAGCAGCCTCTACTTCCATGGGATTTTTTGCCACCTCAGCTGCAAGAAATGTGGCTCGTCAACTTTAAAACTCCTCAAATTCACAGTTTCCGCTTTTATCAGGTTGGGTAGTTGACGGCTGCTATATTCTCGCAAAAGCCGACTGAACTTACTGGGTTGTCGATCTTGCCGTGCTGAGAAAAAGTATCACTGATCTCACTATGAACAGATACTGGTTGGACACATCGGCAAAGTGTGCTGTAATCTTGGGCAACCTTGGATAGAGATATTGATTTTCTTGAACAGTGTACCCTCTAAAGACCAGGTGATTGAGAATGGACCAACCGGGTGTCTGAAGGATTCTCTTCCTAGAATGTCTACAGAAGCTTTTCTGTCTTCTCTCTACTTTCTATTCTGCAGCCTAATGTAAGTATATGCCTGGCAGTACCGACCAAACTGTGCTTACAATGGAATGACTTACGATGCAAGTCAACAACGGCAATGTTTGCTTCACTCAGAACCAGAACTTGGCTCATGCAGCACCTGAGCCTCACGCATCACCTGTTGTAATACCAACTGCTTCCCTCCACTGGAAATGTTTCCAATTTTCTCCTGTGCTGGACTTCCCCACAGCCCTGAACTAGACTGGAAGTTGGAAAATCATGTTCCTACCAGATGCGCAACAAATAGATTGTCGTCGGTTCGAACAAGTGAGCTAGGAGATATCCTTAAGGCTGTGTTGGCTTGTGATGATGGTAACTTAGTATCTCATCTTGCAGAAAAAGTATGGAAAGATAGAATGTTGACTGATGTTGGAGCGGGCTCGCCCAAATTGAACGCAGCCAAATTCCTGTGAAGAAGTGACTGCTCTGCATTGTGGATGAAGGAGAGTATTGCAATAGAATTAGAAATAGGAAAGAAAGGATTTTGTACTGTGATTTTGAAATGTAAGCCTGCCTTACACTTAATTCTATTTGAATATGGATGGAGCACATAATCGATCTGTGCGGTAGGAGCAACCTGGATCATCTGCTCCAAGGGGCTATGATACCAATCGTTGTCGGTTCTTCGAAGTTTTGCGATTGTTCCAGATGAGTTCTTGCTCGCCTCATGTTTGTGAAATGACTCTACCTCGAAGCGAGGTCTCGGGATGACCTTCGGCAAGAGGGTGCACGTTGAGATTAATAGGTGACCTCGAGCCGAGCGACGGACAAGACTCCGCAGTATAGTCCAACCGTATATTGTACCCCATTCTTGGATTTGAGATCTGCACTCCACAATGTCCGCAAAACCCCGACGCGGGGGAGATGGAAAGACGTGGAGACTCAAGTTATGCAGGAACGAGAGAAAGTATCAGAAGCTGTTTTCTTTCATGTGACTGTCTGTACTTATACCAGAACTTTCGCAACTCAATCTGAATGCCAATTCAGTTTCATTACCTTGAACCTAAAATCCCAAAAATCTTTTGATTCCCAATACCAATATCACCATCTTCAAAATGTCACCATCTGCAGTGGATTCGACGGTTCCAGCAACTAACACGCCCACTTCAGCACCGATTGTCCAAACACAAATCACACTTTCCAAGAAAATTATCGCAAGTCAGTATTTTTGCTGCTCTCTGAGGAGAAACTCTTTGCTAACTATCCACAGTCACAGGAGCAAATCGAGGAATTGGACTCGGAATAGCTGAGTGCTGCCTCGCCAATGACGCCGAGAAAATCTATTCAATCGATCTTGCGGAGCCAGGAGAGGAATTTCAAAAACTCGCAAAGCAATATCCTGGACGTCTGTTCGCTATTCAAGCAAATGTAACTAAAGAGGCAAGCGTTCAAGAAGCTGTTGATAAGATTCTTGCCGAAGCTGGCGGCCTACACGGAATGGTATGCAACGCTGGACGAACCAACCACAAGTCTGCCCTAGACTTCACAACAGAGGAAATTGAGTCTCTCTTCAATATCAATGTGAGTGAATTTGAATGTGTTCCGAAAGCTAATTTGGAACTGACTTTCAATTCAGCTTTTTGGAGCATTCTACTGTGCAAGAGTCGCTGCGAAGGCTTTCATCAAACAAGGTGTTAAGGGAGCTGTGGTATTCACTGCTTCAATGGCTTCATATAGGCCCAACAAGGTAAGAGACTTGATACAATTGGCTGCAACTAGATGCTGAGAGACATTTTTAGGTTGTACCATCGGCGCCTTATGGAGCGTCCAAGGCTGGTGTTCGAAACATGACACACACCCTCGCCATGGAGTGGGCCAAGTATGGCATCCGCGTCAACAGTGTCTCTCCAGGTCTGGTCAGCACTGCAATGACATACTGGGTCCCTCAACAAAAGGATTGGGAACAACAACTTCAATACTATGGGGGTATTCCTAGGTTGGCCGAGGTCCAGGAGGTTGGAGGCGCGTACGTGTATCTGCTGAGTGATGCAGCCAGCTACACTACATCTATCGATATTCCCGTCAATGGCGTTATTGGAAGTAAGTCTACCCACATCTGCGCCTTGTATATCACATGCTAATTGTCTCTTGCAGTTTGTTGATTTCTCGTCCTTCGGACTCGGGTAAATTTTGACGGGCGATAGGTTAAAATATTGAAAGAGCAAAATAGTATACCCAACAAATTAAACATTACAACCACCCAACAGACGACCAGTTTCCATGATTAGGATTTTCCACGATTTATTATGATGTATCTCCCAATAATTGATATGATCAGTTTGATGTTGGTGATACAAATCTTATTCCGGTTGGCGTTGCCTTGCGTCGTTCACTTGGTACTTGACTGTCACGAATGAGGTATTGGATGTAATATTGAGAACGAATTACGCGAGGCCTGCTGAGGAATCTTCATGTCTTCGTTATTGTATTTTGCCATTCTCAAGGTCCTTTGGTTTCTCATGTGCTCGCTTCGATACTCGATCGAGCAATGCTCTCGTAGTTCCCACAGACAACAGTTTGCAGTAGCAGCAGTGTTACTTCGGGAAAAGGCGATCGCTGGAATGCTTTCAGTGACCAGCTTTCATCAATCCCCGTCAACAAAGCGTAGGTTATTTATTGTAACTTTATATCAAGGACCAACATTGGATCAAGGCGAATCCGATTCTTGACTGGCGAAGCAATACCTGTTCGAAGTCATAAATAAGGTCATCAAATATTTATACGACTTTAATTGATAACTGCGATATTTCTTATGTATGAGGATCTAAAGTCGTGAGAGTGTTTTGGGACAATGCAGAGCGATTTGTTATGTCATGAGACATAAGATATTTAGTCTCTATACTGAGTGGCAATCTTTAGGAACGTATTTGCTTTGCCTCGGATGGCGAGCGTGTGCAGGCATCATGATTGTGTGGTATTAGGATTGCAATAGAAAGACAAAGAAGTGTGGTTCGGAGGAACTCTGGTATTCAAGCTGAGCCGCCGACCCATTCATGAGTTGCGGAAACGGCACGCAGACATGACAGCCAAGAGCACTTAAAAGTAAACAACACTTCATGTAGAGTTGCCTGGATCAGGACTAGCGGCTCTTCGCGCTCGCTAATACATGTTTAGGTCCACAAATCCTCGTCTCGGGGGCCTCATTAGCTAGAACGCCCAGACTTTACTGCCCACTTTCCATTATCTTCGGGACCAGAAAACTGGAACATTGGATCAATGCCAGACTCATGGAGTCATGGGAGCCCACAACCGTGTTTGTCCATGTTCGTGGCGTCTGGGGACCCCGTCTTTCCTCCGTAGTTATGGCCTGTCTCTGCTTGAGCTGGAAATCGATTTGCTTCCAGTAAATAATCAAAGTACGGGCGTATAAGACGTGGTTGTTCACCCCGCTTCTATGTGACCTACATCCTCCTTTGATACATCACACATCCTCTTCCATCTCTCTTCTCTCGGTCAACGAAACCGGACTCACTCACAATGGACAGTAAATTCACAGATGAGTATGCGCAACAGATTGAGGATAAAAGGGAGGACGAAATGGACGCAACAATCGACTATGTTCCGGGGAGTGATGAGGAGAAGAAGCTGGTCCGCAAAATCGATACATTCCTGCTCCCAACCATTTTCCTCATGTACCTCTTTTCTTACATGGATCGTACCAAGTACGTGTTCTGGAACTCTCAACTTCGGAAAAGTATCACAGAGATTAACATTTTACAGCATTGGGAATGCAAGAATTGCGGGAATGGCAAAAGATCTAGATCTAGACTCGCAACAATATTCTTTCATTCTCGTCGTGTTCTTCATCGGCTACGTGCTCTGCGAAGTCCCTTCCAAGTGAGTATTGTTATCGTTGAAGTCCGAAGAGTTGGCCCTAATGTTCTGGCAGCATGATTCTTTCGCGCGCTAAACCTTCGATTTTCCTGCCTGCAATCATGTTTCTTTGGGGTTGTGTTACGATCGGAATGGCCTGGGCAGATAGTTACGAACATCTTATCGCCTTCCGTGTCGTTATCGGATGTTTAGAGGCTGGATTTGGACCAGGTATCTTGCTTATGCTTTCTTCAGTATGTATTGGGGCAGCCAGCCCAATTTTCGTCTTTCCAGTGTCTTGTGATTCCTGTCCTATTCAGTATACTTATTTGATCAAGCAATCGCTGACCCTCGTTGCGTAGTGGTATGCCTCCCCAAGATCCCAACCATAAAATCTCACTAAAACCCCTGTTCAGGTACAAGAAGGATGAGCAAAGTAAGAGATTCTCGGTGTATATTTCTGCGGCTATCCTCGCTGGTGCATTTGGCGGTCTGCTTGCCGGAGCAATCGCCAGTGGAATGGACGGTGCATTGGGTATCCGAGGATGGCGTTGGCTTTTTATCATCGAGGGTGCTTTAACTGCCGGATGGAGCGTCTGTGCCTATTTTCTCCTGCTCGACTTTCCAGCAAATACCAAACGATTAAGCCCCCGAGAGCGCGAGCTTGCCATACAACGTATCATCGCCGATTCCAACACGGTTGCCACTGAAGATTCGCCTCCTATCAGCCATCTTCAAGCACTGAAGCTGGGAGTACAGAATTGGCGTACTTGGGGATTTACCGTAGGATACATGGTTAGTTCTCCGAACTATGTGCTGATATTTCTACTAACATACCAGGTCATCATTGGTGCCGGAACTCTCTCGTACTTCTACCCAACTCTCGTCCAAGGACTCGGATATACCTCGACCAAAGCCCAATATATGACTATACGTAAGCACCAATTTTTCGCTGTATCATTTCCCCTTCCATTGGTTTTCCAAAAGTTGAGGCCCTTATTACTCCCGGCATACTCCCATATACCCCGAGACATTGCCTAAAGAAGTAAACTGACTCAGAGATCCTGATATATAGCAATCTACATGGTAGCATTCGTCTGCAACATCGTCACAGGATACTTTGCAGACAAAGCGCCAGGTCAGCGCGGACTGATCATCGGTGGCGGACTGATCATCGCAACGATCTGTTCCGTCATTTTCTGCGTTGTTTACAACTTCACAGCGCGCTATGTCCTCCTTGTGTTTATGGTTCGTGATCTTTCCGCCCTTTACCTCTCGGTGATTTTAAATCAGCATCAAACTTTCTTCGTCGTGAAATATACTGTGTCTCCTATACTAAAGTTCTTCTTAGGCCGGAGCGATCTGGACCTGCAACGCACTCAGCTTGAGCTACGCATCTTCCACATTCGGTGCCATGCCCAACGAGACCAGAGCCATCTGTCTCGCCATCGTCAACGCGCTTGGAAACCTGGCTTCTATCTACGGCGCATACTTGTATCCATCTACCGATGCGCCAAAATACATTATGGGGTTCAGTGTTGTCAGTGCGATGAGCGCGTTTGGAGCTGTGGTTTACATCCTTCTGCATGTTTTCGTGCGCAGATATCCTGTGTCGCGCAAGGTATGAGGGAGGATTTTAAGGGTAAGCCTGCTGTACATGATCATGGCGATGTCTTATCATCAATATTCTTAGCCAATCGATTTTCAATTATCTGTGAAACCTGAATATCCTCTCGGAGACGTGCTTGTCCGTGCATCAACTCCGTGAAATCTTGTGGTTAGCTGGTGTGAATGATGGAGAGTCAGATGCGACCGCTTCTTGCAAGCACATTTTCAAGATTACCATCATTCCTTTTCCACTACTATAATATCAACCCTTCTAGACAGAAACACACGAAGAGTCACTAGTTTTACATCCTCTCGCCTTCTATACTCTTTCACTAAATCGGGTTGTGATATCTTGTCAAAATATGATTCATTGAAGGGTTGAGGTATCAGGCAAGAGATATTATGAGATTGAGAAACGCTACAACCAACAATGGAATCCCCTCCATGAAAATCGCGCGCTCTCGCTTAAGCGAGTCTCATCAACAAAAAGAGAGCAAAGCGGACGATTACAAAGCGCGCGAAAATAAAATATATAAACATCATCTCCACCTCAAACTATGATGACTGATATCTTTCCATCTAGTTTGGTACGTAGGCAAGAGTGATATACACGTGACTTACCCCTCTTTCCCCTCAGCCCTCGTGTCGAGGGCATTTCGACTTACTCGGCACTAAGCACCATCAGTGTTTTTGGTCGGAAATGGCAGAGAAACGAAAGAGCATGGGGAAACTTCCGCGAGGCGAAGGCCTTGAAGCGAAGGAAGCTGGCGGGTTGCAGTTTTGAAACCAATGCCTCTTGAGTGTATTAATACCTAAAACAATTTTAAACCGAAGGTAAACATCAATTCTGTGGACATAACTCAATAATAATTTCGACGCTCGTAACTTACAACAACAGACAGCAAAAATCAGATTCAAGATACCAACGAGCACAAAGTCACTTTTCTACGTTCACAAAGATACGTAAAAGACGTGGCGAGCTTAAAGAAATCATGGGATCTATCAGCCAAGATTGGGAATCCCAACGGTCTCAAAACCGCACATTACAGATTCTCGAAGCAGCCGAAACGGGGAAATACGGAGTCCTCGCCACAATCGCCTACAATATCGAACACATCCTCGGCTTCGTCAAAGCAGCCGAACAAGCGCGCTCTCCGATAATCATCCAATTCTTCCCTTGGGCCATCACATTCTCGAACGGACTTCTGATTCGCGCCGCTGCCGACGCCGCGAAACGCGCTTCGGTCCCAGTTGCGATCCATCTCGATCACGCGCAGGATGAGGCTCTGATTAGACATGCAGCTGACACGCTACCGTTTGATAGTATCATGGTGGACATGTCACATTTCGAGAAAGAGGAGAATCTGAGGAAGACGAAGGAGTTGGTGAGGTATTGTCAGGATAGGGGCATTGCGACTGAGGCTGAGCCAGGGAGGATTGAGGGAGGTGAAGATGGTGTGATGGACACGGAGGGCTTGGAAGGTATGAAAACGACGACAGAAGAGGCTTCAGACTTCGTGGCTACGGGTGTAGACTCGCTGGCTCCTGCGATTGGAAATGTGCATGGAGAGTACGGGCCTGCCGGGCCGAACTTGGATTTTGAGAGGTATGACTGTTTGCCGTCCTTTTTGACATTTACCTCTTTTTCTGCCGGATAAAGATCTGATATTTTTCGCCATAGGCTTGAGCTGGTAAGAGCCCACGTCAACGGCAAAGTCCGTATTGTTCTGCACGGCACGAATGGTTTCAAGCCGGAGCTTTTGCAACGTTGCATTGCAGCCGGTGTGTCGAAAATCAATGTCAACAAACTGGTACTAGACGATTATTTTGACCATCTCAAAGCAAAAGTTTCGAAACTTACCACGACAGCCTTGATGGAAGAAGGCGTCGAGAAAGTGGTTCGCCAAACTGTTGAGTGGATGGAGAATATTGGCTCTGCGGGGAAAGCGCCCAAGAAAGCTTGAGATTTAGATAGGATGAATATCCTAATAACGGCCAATTCGTAATTCAAAGTGATGTCTTATCCTCGTCGAAATCGTGAGCTTAGGCATTGTAATAGGAGCTTACTTAGAGCCCTCCTGACCCTCGCCTTCAGTCCAAAGTTTTTGTAGCTCCTGCTCTAATGGCTTGATTGGCCATCCTGTTCTTTGACGGCATGTTCGAAGAAGTTCTACTACTGCCTTCCTCTCCTTGGAATCCTGAACACAGGTTCCCGCTACATCATGTATCAGCACAATGGCATCATCAAATCAAGGTTGTATTACCTATATACACACATTGTGATGACAGGACACTCGAGGCATAATCGTCTAGTGTTGTTGCGATTCCACAGATATTGGCGATACACTTCTGCTTCAATTTTGCCTGCCACAAGAAATCGTTTAAACCACCTCGTGAAGGCCTGTTAATGAGGAGGAGCAGCTGTGCTGCGTTATATAATTGAATCGCAACCGCTTCAGACCTTCGTCAGTAATTTGACAAAGGCTGAATTAATTCATGCTTACCGAGCGAAGGTGGATGTATCCAGATAGGCTCGAAGACATCAGACGATGAACGTTTCCAGGACAAAGAATTGAACTCTGCCGTCAAATATTGGTGCCACTCCTGAAGGGTCTGCGTCAGACGGTCCGCCTCCTGTATCCTTATAGCCATGTTCCCACCGCATGCTTCAATCGCTTCCCTGGAGCAGTAGTCAATGACTCGAGCTACAAGGAAGACTGATCGGACTGCAAGCTCATGGGGATTCACTATGGTAACGGGGAATCAGCAATGACCACATAAGAGAACTTTTTGAGAAGGGTAAGACGTCTCAAGACCATGTTAGAATATTCAGGGAAACAAATTCTGGGCTCCCTCATTACCTACTGTCATCGTATGTCCTCACTGGCTTCCAAAATGTAAATGTCTTTCTGTTCTCCCGGAATGCAGCCCATATATCCTGACAGAGCCAAGCCCACCAGACAGCCTGCTTCAATCCTTTGGAGTCCCCGTGAATGACTTGTGATCGCTGAATCAAAAACACGCCCTGAAGATGTCTCTCCCAATCCATTCCTGACCCATCTAGCATCTCATAAGTGGAGACTATGAGCGCAGTTGCCAGAAGCTCTAGACTCGTTTTGTAGCTATCGTATTGCATGGCTTTAGCGACGTAATGAAGTGTTTCATTATAGTATTGGAGTGCATCATTGCGATCATGCACTTGTTGATTAGCGTCTGGATTCAGAGAAAGGTGACGAGCTGAAAGAGTGAGAATAGCTTTCATTAATCCTACATTATGCATCTAGTCACCATTTAGCAAATAAAATCCAGCTGTTGAAAGCCATCATCCACTCACAGCGAGATGCGGAACAAATGTCGAGAAGTTGCGCCAGGGGTCGAAAAGGTCTATCTAGAGTCCTTGTCAGCAAGTTTAAGCGTATTACCACGATGCGGATCCTACCCAGAGGCTTATATGCTTAATGAAATTCTCAAATAGGGTATGCTCGTGCTGTTGGAGCTGTATGGGATCAGAGGATAACCACTGTTGCTTTTCGGATGCCTTGAATGCATCATAGGCAGGACAACGTTCCTTAAGGTGCAGAGAGCTAGAAGTTGTGGAAAGAGTTCTGTGATGCCCTGCTACAGGGAAGCCCTCATACGAGGCACCTGCAAAGCCAGGAGTGCTGGGATTTGGATGCCTCGGTGATTCCCCGTGACTTTGAAGATCCTCTATGCTGTCAAAAACTTGAGAAGCATCCAGATCTGCATCAGTCGCAAGCAGATCAAACCATCGAGTGATAGCTGCGTTGTACGACAGTTGTTCGGGAGATGAAGCAGCTAGTCCAACACTGCCTGGGCTGAAATTATTACCAATCGAGTATCGTGTTGCCCCATATGCGGAGAGTACTTCAGGGAATGGAGCATACTGCATACTAGATTCTGCAGGCTCTGCCTGCATGAACGTACTTATCTGATTATCGCTTGTACTTGATTGGTCATATGGTCTGCTTTTATTACTTGTTGGTCGTCGAAATCTCTCTGATGATGGTGATACCGGAGAGGACACCGGTGGTTGAGTACGATGACCTTCCCATCTACTTGTATCAGTCTCAACAACATTTCCCGATGTTGATGACAATGAGGTATCTTCAGCAACTTGAGGTTGATCATGATTAGTATCATGTTCATGCACCACTCGATTATTATCCTCACTATCTTCAACATTTTGATTGGAGCTGTTAAGATTGGCGGTCAGAGTAAGAGTTCTGTTTGAGCTTCCGGAACTTGAACTTGAATTTGAGTTCGAGTAGACGCAAGCATAGCTGCCTTTTTCACATCGACTACAGGCTGGCTGCAGCTCATCACATTTTAAATGTCTCTTGCGACACGTGAAACTGCTGTATAGTCAACAAATGTCACGCTTGAATAAGTATATACCAGTGATGCCAAAGAATAGTACTGTCGGAACGACTTACCATCCAGTAGTCTTACGAAGCCCCTTCCCTCGTGACTTTCTGTTCCTCGTCCGAACAGGGCTTGCGCCGGCAGTAGTAGTGGTAGCGGGGTACTCGTCCATTGAGAAGTACTAGTAAGGGACCTCTGATGGCAGGGTCTAGACTGGTAATAGCGTGAGACTGTCGTACCCAAAAATGTTAGGTATGCAATTCAGAAGGCGAAGTCAACTACATGGAGCTCGTCTCGAGAAGGAAGAGAGTGTCTCGCGTCGTGGAAAGGGAAAATGTTCCAGGAAAGGACTGCAGATGCGGGGAAATTACCAGACCCACAAATAGCACTGTACCTTTCGCATCTAATTCTGTCACCTCCCTCTATCAACTATCACGTAAAACTGGGGGTGCGGAGGAGGAAGCCAAAGATGAGGCTGGATCTGGGGTTAGGTGTCGTTCATGACTCGCTAAATCGGCGATTGCCGGGAACCATGGTCGTCTGCCGCGTTGCTCTCTTGGCTCATAGGTGCCTCGACTCGAGCACGTCAGCCGATGAGACAGACCAATTCTTCCCAATTATGGGTTAGATGACTCAACTCGTTACGGGAGGTTCCAGCCTACTTACCCAAGATGGTATACAACTGTAGTATACCTAAGCGAGGAACGATCCGTAAGCGAGGTACTAATTCAAAATACTAATATCAAACTTTACGATAACACCTTTTGCCGAGCTGAGCTTCGTGAACATGTCTCGTCGATGGTTGAGCAAATCAAGTTCTATCTTTGAATTTTGGACTATATAGATTCGAGTGGTATACCAACTGGGAGCTTGAGAACTGTATCAACTGCTGTCATCATGCTGTCGCGAACACTGGAAGGGAAAATCGCAGTCATCACAGGAGGCTCAAGAGGTACTTTCCCCTGGTAATTTCCTGCCATGAATCCTTCACTAATTCACCAAAAGGAATCGGGTCTGCAATCGCTCGAAACCTAGCTTCTAGAGGCTGTTCATTAGTCCTCAACTACTCTTCACCAAAGTCATCAGAACAATGCATATCTCTCGCAAAAGAGCTAGAAGAGAAACACGCATTACGATGTATCGGAGTTCAAGCAGACATGGGATCGATATCAGGTCCAGCCGACCTCATACAAACGGCGAAAGCGCAGCTTCTTCTAGGATCACCCTTTCGGATAGACATCATAATCAACAACGCCGGTGTAGTTAACAACACAAAGATCGAAGATACAGATCCTGAAGATTTCGGCTGGATGTACCGAACCAACGTGCGAGGACCTCTACTGCTAGTGAAAGCAGCAATTCCATATTTGCCCCAAGATCGGAGTGGGAGAATAGTCAATGTATCCTCTATATCTTCCACAGAGGGTTTTGAGGAACAGTCTATTTATGGTGGCACGAAAGCAGCGCTGGAGGCTATGACAAGGACTTGGTCACGAGAATTAGCCGAACGCTGTACGGTGAATGCTGTCAACCCAGGACCCGTAATGACAGATATGTGGACGAGTATGCCGCTTTCTCATAGGGCTGGCTTGAAACCCTGGGTATCGCATACGCCGCTCGCAGCTGTTCGGCCTGGATTAGATAATGCAGACTTAGTTGCGGACGCGGATACTGTTGGAGGCAGACCAGCGTATTCCCATGACGTGGCAGGAATTGTGAGCATGCTGTGCTCGGAGGAGAGTTCTCTGTGTACTGGACAAGTGATTTGCGCCAATGGTGGGATGAGAATGGCTATATAGGTTAATCTAGAATCTCGAATCCAGTATTATATCTAACAGAGTGAAGTTCAGTGAACCACCGCAAAAGCAATTTTCGTCCTCCTCTACCGATTAATTCAGATTAATTGCGTCTGTCAAGGATGTCAAAGTGTATGACCATTGTGCCAGAACTTACGAGCTCGGTAGGGGCGAAAAGAGACAGCGCTTCTATCTTTCAAAGAGTATTGGCGACTGATTTATGGAAAATCTAGAGTTATGATCATCTACGACTTTACACTACATATCAACTTCTGTTAAAATCAAAATACCAAGTCCACGTACTTACATGTCAGGTAATCGCATGTTGATGACGTAATAACATCACGGACTCACTACTGTATCCAAATAGTTGAGGCTTTCAACCCACTACTTCTCCAGCCATAAACAGTGTGTGAGTATTTTTAATTATTACTACCAATAGGAGCTTCATCACCTATATCCGATGTCAAGACTGAAGCAAATCCAGCATCATCTGACCAACACAAAACCATTCCCGGGGTTAAGGTAAGTAAGCCCTTCGGGAATTTCCCAACTACTTTCCATCCATTATATACACAACCTGATTACGAGTCCACGTCCTTTACAGAATTTCCTTCTCCTTGCGGATTCTCGAGCCTCCCCTTCAACGCAGGGATTTGTTTTATATCATTTGTTTGATATCTGTCTGCTAATTAGACACTGGATGAAAAGTAACACAATGGCATCCCTCACAATCAACTCCAAGCAGCGCATGAACTCAGGCTATGAAATTCCTACTTTAGGATACGGCGTAAGTTCCTCTCTCCCCCCATATCATCAGAAAATATCTAACAAATACCAGGTCTACCAAGTGTGCGTACAGCCCAATGGTCTCTCATCTTCATCGCTAAACCCAGCACCAGTCCAGCAGATATCTGCGGCGACGTAGTCACGCAAGCATTGCAAGCCGGCTATCGTCACGTAAGGATCTCCCAACCCTATCATCATTTTCCCATCTAGGTATCTAACTAAAATGCTACATGCAGATCGACAGCGCAGCAATGTACCGCAACGAGATCCCCGCCGGGCAAGCGATTCTCTCCTCCAACATCCCGCGCTCCTCAGTATTCTTCACCAGTAAAGTGTACCAACCGTCCCTCACCTACGTAAACCCAACCCTTCTGTTCCTCTTCCTCACCCCCCTCCCCATCTAAAAAACGCATAAACCCCATGCTAAACCTCCGACCCTCCCCTAGGAAGGCGTCAAGGCCCAAGTATCCACAAGCCTACAGAACTGCGGCTTGAAATACATCGATCTCATGCTAATCCACGCACCGTACGGCGGTCGCTCGGGTCGAAAAGGCGCATGGAAAGCGCTCGTCGAGTCCGTATCTGAGGGGAAAGTCCGCAGTATCGGCGTGAGTAATTACGGCGTTCAACACCTGGACGAGATGGAAGAGTACATGAAGGAGCTCGAGGAAGAAGGTGGGAAGGGCATGGGTGGAGTCCTCAGTGTTGGGCAGTGGGAGATTCATCCTTGGTTGCCGAGGAAGGATATCGTCGGTGAGTGTTGTCTTCCTTCGATAAAATATTTCCCGCGATGATGATGATGAGCGAGTTTCAACTGATTCCATCCCCTCACCAGAATGGTGCAGAACCCGCAACATCATCATACAAGCCTACTCGCCCCTCGTCCGCAGCCAAAAGCTCGACTCTCCCGCTCTCCAGCCCCTAATCGAAAAGCACCACAAGAGCGCCGCGCAGATCCTCATCCGATGGAGTCTACAGCACGGATACGTGCCCCTTCCCAAAAGCGTGACGTCCACCCGAATCGTGGAGAATGCTGCGGTGTATGATTTCGAGTTGAGCGAGGAGGATATGCAGCGGTTGGATTTGGATGGCTATTTTGTCAGTGGCTGGGATCCGACCGTTGCGGGTTTGGATAGGTAGAGTGCGTGTTCTTGTTCGTGAGTTTAGCTTTGAGTCCTAGTGATAAGGGTCGTGTTTGTTATAGTACAGGTTTTGGTGCTTTACAAAGAGCACTCCTCGTGCCTTCGAGCATCAACACGCACCTTGCCATATCACGGCCCTCCTCCCTACTTGTCTCTCGTTCCTAATTGAGCAACCTGCATTAGAGGTTCTGGAAAGCTTCGAGCTAACATGTACTTTTGAGTTATAACTAACAGCCTACCGGCTACTGTATCGATGTCACAAAACCCCAACCTACTGGCAAGCAGAAATTTGCAGCCGTCTCACCGACCTACCTACACGCGTAAATTTCCACCCATGCGATACTCGATGAGAGGTCTACTGTGCTGCGAATATAGCAAATGTCTTCCAAGAGATACCCAAAATATCTTTCCTTAGGGATGAATGGTAAGCGAGTTGGCGAGCACGAGAAAGCTTTTCTGTAGGCATAAATCTGTCAAACGAACCAGGGAAATGAAACCTCGAAGAAGACAATAAACACACCCAAGAGATAGACGAAAGTATGGAAGCAGGGGAAAAAACTCATATTGGTATCATATCTACAAGCATTTCCGCTACTACAAGCCACCAACCGTATGATCCTCATCAAGCGATCTCTTGATTTCGTTTATCTCCTCGATAGACCAGACAAGCTATCCTCGTTCTTTCCCAGCCCACCTGCCTTGGCCCTTTCCAGGCCAGGTTCCGGTCGGCCACCTTGACTTCTCGTCTCCTCTGAGACCGACAAGTCGTCCTCGAGGCAAAACTCCCTCGAGTGACGAGTAGAGAGGGAAAAGGAACGCGCAAATCCGCAAAGCTCCGTCCCAATTTTCGTGGGTCAACTGACCAAACTCCCGCTCCGCTTTGCTTGTTTAGACCGAACCACTCACACCCAAAGTGTAGACCCGAACCTCGCAATGCATAGAATACAATCGACCTCATGCGGCCGCCCCATAGAATGTATGTGCTTTCCTTTTCGCACTGAAGTGGGTGGCATCTTCATGCTTCTTTTATGTGTTTGTTTTGATGAGAGAGCAAAGGCATAATCCTTTCCCTCTCTGCTTTGTATCTCTTCGTTTACTCCCCGCTACTAATCACGACTCTCGCCCCCTCTTTGCCGAGTATTCCGCGCTCCTGCGGCTTTGGGCTATGGCCTCTGCCCTTCTTCCTGCCTAAGAATGAGAGCATTCCCGATGGCTTTGGAGCAACCTCAATTTTCGCATCTGCGGGCAAGGTCGTGTCGTTCTTGGCGAGATCAGACCAGCTGCCAGTCTCGCCCAACACAACTTGCATTCCACCGCCCATTGACTCCTTTCGAGTTCCCGTCGGTCGTTGTGAGCGGCTATATGATGCTTGGTATGGCGAAAGAGGAGGATGGTAATTATTGCCTTGGCGTCCTGCTGATCCTGACAGCGAAGTTGGCTGTCCATTGGTCATGGGTAGAGGTGGCACTGCCGGCGGTGATGCCGAAGCCACCGATGATACTTGCGACTTTGATTTTGATCTCCTTCTTGAAGTTGCAGAGTTGGCTTTACTGATTACTCGACCTACACTTGGTGTCTGATCATTCTGTAATGGTTGGTTCCAGTCCGATGGCGATAAATTGGTAGGGGCGTTCGGGTCAGAAGCTTCGACCAATCTGTTGAGCCTATATTTCGTGTTATAGTGTGCAATCAAACAGAGGAGTAGACCTTTCTTACGCTGCAGTTGTATAATCAAACGGTGTGAACTGGGCCTCAATCATCTTGTATAGCTCATCTTCTCGGATCTCCTTTTCGGTCGCATCGTCTTTGAGCTGTTCCCTAGGCTTTTGTCTGCGGGCCCGAGCCTCCAGCGGCGCCTCTTCCAACAATAGTTCCTCGAGATCGTATGTAGCATCGAAATTAGTCTTCTCAGACGACGGAACAAAGACAGGCTCTATTTCTTTCCTTTCCAAAGCTTCAAAGTCTAGTGGCCGGAAAAATGGATTATCTGTGAAACTGTAGAAACTTGCAGAGCCAATACGCTTCTTTGGATCCTCCTCCAGAAATGAACTTATAGCATGTAGACACGGCATCGATACCGGAGGGTCTGTTACTGGGAATTTGGGATTCGCTTTCGTGATCTGCACAGCTAGTGTACTTTGTGTGCTGCCTTCAAATGGTCTCTGTAAAATTCGTGTGAGTGTAGAATTCAATATGGATGTAATGCATTGTCATACCTTGTTGTAAATGCACTCGTAGAACAAAACCCCTAATGACCACCAATCCGCTCCATTCGTGTACCCGGTTCCCCTGTAGACTTCTGGCGCAAGGTACGCCAAAGTTCCCGATTTGCTCGTCAAGGGCTTTCCCGGAGTGAAGTCCGACGCAACGTTCTGTTGAATGTTAGTTGTGCCGATAGCAACCATAATCCTAACTCACAAAGTCTGCCAAATGGATGTGTCCTTCCGAATCTAGCAAAACATTATCTGGTTTGATATCTCGGTGAACGATTCCTTGCTTGTGGATATATCTCAAGGCGCATCCCAACTCCGCAATCCAAAACTGCACAGCTTCTTCTGTGAATGTTTTTCTCGAAATGTGGAACCGTAGATCACCTCCATTCATCAAATCGATGACCATGTACCTAACCTTGGATTAGCTCCTTATCCTGACTCCCAGCGTAGATATCCCTCACATGTATTCGATGTCTTGGAAAGAGTATCGTAGATTACAAATGAACTGATAATTTAAGTGCTCCAACATCCGCCGTTCTCTAAGTATGTTCCGTACGCTCTCGGATCGGACGACTAGACGCAAGGTTAGTAGCTGCTTCAACGACGGAGCCACCTCTCTCTCGTACCTTCATCCTTCCTAATGTATCTTGGGGGTGTAATGTCAGCACTTTATCAGCTAGGAACAACGGAGATGCATACTTCAAGGCAAACGTCAGGCCAGTATCTTTTCGCTCCACAATCCTAACCTTCCCAAAGGCACCTTTCCCGACAACTCGCAACAGCCGGAAGTGATTGAGATTTACTGCAGAGTGATTAGAAGATGCTCAGATCCATTCCAGCCAACCGCACTGCTGGTTTTTGGGACTGTGCCTACCTTCATCGGAGAAGCATACAGCAGACTGGCCGTTACCCATTGACGCGTTGTAGCCTTGCCAGCCAGTCTATAACCCGTGGAAGTGTATGTTCGAAGCGTAATTGTTGCCCAAGGGCATGCTCACGATAGCTGAATTGGCCTGAGCGGGTGCAATGTTACAAGCGTGGGAATATGCCTTTACTTGGTTCTCGATATTCGAATGAGTGTATGTCGCGGAGGCTGGTGGTACGGAAGGTTTCCAAGTTTCCCTTACACAAGTAGAATCGCTTTTTTGGGCCGAGAAGTTTAAACCCACCACTGCCAGTGTGGAAGGTCAAGGTCGCGCAGCACGAGATAAATTCTTCTAGGTGGAATTCTAGAAGGATTGCGGTCGATCGATCAAAGTCTGGCGGGCCCGATGGAACAAAGGGGGGATTCTCGAATGTTTCCTCTCTGACTGTGTCTGAGACTCTTTGGCTGCACCCCACTCCACTGAATCCACTCACGCACTCACTCACTCACTCACTTCCACGCTCTCCGTTCGGCACCTCGTTTCCGGTTGAATATCCCTATGTCTGCCTTTTCGAGTGATTCGGACACAAGCAACGAAGAATAAATCGATTGGCGTTCTACGGGTGAACTGGAGTAGCAGCAAAAAGGAGTCTGCATCGAAGCCGTGGGACCAGGCTGGTAGTTAAAGGGATCGTTAAAATCGGGCACAGGCACAGCACAGGGGGAAGATGGCCAGCCACTAAACCTGGTCTGGACAGGGTGCGACCTCGCTGTAATACTGTACTTAGTATTTGTAGTCCACTGCTTCCCTGCCGATTTAGCAGTCTGAACCCTGAATACCGAAATTCGTTAAGGAATTGCGAAGTCCAGAGCAGTACCTTTATCAGGTACCTAGGTAGGCAGTTACGAAGTATGGTATACTTGTAGGTAGGCTGGCAAGAGCAGAGAAGCTGTCTCAGCCGAGCATAGAAGGAGGGAGAAGTCCCTTCTACCTACATAGGCAGATAGGTAGGTACCAAATATCTAGATACCTAGGCATATGGATTCCAAGACATCGTAGTAGAAGAAACTGTATGAAGGTACTCACTTTACTTCTGTAAGGTAAGCTATGCTCTCTCTCTCTCTCTCTCGCTCAAGCCTTTGCGTGGGTAGGTATTGTAGCTATACCTAGCCATACCTAGGGTTTGAAAGTGATTTGTGTACAATCGGTAGGTACCCTCCCTGTACCTGTACTTATGAGACAGCGAGATACTGCCGGCTTCTCGCTCTCGGGCTGATGTATTCGTACTGTACCTTGCAGAGCAACTTGCAGAGTATGGTGCTCGTGCTCGTGCTCGTGCTCGTGCTGAGGATCTTGCCCTGTTAATCCCAACTAAACCTTTTCCCCAACATCTGCAAGTCCGGCCTCAGCTTCCTTCCTCTTCGTGTTTCCTATTGCATCGTCACATCACATCACAACCAACGTCTCGTGCGCCGCCGAATTACTACCAGGAAATCGTGGTATGCGTATGCGTATGCGTATGAATATGAGTATGAGTATGAACATGGGCCAGGGCCAGTAGGTAGATTTGGCACATGGCAAGAGAGGAATGAATGGTGGAGATACCAAGGCGTGGATTTGAACAGGGGAGACACATGGCTTTCGACTGGGGCCGGGTCTCGCACTCGCACTATTGCCGATTGGGCCTAATCTAGCGACGCCCACGCGCACGCCACGCTACCACGCTATGTTTTTTGACACCCGACTGAACCTGAGGCGATGTCAGAAAAGCCTTGAATTATTCCAGCCCTGAGTCAGATTCTATGTTTGGTAATTGATCTTATGAGGTTTATTCCTTACTGGATCTGGTTCCTCTCAACGAATTGAACCACTGACATGTTTGGTGGACCATAAGAACTCGCTAGGAGAGGGAAGGCGCCTTCAAATGATATCTTCCTGTCCTGAGGTCTGAAAATGATTTACTTGTACCTCTGTGCTCCGCAGGGCTCCGTCCAGTATCAACACGGATCACTTCCACCGAAAGGTTTATCTGAACGGCTTTTGAGTTCTTCCCGAAGCATCTTGTTTCTCGACAAGTGTGAAGTGATCCTACAACCAAGGTCATCCCAGATTCCCAATGATTACGAATCAATCTTACAAGATATCAGAATCCACTCCTGCTCTCCACAGCCACGCTCTCCAAGACCTTACGAAAACCATAATCCTTTCAGCCCTCGCTTTGTCATCCGGACTCGTCCCAAGGTGATAGATAAGGCTCCGCTCTATCATTCGGGGTCCAGATGACCCGAGTTGATAGATAGAGCTCAGCTCTACCATTCGGACGAATGCGAAGAGGTCTGCTATGGACGTGCCATCCCGTCGAGCTTCTAAAGCCACGTGTCCAGCCGATCACCGATTCATCGGTCGACATGAGATCTGGCCATAGATGCGGTGAGCCGAATATCAGGATTTAATCATTTTAGGTTAGAATCTCGCTTTGTGGTCTGTGCGAGCGAGTGTGTGAGCACGAGATTGTCGTCAGATACAATACGTTCCCCCTACCGTACTTCGAGTACATTTCAGGGGCCTCACCAACAGACAAGGCCCGAAGAAGTCTAATGAGCCTTGTCGTTTCATCATCAAAGGCTATAGAAGGAGCTTCATCTCAAAGAAATGATGGCCCTGTCATATTCCGGGTTGTAGAGGAGCAGCACATGTTCACCCCGTGCATACACGCCCATACTTGTACTTATCCGTAGCACAGGTATTCCATGGGACAATATAAGCTTAAAAAGGTACCTGTACAGAGGCAGGTAACGAATATATATGATGCCGCGATTGCCGCGCTTCGATCCCCGGTCACTGTAAACATCTCAAATCCTACTACTCTACTCGTATCCTCCACCAGTTGCGCATATTACGACTTGCATCCCGAACTGTACTGCAAATTTCTCGACAAGATGCATCACGATCTGCATTTCCATGAACGCACACCGCCCGTCAACTTTTTCCACGTGTCATCCATCCATCCATCCATCCATCCATCCATCTGCAGCCGGCGCTCGTGTACCTGCATTCAACCATTTCATTCGTTCCATCGCAACGAAAGGCTAAAACAGTAAAATCCAAAAAACCAAAAAACAATCGATTTCCCAAACCGAAAATAGAATCATATCAAGAGCAAACTATACCGACACGCAATGCGTCTTACGTCTCTGCCTGCCTCCAAACATACTAAAGTATGATTTTCGTAGGTACCTAGGTGAAGATCGTTGTGTAACTGGAGATTATTGCCACCCTGCTCACTCACACTCACTTATTTCACTCACCTCACCTCCTTGCATGCCTTGGATGATGCCGAGACGGCTTCTAGAATGTAGTTCCCTCCCTCCTTTTTCTCGCTTCTCCTGCTTCCTCTCGCTTCATGCACGAACGAACATATCGGACTCAACTAACTATCCCGATGAAAAGCCGATTCGTCGTCTGGAACAACATCCGAATGAATCATCCTAGGTATTTCATCCGAGATGGCTGTTCCTACCTCCGTAGACCTCCGTAGGTAGTAGGTACGGAACGTACCGGATGTATCTACTGCAAAAGCCATATCTTGTCTCACCTCACCTCACCTCTCAACCTCACCTGGCCTCACCTATCCGTCCATCCACCTCCAAACTTCCACCCCCCAAAACTCCACATCAACGTCCACACCTGCCTGCACAACCAGACTTCTACCCTCCATCCATCCATCCATCCAGCCACGATCTCTTTCCTCATGTCCACAATTCCACCCACCCATTGCTTCAGACAGACTCTCAAAAAAAAAACCCCCCGGGTAAAAAGACCCCAAAAAAAAGACCAAACAAAACCTTCCTTTGCGAGCTCTGTTACTTACTCAGGGTCCAAGACGCCATCCAAGCCACCAAACCCTAACCTACCTACCTACCCATAACCCAGCGCCTCGGTCCTCCCGAACAAAAACACACCCCGTTCCGTCCTAGCAACCTATCAGCTCTCTTGCATCAAGCTCCTACTGACTAGTTACTTACTCACACCCTACCTGTACCTGCCTTTGGTACGGAAGTACTTTAAAAGAAGTCCAGCATTTGCGAGTCATACCTAACATCCTTAAGGCAAGCAAGCAAGCCAGCGGCTAGATTTGCAGGCGCACTGTGAATTAGATCTAGCGTATCCTTGCGTCTTCTTCAATGTGAGCAGCGAGCTACAATATCCCTGTTGTACGCGTTTGTGCGATCGAGATGGGAGGATTTCGAAATGGTCCGTAAAGTGCAACAACAGACATGACTTACTCTTGCTAGGTGAGCTAATGACACGGGGAATTGTATATTGCACTACCAGCAAATTGACATCGACGTCGATGTCGACACCCACATCTAAAACATCCCAAGACCCCTGAGCTGAGGCGAGCCAGGTAGGCAAATCTAATGAATGCCCAACACCCACTGCCCACCCAGAACCCAACCAGATATCCCCAGCCATGAAAGGCAGGCATGCAATGAAATACTCGCTCCCATCCAAGTACTCCTTCCTCCCTCTTCTCTACACTCCCTCATCGACAAAAGCTACACACTCAAGCCACACAACACAACTCAACACAACGTAACATACAACACATATCAACATCGGCAAACCCTCCTCCTCCCCTCCCATCCCATCCCATCTCATCTCATCTAACAACATCTCACACACACCATACCAAGCAAAACCCTCACCCTGATGGGAAAAAAAAAAAAAAAAAAAAAAAAACCACGCAGAACAATACCCAACCGAATTTAAATCAACCACCCCCTAGCTTCCTTCCTTGCCCGTCACATCACGCATCTCTACAGACGAGGGCAAGGATATTCAGGCAGGGAGGGAGGGATAAGTATATGAGTGGTTAGTGATCGCAATCATAAATCACAAGTGGCAAGTAAGTCTTTGAGCCGCTCTACGCTGCGCAAGACACATCCATGAATGAGGTGTTGGCGTCACAAGGAGAGGTAGGTGCAGGGGCTTCGATCTGCTACTATATACCGCTGAATTTCGAGCTATAGCAGAGCAGGTAGGGAGTGATATCACCAAAAAGGTTCTCAAGGCCCGCGTCACAATCATCTCCAAAATTCCATACTCAAGTTGCAACATGTATGTTGCAGGCGGCAATCTTGACTAGGAAGAATCTTGAATAGGAAGGTAAATAGATAGCACGTCACCCAGGTGAAGAGCACGGAAGCGAGGGATGAGTTTGTTAAATTGGTTCTTGTGATTTCCTTTCATGTGACGACTACACACATGTTCGTATGTACACTGAAAGACATTACAACACACAACCCTCTCCTCTCCTCTCCTCTCCTCTCCCCTCCTCTCCCCTCCTCTCCCCTCCTCTCCTTTCCTTTCCTTCAAGTTATCTTTTCGATCTCATCGTCTTCTCCTTCCCATGCCTCAGGTTCCCAGCCGACGAAATGATAGCAATGATACCTGGCAATCAGATAGTTTGACTGTGGGTGTAGCGAGTATGCAAGAGTATGCAAGAGAGAAAGTAGACAACCAGCTTCGCTTGACACAAGGTAAACAATACACAACAAGCGAGGCCAACGAATGATCGGACAGAGAAGATTACGAGACGAAGGGACCAAAAAGGCGCCCATGTAAATGCAAGATTCCCACCAAAAAAGAAACAGAATGATCAATCCCGCCCAAAAATGCACGCAAGCCTGGCTGAAATGCGTCGAAAGAAGCTGGGAATGGTATAGTTTGCGAAGCTGTCAAGCAAGAGAATTCAAATTCATACGTGACCAAAATACAGGTCCGTACGCAAGTCTCCAGAACACCTTCCCCGTGACGCCGGTGTGAAAGATTACGTGGGGTTCATTATACGTTGGATCCAGGACCTTGTTGTAGAGGGCGAGCTTTTGGGTAGAAGTCGTCTAAGTCGTGAAATTGATTGGTTCAGTAGTCAGCGCGAAGGGGCCGGGCTAATCTATTCAGAAGAGCATCGAGATCTGCCCAATTCTCAAGCTTCTCGGCGAACTTTCGATGTTTGCGAGACAAGACGTGCTAGGGTAAATATAAGTATTTGATCTCATTGCGAAGAAGTCATCGACAAATCTTACCTCATCGAAATCCTCGAACTTGTCCTGACAGTTCTCACAATATCCAGGCTTCGGATCACGCTTCTCTAGCCTCCTCTGTTGAACCGCCTTTGCTTTTCGAGTAGCTTCAACCTTTCTTGCATTGTCCTCGACTTCGGATGGATCCACATCTTCTTCGATCAGTGAGAGTTTGTCTTGTGCCCGCAATCGGGATGGTCGAGCTGCTGATTCCTCCCGAACAGCACCAACAATATCGGTCATACGATGAGAACTCGTCAAGCCGTAAGAGCCAGGGCCGCCGCTATTCTTCTCGAGCACCTTTCTCTGCAAGCCGTGGACCTCCTTACTGGTTCCAGCTTTGGCCCCTGGTTGAGCTGCTGTGGAGGAAATCATGGTGGATCTGATCGCAGATGTGATGTTTGACTGCTGCAGTCCTGATGCAACAGGTTCTCCGCCACACAGTCGGCCAACACCAGCACGGCTGACGAAAGCGTTCTGATTACTCCGAGAGGAGGCCTCACGTTCCGATAAAGTTGGAAACGAGTTGTTGTTTGAAGTAAATGGATTCGTCTGCTTCGTAGAGACGGTGACAATGTTTCGGTTGGAGGCGCTTTCCATTTCAGCCAAGGACCTTTTACCAGTAATTCTTGGTGGCTGCATTCTGGCAGCTTGTACAGTTGCCGCACGCGTTCGTGGGACAATAGCCTTCTCTTTTTCCTGTTGCCTTTGCAGACGAATTGCCTCCTTCTCCTTCTCGGCTTCCCGTTGAGTGTAATCGATCTCCTCGACGAAGGGACATTTGCCATTTGCCACACTCCGAAATTGGGGCCAATCACCATCCTCTTTGTGAGCTACCTTTGCATATTCTCGAACCATTATCGGGCGTTGCTTCTCGTCAATATCATGAATATAGATGAACGGGCCTTTGAATAGCGTGAGCTCCTTGGCAGCTACCGTAGGATCTCTGTCCGATGGTCCATTGATCCTTTCATTGCGCAATAATTGCGAGAGATCTGCTTCGCGTGCAGTTCTAGGAAGTGTCGTCGAAACCGAGTTACTCCTGGTGTTGTGTCCGTGATTTGCTTGTCCGATTTCCTCATTGAACATAGCACCCAACATTCGTGATAGTTTCTCCAAAGCCCATATCTTCATGCCCAGTTCCCGGGCCCTGTACAGAACATCTGCATTGCGACCTTGATGTGTCCTGACTTCCCCATCCTGACCTTGTGGTGCTGGCCTTCTGTTGATGGGTGCCTCGAATGCGAATTTTGTCCTTCCTCCTAAGTCCGAATGTGTGTTTGCTGATTCTGATGACCGTTCTAGGAGAGTAGGGTTTATTGTTTGAGGTTGACTTTCCTGAGAGTCGTTTGTCGAGGAAGTGACGGGGGTTTCTGCTGATTTGCTTGGCTGGATCGGAGGAATAGACCGTGTCGTGACAACGTGAGTGACGGCATTAGAGAAAAATTTCTCCTCGCGCTACGATTACGATAAGTCAATGCTTCCGGTAAAGTGCGACGAAGTTCGACGTAGTCAAGGACTTACTGCTCCAAGTGCAACTACTTGCTTTGTATACTTGATACGAACTTCCTCCGAGATACTTTCAAAGTAGAAGACAAAGGTAGGAAAGATCTTCCGGTAATGCTTCTGCCATTGCCGTATCGAGTCCTGATTCTCTTCTGTGGTCTTCTCTGCCTTTGTGACAGTCTGTTGGGGCTTCTCCCGAGCGGCAACCAGTTTCCGTTCGAACGCGGATTGCTGAGAGGCATTGGACTTTCGAGTAAACACACGTCCTTCCACCGAGTTTTGGTTTAATTGTTGACGAGGTGGTGTTCTAATGGTCTGGTAGTTTTCGAGCATCTGCTTCTTTGCCGGAGGTGGTTGGCCATAGGCTTCTTCGCGCTGTACTGTGGCATAGGATCGTTTCTGTTTGCTCGCAGTAGCTGCCGCTGCTCGATAGGGTGAATTGATAGCATTGGGATTGCTGGACAAGGGTGCCCTCTTGCTCGACATGGTAGATAGAGTGTGTGGTAAAGGCGATATAGATACTGCTGCCATACGAAATTATTGTTAAGCTTCGGGCAGCTTCACGGCGTGAAGGAGTGGAGTGGGGGGTAAGGTACACGCGACAGTGTACGTCCGACCAGCTTCGGACGAGAATTATAAAGACATTGAGGAAGAATGATGCTTTACTCGTTGGTGACTAGATTGCGAACTGCGCGAGAACACAAGTCAAGGAGCGTGGAGGGATAAATCGGACTCGTCTTGAGGATCCTAGATGTTTGTATATTGAGGTCAGGGCAGTTGGAGGTCAACAAGCAATCCTGCTCTGCTCGGACCCACCACAGGAATTCCACGCGACTTGGAGCGGCCGCTGGCCACCCAGCAACGTCAGCTAACAAATCATTTATGCGTGTCATAAGACTTTATGCTTGATAAACTTTGGCCTTGTGCAAATATCAGCTCACTACATCGAATATGATATATGTCTAATATCCTCCTAGGTCAGTCATAACTATGGCTTGATAGTGAGTCAACTACTTTCTGTAAGGTACATTCGCATTTTCGCACATTTTAAGCCATGAAGTTCAGCAGACCTGTCTTACAACAGCTGCACAAAGCATTCCAACCCACGCGTCCCAGATGTCGGTTCCAAGTTCTTGCATCTGCACATAGAAGTCGCACCACATCATATACACGAAGAACATACGCATCAGTATCCGCAGCGGAACTCCAGTTTGGTCAGCCTGTTCATGAGACACATCCCCATCTCTTGAGGGCGGGAGAAAGTAGGTTTACGCATCAGATATGGACGATGCTAGTTCCTGACCTTATTCAGTAACTCCCGGTATTACCGCCCAGGAGTATGCAAACCGACGAGCGAAGCTTGCTGCAAGTTTGCCTCCCAATGGCGTAGCGATTTTGGCCTCTTCCAATACAAAGTACCGCTCAGGCGCCGTGTTCTACGAATTCCATCAGGAACCAAACTTTCTATACTTGACCGGTTTCAATGAGCCAGAAGCAGTGGCTGTGATACAGAGAGCGGGGTCATCTTCAGACTATACCTTCCATCTTTTCCTTCGTCCAAAAGATACCAAGGCAGAACAATGGGAAGGCGCAAGATCTGGCGAACAAGCGGCGTTAGATGTATTTAATGCGGATGAGGTTGGTTTCGCTTTTGAGACTTCTGAGCAAGTGCTGATGAAAGTAGTCAGGTGATATCAACCAATTGCATACCTTGCTCCCACCACTGATTTCAGCCGCAAGTGAAGTCTATACAGATATAGCAAAGTGCTCTGGATTCGGACATTTCTTCCGGAATCAAGATGCGCCACCGAACGACTTTCAGAAGATGATCAAAGACAGCAAGGTCAAGCCACTGAAGCCATTGATACATGAACTGAGGATCGTCAAGAGCGAAGGGGAGATAGCGAATATGCGCTTGGCTGGAAAGTACTCCGGAAGAGCATTCACCAATGCCATGCGCCGGCAATGGACCAGAGAAAAGGATCTAGCGGCTTTTCTTGACTACGATTTCAAGTTTTGTGGATGTGATACGACAGCATACATACCGGTTATTGCCGGAGGTAGTAACGCTCTAAGCATTCATTATGTTCGAAATAACGACGTCCTGAAAGATGGGCAAACTGTCCTAGTGGACGCCGGTGGAGAGTACGGTGGTTACATTACAGATATCACAAGATCCTGGCCCGTCAATGGAAAGTTCTCAGATCCTCAAAAGGACCTTTATGAGGCCATATTGCGTGTGCAGAGGAGCAGCGTATCGCTGTGTAGAGATAGTGCAAATACGACCCTGGATAAACTGCATCAGATAACAGAACAAGGACTGAAAGAAGGACTTAAGTCTTTGGGCTTCGATGTGAGTGGGGATGCTATGGATATTTTGTTTCCTCATCACGTTGGACACTATGTTGGGCTGGATGTACATGATTGCCCTGGATACTCTCGCGCCACACAGCTGAAAGCGGGTCACTGTGTTACTATAGAGCCCGGAATTTATGTGCCAGATGATGAAAGATGGCCAGCACATTTCAGAGGCATGGGAATCAGGATAGAGGATAGTGTCTGTGTTCAAGAAGACTCACCACTCATTCTGACAACCGAAGCCGTTAAAGAAGTCGTCGATATTGAGGCATTGCGGGATTGATGCACATGTAACAAATGCGACTGTAGGAATGGCCTGTATAAAATTCTAGGGCAATTTGTATCCATATCAACATGATTCACTGCCTCGAGAAAATTGCAATCATGTTAATATCAAAATTATCACTCGAGCTTTAAAACCCCAAAATCAAAGCAAAGATTGGTCCTTACATGATTTCGTCGGAAATCTCGTCCTTATCAAATAAAGCAATTTTCCAGCAGCCAATGCAGCCGTTCATCAAGCTATAATAAATACCTAGCTATAATTCCCTGCTCGAAAGTGATGTAGTAAACAAAACCCCCTCCACCAGAGCGCGCTGCCGAGATAATTTCAACGGCCTCGCGACCCCTCACAGCCTTGCGTACCTTCTCTCCCCCAACCTCACCTTCAACAACCAACCACTCTCCCACCAACACACCTCCCAGAATGTCCTCCCCATCACCCACCCCCTCACGCTCCTCAACCCCAAATCCAAACACGATTCCCGACTCCGCAACCCACGCCCCCGACATCCCGCTCACGCTAGCCTCGTCTATAATCCTCACCTCGCTGCCCCATTCCGCGGCCAGCGCCCTGCAAACGGCACTCGATTTCCCCAATCCGAAAGTCGCGGTGCATTTCAAAGCTGTGGGCAGCGCGCCGACGTTGCGGAAACAGGTTTGCAGTATCAGTAGTGCGCAGAGATTCGAGGTCGTGGTTGCCTATCTGAGGAGGGTTTTGAAGGTTGGGGAGGGCGAGAGCGTGTTTTTGTATGTTAATAGTAGTTTTGCGCCGGCGCTGGATGAGGTGGTGGGGAATTTGCATAGGGTGAGTCCTTTCTGCCTATCTTGATCTTTGGAGGATTTGGGGATCGGTGGTGTTGGAATGGTATACTAATGTTTGTGGTTTGGTAGTGCTTTAAGGATTCGAAGGATCAACTTATTGTCACTTATTCAATGACACCGGCTTTTGGATGAAGGAGCTTTATTCTGGATATCAATATGCTACAATGCTTCCTGGCGCCCAACACCGATTCCCAACATGCGGGAAAAAACAACCATAATGCAATGTCAACAACGGGCGCAATATTGCTATCACGAGATACAAGATCACACAGCCATGAACTCAATCACTTTGTTAATCCAGGATACGCTCGAATTTCGCAAGCTCCTCCTTCGAAATCGGATACGTGTGTTCTGGCGAAGGATAAGAACGGCTCTTCGTCTCATCTCTATACGACTCAATAGCTTTCAAGCTTTCGCCCCAAACATCACCATACTTCTTGACAAACTTCGGGAGAAATCGACCTGGTGGGAAATTGCCGGTCATATCTACCTGGACCAGCACTTGGCCAGAGCAGCCGTTTCCGGCACCGATACCAATGGTTGGAATGGATAGTTTCTTTGTAATCAAAGCCGCGACTTCTGAGGGAACAGCTTCAACTACCGTTGCAAAACAACCAGCTTCTTGGATGGCTAAGGCGTCTTCGAGGATTTTTGATGCACCAGCGGAGGTTTTGCCTTGCACGCGGAAACCGCCGAGGGCGTTTTGGCGTTGAGGTGTTAGCCCAATGTGGCCGAGGACTGGAATTCCAGCGGCTGTAATTTTCCTGATAGTTGGAGCCATTTCCAGGCCTCCCTCCAGCTTGACACCTTGCATACGGCCCGTTTTGACGAATTTGATGGCGGTCTCTAAAGCCTGCTCGGGGGATATTTCATAAGATCCCATGGGAAGATCGCCAACCTGAAGAAAGGAGATTAGTTGAGACTTGGTGGGGGCACGTGCTAACATACAGTAAAGGCAGATGTTGCGGCTCGAGCTACTGAGCGACAATGAAGTAACATTTCCTCCACCAGGATCTCGCTGGTATCTTCCATCCCAAGGGCTACCATTGCAAGACTGTCTCCCACAAGTATAATTTCCATTCCGGCAGCGTCGGCAACATGACCACTGGGAAAGTCATGGGCCGTAAGAACAGTAATCGGTTCTCCTTTCTTATATAAGGAACGAAGTGTATTTAAAGTAACTTTCTTTCTCTGACTTGGACTTGAAGATCCCATAGGTGAATGTGAACTGTATCTTTCCTGAAAATTCACAACAAAAGGCCGAGCCGCAGATGAAGCCGGTCGGGAAGACAGCGAAACGAGAGCACGAGCTCCCTTTATGAGGGAATGTGGTGTTGACATGGCGTTAAAAGGTGCGTTTGGCGCAGAAATTGGGATTCTTGACAATGGACAGAAATCTGCGTAGAGGAGAAAGGAAAAAAGAGCATTTTGCGGGGAGGTTGAGTTAGTTTTATTGTAATGGGTCGTGATGAGTTCCTCGCGGTGGATTTCATACTGCTTCTGACGAAGACCGGAGTGTCTGAGTGTTCTGGATTTGAGACCAGTTTGCCTCGGCCGCACTTAGGCCATTTAGGGTTCTCAAGCTTGAGCTCGATCCGAGCGTGGAGCTCTTTGTCTGTTGTTTATCTTTTGTTATCCAGTTCCAAATTTTGCCTTTTTGGGTACAAATTTCATTATCGATATATTGTGAAGAGGTTCACAATGTCGAGGAAGCATTGCCATGTTGCGTAGTACCGAAAGTACTTGTATGATGCCATTGTAGTTGTGACTGACGAAAGAGGCATGTGACCCTCCCAGTCATGACTTCGGAGTGACTCGTGTATCTTTCTGCATAGAAACTCCTTATATCATGAGACAGATATCAGAATAACTACGTTAATTAATTCGTCCCCACAAAAGCATAGAGTCACTTCGCGAATTCTCTTCTCTTCTCAAATATCCGAAGCACAGAGCAATATTTATCCACTCAACGAGCCGACCGAACACAAACAAGTACCAGCTGAACGGAGGACCTCTGTAGGTACCCCGCGCCCGCGCCCGCGCCCACTCTGCCACTCTAGATGAGGGGAGAGATCTTTGAAGCGAGCCGATAAAGCGTAGCGATAAGAACAGCCTGCCAGCCTGCTTCCTCTGACTACATTGCTTCACTCTTCAACAACGGACTCACACATACACTCACTCTACAGCCTCGACAGCCAACTGCCCTCCCACCTTAACGAACGATCAAAAATATCTTTCCACGAATACCTCAATCTCACCAAGATCCCCTCGAACACCCGATCGATATACAGGGAATCCGCCCGCGCCTTTGTCGAAGCTCTCCACATCGTCCTCCGATCGCAAGTACAACAGTTCCACATCCGAACCCAGTACACGGGACCAAGGCTAAGATGTCTTCTCCGCGAAGACGTATTGAGACGGATGTGAGTGAAAGACAAAGCTGAGAAGTCATACAGAATAATGGTAGTGGCTGACTGTTGCTTGTGGTTTATAGGTCATGAAGTAAGTCGGATTGTCGCATTGCTTCGCCGGAGTGACACTGCTAACTTGGTATCTTATAGGATGTATGCGATGCTCTGTTGAACTTTGCAAATTCAGGTCTGGGTGGTGGCTGACATTTTTAGGTTGATGAGCGACTATGAGGTTACCCTGGTCAATGATAACAGTAAGTCTTGCGACTCTGCGGGCTCGTCACTTAAAGCTAATGCCTCACCAGTGTATGCCCTCTTTTAATTCCTTGGGATCGGTCTACAAGGTATTGATAGGTTGGAAAATAGGCAGGAATTTTACGTCCGGTTCAAGGGACCCGAAGAGAGTAGGTTCCATGGCAGATACAAGCACCGAGAAAGTCTAACAAAGTGAAGCACCATTCCAAGGCGGCTTATGGAAAGTTCACGTCGAGCTACCCGATCAATACCCCTACAAGTCGCCCAGTATCGGTTTCGTGAACCGGATTTTCCACCCAAATATTGACGAGTTGTACGAACCTGTCCAAACCAAATGCATATATCCTGACGAAGACCTAGGTCCGGTTCCGTATGCCTCGACGTAATCAACCAGACCTGGTCTCCCATGTTCGACATGATCAATATCTTCGAGGTCTTCCTTCCACAACTCCTGCGATACCCGAACCCTACGGACCCTTTGAATGGAGAAGCGGCGGCATTGCTGATGCGGGAACCGAAGAGTTATGATGCTAAGGTTAAGGGTGGGTGATAATTAGTAACAAGGGTCTGGACATAGCTGATGCCTCACAGAATATGTAGCGAAATACGCCAGTAAGGAAGCCGCAGACGAAGCAGGAGCCGAGACGGACGACGATGACGATATGTCATCAGTTGGCAGTTTTGGGGATGATGAGGACGATGAGCCGGCAGGGCCCATGGAGGAAGTATAGATCTGTGGGTTCATTCGAGCGTGTTTTCCCCCATGGTCGTCATGGTCTGACGCAATGGATTCCCTTGCATATTATTACGGTGTTTTCGGGGAGTGGATATCAAGTCGCTTTTTTGCCTACGGAGTATTCAGTTGATAGCATTTCTATGAAGATATTGTTTGCCTTGCGACTGGCGCAGACTTTATGGCGCAGGATTTGAGATAGGATGGACCACAGAGCAATTTTAACCTAAGTAAGCTGTCACCCAAGATCTCAACTAATCCCACGGATTCTTGAGGAAAGACGTGGAGTTCTCTTTTCCTGCATATTTCGTTTCAATGAATTTCTTATACTCCAGAGCTCCCTAGGCTCCTCAATCTCTGATCTTCTCACAAACCGCATACTGAAACACCCCTGGCATGCACACCAACAACCCACTACATACTATAAACACCGCATTCCTATACCCCTCTCCCTCCTCCACCAATGGCAACGCAAGCACCACCAAAATATTCAACGAGATCCTCCAAATGCCGTATATTCAGCCCCTGACTCCATCCTCTATATACTGTCCTTTGTCCTTTCAAGCACCCGACGCTGGCCAGTACGTACCGACACAAGCTTTGAAGACGCAGAATGAGATGAATGTTAGCGGTTCGGAGGAAGTCATGATGCGATGATCAAGAGCGATAAGGAGGGAATGGCGAAGATTATGTATGGTAAGGAGTTGGGGGTGCATGATGAGATGAGTTGGTATTTGAAGGAGACGAGGAGTGCGGAGGCTAGAGAGAGCATACGAAGTAGATGGATGTCATGCTGAGTGAGTGGAAGGTAAGGGGATCTTCTTTTGTGTTGAGTCAGGTTGAATGGTGTGAGATTTGGTGGGTGACTTTTAGGGCGGGTGTTTCACAGGAATATGAAGTTGGATATGGTGCCTTTGAAGAAATTGGATGGGAGACCTTGGCGAGGATTCGTTTGTCGGTGAAGAGGGCCTTTAGGGCATCTTTGGGCGGAGAAGATGGGAAAGAGGGGGGAAAGGAGGATTGGTGACTGTCCCCGTAGTTCTCGGTCGAGGGAAGAGAGTCTCAGTAGATCTGATATGTGGACATGAGGCCAGGAAATCTTTACCCAGAAGACTAGGATCTTCCATAAGGCTATCATAAGCAGACCAGCACTTACCATGAAAGGTGCGCGTTTGGTATTCGTAGCGTTGACGAGCCAGTCGCTGCATACACCAGACAGAATAGCAACGATACTATTCATCGTCGTCATAACCCCATGTATACCACCGAGACTCGAGCCCGTCTTATCGATCTGTCTTTATGGTATTCCGTAACCATTTAGCTCTCAAAAGTGTTGTACATCAGAGTTGTACTGAGACCATCCCAAAGTCTCAACGATCGAAGAATAGGCTGCCACACTTGATATGAGTGTTGAGAGGCAGGCAATAATGATGAAAGGTAAAGCAGAAGACGAGACAGGCTGTCTTACGGCATTAATAATTCGCGAATTGGCTTACGATGTATCCGCTTGTACCGTCTGCTAGAACGCCGGATGTGAAGAGGGCGGCGACAGGAGCCCGAATTGGTCTTTGTATAAACTTTTATACGTAAGGTCCTTGTATGTGTAGTAAAAATAAACTGGCGAAATTTGAGAGATCGATCCCATTTCTAGACAGTATACTGTACGGAAAAGACAAGTAGATAGGGTAGCTTCGGCCCTCGCTTGAGGAATAAAACGGGACTGGGCTGAGGGTTTTTTTTCTGGTGATTCCTCGCCAGTGTATAACTGTCGACAGCAGCAGGGAAGCTGAATCGCAGAATTCTATCATGTCAAATAGTATAGAAAATGAAGCTGCCTACGCTACGAAAAGGAACAGAAGTAGAGAAGAAATTGGAGATGCCACATGAGAAGACGTCAAACAGAATTCGATGTATGTGATTGACACAGGACTACCAGTGAACTTCTTGTCTGAAAAAACGACTCGGACATACTTCAATTGAATCTTGTCATCTCATGGACCTTTATGAGACGCGATACTAGGACTCTGAGACCGACGAGATGTGTACGGTATGAGCTCCGAAGCTGTTAGCACTCATGTGCTCGGCTTCTGCTCTGCATGTAAACAAATCCTTGAGACCATACAGCAAGACGAGGATGATCGAGGAAGATTCTCGGATCAAAATATTTTGCCGTGTAGTATGTCAGCCTTTACATTCCAGTCGGTTTCAAATATCGGTTATTGCGAGGCGAGGTAAACAATTAAATTCCCAGTTTGCCAAGCCAACAGTGTTCACCGCCAAACTCTAATTAACCATATCGAGACGGCAGAATGCGCATGTCAACCCACCCGCGTCGAGGGTGCTTTCGAAAGTCGACCTTACGTTCGTTGATGCCCAGCCATGGACTGGTAGGACAAATTAAGCAGACTTTATGGATGGCGATTGGGAGGAAGTGAGTAAAATCCAAAGAAAAAATGCAAACAAGTCTTTCTCTGCGAGATGAAGAGGCATGTTCACGAAACCTCAGCCGGGCTACAGCCTCGAGGACCTCGACATCCCATAGCTTCACTTTAACATTGACAGTGCTGAATCATTTCTATGCAGGTCGGGCGTCTGCTCCTTCCACCACCTGGGCCAAATGTGCTCCCAACGCCCGTCTCAACTTTCGCTTTCGATAATTCCCAGGAATTGCTTTGGTGTGGAAACCAATTCGGACGAGTTTCCTCCTTCTACGGCAATGAATTGCAACGATACACTTCCTTCAAATGCGGAGATGGCCCAGTGTACCAATTACTGTTCCACGAGAAAGGAGTCATTGCTTTGGGGGCAAAATGTGTGCATATGGCAATGAGAAGAGGTCCTCCGATATGGCATATCACGTATGACCGTCCCAAGTGATTGCTGAAACACGACTGACATACAAGTGAAGGCATAATGAAATGAAGGATCTTCGATGCATGAGTTACACAAATAAAGGGACAGGAGAGATTTTAGTGGCCGGACTACAAGATCAGATGTTCGTAATTGATGTTGAGAAGGGTGTCATTACGAAGCAGGTATTCGACAAACCCAGTTTCCAAAGACAGCTTTGTACTAAAACTTCTAGGCTCCAACCAGCAATCACTATACTATGATGAGGCGAAGTCGATATATCTGTGCTGCCACTCAAAAAGGGTCTATCAATATCATTGACCCCGCTGACTTCCGTGTTGTCAAGGTCTGGAACGCTCATTCATCACTCATACATGATATGGATGCGCAAAATGACTTTATAGTCAGTTGCGGATGTCAAATTCGGCAAGGTCAGCCCTATATTTTAGATGTAATGGTGAATGTCTTCGACCTGAAAAACATGGTGGCCTCGAGTCCGGTCCCCTTTCCTGCTGGTGCAGCATATCTACGGATGCACCCACGAATGTCAACGACCTTGATTGTTGTATCCCAGCATGGTCAAATGCATATAGTTGACCTCATGAATCCCAATTCAAGCAACATAAAGCAAGTTAGCACTATGGCCTATATCAGTATGATTGAAATCGCACCATCTGGAGAGGCTTTTGTTTTGGCAGACGCTGAATGCAATATTCACTTGTGGGGTTCTCCTTCGAGGATGCGCTTTGGAGATGTCAGTCATCCAGTCGAGTTTACTGATCCAGAAGAAACCCATATCGAAGTTGACTGGAATCCTAATATGTAAGCATGTGCTCTCTGTGTCCAAAGCACTTCTAACAAACTCTAGCCCACTGAGCAGCATCGGCATGCCATACTATCGTGAACAATTGCTCTCATCTTGGCCCAGTCACTTAATCTTCGAGACTGGTGCTCCACCACCAAAGATTGATCCGCAGTTTCTGGCAACACTGAAATCTGCTGATTGGGGTACCTTTGGACGTAATCGCAGTACCTCGAAAAGATACCAAGTCGAGAACACGAGAACTTCTGAGAGAACTCCTGCTAGCTTACAGGCCCCCAAGTTTTTGAGTGAAAAGGCGAGAGAAGCCTCTCACGATGGAACAGACGAGCGAAGGTTAAGCAATGCCCACGACGTCGGAGTCGGTGACGATACGAGCCTGAAAGCAGATGTGCCTGTGTGGTATGAAAACGTGGAGATCAAGTACAGCAAGTTTGGAGTGGATGACTTTGATTTCGGGTAAGCTACAGTCTGAGAAGGTTCGAGCAAGGCAACTGACAGACTCTAGATATTACAACAAGACAAAGTACTCCGGACTTGAAATCCATATTCCAAATTCCTATGCCAATCCGTTGCTTCAGATTCTACATTTCACTCCTCTCATTCGCAATCTGGCTTTGCAACATACTGCAACAAGGTGTGTAAACGAGTTGTGCCTATTATGTGAGATGGGATTTCTGTTTGATATGCTTGAGAGGGCCGAAGGTTCTATTTGCCAGGCTACAAATTTTCTGAAGACATTCAGCTATCAACCACAAGGTAGATCAAAACTGCTTTTTTAAAAGGGTTCCTGTACTAACAATCATCAGCGGGACCACTAGGACTATTAGAAGAAGATGCACTTGGCTCTTCTCTAACAACTATGCTACAAGGATTGAACCGCTTCTTATTGGATCGACTGACGCAAGATTGGAAAAGTATACTCCCGCAGAATACGGTATTTGATCAGGTAATGTTTAGCATTCTTCTCGAATATGGCCTCGCTTATTTCCAAAGATTTTGGCTACCTCAGCAACAACCGGTATTCGATGTATGGCTTGCCGGAGTGAGCATACTCGGCCTGGGACTACTTTCGTGAATGAGCTCCTCTATCCTTTGCCTGTAAGTTAGTAAGACTGCCAGTCTCAACATTACCTGACTAATCACAGAAAATTCCCGTGCGAAATACAAGAGCCCATAAGCCATCCTTCTCACAGGTTCTGAAGTCAAGTGTCGAGCGTGAGACAACAAGCCGAGGATGGTGTAGTAGGTGCCAGAGATATCAATCTCTCGCAACAAAAAAGACTGTTCATGGCGTACCTGCTGTTCTGATGCTCAATGCCGCTGTCAACAGTGCCGAAGCCAAACAGTTTTGGGCTATACCCGGTTGGCTTCCAGAAGAGATTGGAATCATCATCGATCAGGGACAATTCTTTTGCTACCAAGGTGACGACTTGAAGCTTCATATACAGCGGGGTATGCATAATATCACTGTATACTCGCTAGTTGGAGTGGCTGCGGAAATCATGAGTGGTGTCAACCAGAAGGCACATCTTGTCTCTCTCGTGAATGGTAAGTAAACAATCTGAGATGAGATTCGAAGCTTACAAAAATTAGTCGCACATTCTCTACCAACAAGGCCGGAAGAAAACCGATGGCATCTCTTCAATGACTTCCTTGTCCGCCCCATCAAAGCAGCAGAAGCATTGACTTTCAACACAACGTGGAAATTGCCTTCTGTGATCACATACCAGATGAAGGCATACAATAATAAAATAGACGATGGCTGGAAACAAACATTAGATACCAAAGTCCTATATATGGATACCAAGTAAGTCCTAAAACCGAAGCCACATCTCAAGTAGCGAATACTTACACTCATAAAGTGCCAATCCAGTAAAAACCTATCAACCACTGGCATTTCCACAAGAAGCCCCAATTGAGGGAACCATTATCGCCCTAGATACAGAATTCGTCTCCGTCCGCCGCCCAGAAATCGAAGTCAACGCCAAAGGCGATCGCACAACCGTCCGGCCTATAGTCTACGCACTCGCCCGCGTCTCCGTCGTCCGTTGCTCAGGCGAAGATGAAGGCCTCCCTTTCATCGACGATTACAT
Organism: Rhynchosporium graminicola; assembly: GCA_900074885.1. NCBI lineage: Eukaryota > Fungi > Ascomycota > Leotiomycetes > Helotiales > Ploettnerulaceae > Rhynchosporium > Rhynchosporium graminicola. The sequence continues at coordinate 172,036 of FJUW01000012.1, read as the reverse complement.
TCACATCCGCGACACCGTTGTCGACTACCTGACCGAATACTCCGGCATCCGCGCTGGGGATCTCGATATCGGCGTCTCCAAACACAATCTCGTCGCCCTAAAAGTCGTCTACAAAAAGCTCTGGATCTTACTCAACCTCGGCTGCCGCTTCCTAGGCCACGGCCTGAAACAGGATTTCCGCGTTCTGAACGTCCATATCCCAAAGAGCAAAGTCATAGATACAATTGACCTCTTCTACAGCGCCGCAAACCTTCGTCGTCTCTCACTCTCCTTTCTAGCTTCTTACCTTCTCAAAGAAGAAATCCAGCTCGATACACACGATAGTATCGAAGACGCGCGCACGGCACTCAAACTCTACAAGAAATTCCTGGAATTCCAAGACGCGGGAATCCTGGAGCTTATGATCCAAGATATCTATCAGAATGGCAGGAGTATGGGATTCAAAGCTCCGGCGGCGAGGAAGGATGGCCATCTTATTGAGAGGACGATGACGCCGGATTTGCCGGTTGAGGGGTCGGGCTCGGGAGCACATCATGCTGTTAATGCGGTGGTGGGGGGTGGGAGCGGACCGACGACGCCGGTGAGGAAACCAGTCGGACTGGCGCCAGGGACGGGGAGCACGACGTTTAGTTCGGGCTGGACGCCGGGAAAGGGAGGGAGTGGGTTGAGTGGGTCACCGTTGAGATAGTTACCAGGAGGTTGTGTTGGCTAGGAGGGTGGAAGGGGATATAGGATGACAGGAGATGAGCGGTTTTATTGTGATGATGTCTCATTAGTGATTAAAAATTGGAGAAACTTGAACTGTATATAGAACGTGCACGAAAGAAAGACGTGCAGTGATAATTTATAGTAGTGGTATGATCACATTAGTTCGACGACCGTGAAGCAACGCTACCCATCATCTATTGTCGCCCCAGCTCATCATGAGTGTCTGCCTCGCTCTGAGTAACCGTTCATGATCCCCAGCAAGCAGCTAGCTATATCGCCCACCAAACGCCATTCTCCGACCATGAAGCAAACCAAGAATAGCAAACCCAAAACCTGCTTCTCCGACCCGAGCCTTTCCCGCTGAACGCCATGCAAAAGGTCGAATACATCGACATCAGGTTAAAAAGGCATGTTTCACCACTTATCTCCTGCATCTACCCCTCGAGGAGGAAATCCAATCCCTCTTTCCCTCCCTCTCCCTTTAATCAGCGCTCGCGCTGTAATCATAGCTCTTATCCCACATACTCCTAAGCAGCGCTCCAGTATCATTATTATCCCCACCCCTATCGCTCATATCCCCTTCATCCAGACTGCCCGAGTGACCCTCATAGCTGGAATTTGCACCATTCGCACTCGACCCGGCATTCTGCTTGTTACTGCCTTTCTTAGCTCGACTCCTCGACTCCTTCAGACTCTGACTCAGTCCATAATGGCCCGCATTCATACTCTGTTCACCATTCACACTCTTCGCTTTATGCGCTGGGATCCTACGGTTCTTCTCCGCGCCCGGAAGGAGACTGAGGCGTTTTATAGCTTGGCCGATGGGGTCTTGATGGCGACGTACGACTAGGTATTCGAGACCTGTTCTTTCGAGTTGGAGTTTGATGCGAGGATCCCTTCCGTCATAGCCAGCTGCTCCAACGAGCGATGTACCCCCGAGATTGCCATGTAGACCAGCGAGACCGTTCATAGCCACGCCCGGCGCCATCTGCTGGGGTTCGATGTTCGAGCTCGCTCTCTGCAGCCAGAGTTTCTGCTGCGTGCGCGATTGCTGCGGCGGTACGTACGCATGCCCTGTAGAAGATTTCCTAGATCGGGGTGCTAAAACACTCTCTTCATCGTCGTCTCTCTCTTGATCTGGCCGCGCTAAGTTGCCCATTGATTGCGCTCTCTTCATGTCTTCGCTGGTTTGTTTGCTTCTCCCGTCATTCTTATGATTGTTGAGAAATGGTGAGTTTTCGCTCGGCGTACAGGATCCGCCTACGAAGCGGGAAACTACTTCATTACCACCACTTCCTACAGTCGGTGTGCCGTTCTGACTCTTCTCTGGAGAGTCGGGGACGTATGCTGATGGTGTGGCTGTAGCTAGAGACATCTTGGTTGTGTTGTGTGACTGTGTACGCTGGAGAAGTCGTTCCGTGATGACCTTTGCATCTGCCGTTTGTCGCGAAGTTTGTTTCTCCTCTGAACCATTTGTAGCAGCATTCGATCTAGCAGTACTCGAAGGTGATTGTGGTGGTGAATGTGACTGTGAATTTGGAGCGCTAGGTTTCGAAGATGAATTCCCACTTGCAGGTCTCGAAGCGGATCTCGACAAAGCTGGCGAGGCGGAGGAGTCGTTCTCCCAAGCGTCTTCTGTATCCCCAATCTCGAAATTAACACTCCGTCTCTTATCCTCCTGTTCCTGAGCTGCCTTTGTCCGCTTTTGCACGTCTGCAGCCGAGCGATTACGCTTCAGACTAACATGTGATGAGTTCTTCTTCAGATCCTTTGACGAAGTATTCCTCGCCAGCTTCTTCAGATCCGTGTGCGACCCACCAGCATCATTCGCATGTGCAGCTTTGGTGAGCTTATGCAGAGCTTTACTCGATGGTACTCTGGCATGGCCTCGTCCTCCTCCTCCAACTACGTGCCCGTGTTTCTTGGGCTTGCCATATTGCGGTGGTGTGGTTGAGAGCGAGTTGGTCTGTTCACTGTGGATGGAATTCGTTGACCGATGCTGGCCGATTGAGGGTCGCGTTTGCGATTGGGAGGCGTACGTCTCGGATGGCATTCTGTGCTTCCTTTGCTTACCTTTTCCTGCCTTGATTCTTTCTGCAAAGCATGCAAAGCAGGGCTGTAATTGCTGTCTGGTTGTGTAACTGGACGGCGTGTCGTGGGAGCCCGCAAGTTATGGTTGGGCAAAAAGGAAGCTAGTCAGGTCCGTGGCTCGGATGCGCTGGCTGGCTGGCTCGGCATTCCTGTGTTGGCAATCTTCGTAGATCTCATCTCTATCAATCACTATAACTACAAGTACCTAGGGTACGGTGTTCATACCGTATCCAATCGCAGAATTGCCTCGGGAATACGTCGTGTGATTCATTAGAAGTATGCGCACACTAAGCTGCCCTCAAACTGTAAATTAGTATTCCTTATTAATCCCTCACTGAAAGGCTACCAATCAGGACGATGACTTAGAAATCGGGATCATCTTCACTTAGTCGAGGCGAGGCAAATCCAACCGTCTTCGGGAAATGGGCAACGAACGGGCCATCGCATTTCCAGATCGCAACTCAATGCTAATGTCACAAAATCATCACAGGACATTACCCAAAGTATTTCTTTGGAAGTGACTCAAGTGTTGGATGACTTCGTCGAAGTTTGCCCAGCCTCAATTGAACAAAGATGTGCTGCATTTCGAATTCCTACGTTGGGCCAGCTCATAAGCTTGACAATGGTAATCAAATGTAACTAAAAGACCGGGACGAAGACAGTCTACATTTTTGCATGGCAATCCACAGGGAACCCGTTCATGATCGGTTTTACAATGTTTTTGTATTCTTGTGCTGCTTGCTTGTGCTAAACAACATCAGGGACTCCTTACAATTTATATACAGTCCATATTCTCAATATTCGTCACGCCCCACCAACAACCTGACCTACAGCTGTGGGCCAGCTTTGATGACATCCTCGGTAGCCTCATCGGAGTACTTCTTGAAATTCTCAACAAAAAGACCACCAAGCTTTGTTACCTCCTGCCTGAAGCTGTCATGTCCCTGGCTCCATGCGTTCCTTGGGTTCAAAAGCTCTGAAGGAACGTTGGGGCAGGTCTTGGGTACAGCAAGGTTGAAGGTCTCGTAAACCTCGTACTCGACATTTGCAAGTTCCCCAGAGTGAATCGCATCCAGAATGGCACGAGTATATTTCAATGGGCAACGCTTTCCACCAGTAGCGGCACCAGCCCCGACCCATCCGGTGTTCAACAACCAGGCGTTGGCCTTGTGGTGCTCGATCTTATCAGCCAACATCTTCGCGTACCTCATTGGGTGCAAAGCCAAGAACGGCTGTGCGAAGCAAGAGGAGAAGGTAGCTTGTGGCTCAGTGATACCATCTTCGGTACCAGCCATCTTAGAGGTGTAACCGGAGATGAAATGGAACATAGTCTGGGCTGAGTCGAGTTTCGATATGGGTGGCAGGACACCTCGGGCGTCACAAGTGAGGAGGATGATGTTAGTTGGGTGATTTTCTGACAAACAAGGAATCTTGGCGTTATGAATATACTCGATAGGGTATGCGCAACGAGTGTTCTCTGTAAGAGTAGTATCCTCGTAGTCGACATGACGGGTCTCTGGGCTGAAAACAACGTTCTCAAGGACGGAACCGAACTTGATGGCACCGAAAATATCTGGCTCTTTCTCGGCTGTGAGACCAATACATTTCGCGTAGCACTATCAGAATTCAGCGCCTGTCAAGTACAAGTTCATGGAAAGCAACTCACACCACCTTCGATGTTGAAGATACCTCGGTCGCTCCAGCAGTGCTCATCGTCACCGATCAACATACGGTTGGGGTCTGCAGACAGAGTTGTCTTTCCAGTACCTGACAGACCGAAGAAAACAGTGACATCTCCGTTCTTGCCCTCGTTTGCGGAGGAGTGGAGAGTGAGAACGTTGTGCTTTACGGGCATCTCATAGAATAGGACTGTGAAAACACTGAACACCAGGGTTAGCATTTGCTCATTGAATGATGCACTAGGCAAGTAATGGGGTTGGTAAGAAATGTCTCAAGAAGCTCTTGGGACATTGACCCAGACAAAAACAATCAAGATTTATCCGGTACTTACCCTTTTTTCATTTCTCCGGCGTACTCAGTACCAAGAATAACCATCTCCTTATCGGCGAAGTTGATAGCCACCGAGGTACCTGAAGTCATACCCTCGGTGTATCTGTTGGCAGGGAAAGATCCGGCATTGTAAATCGTGTAATCTGGGTGGAAATGCTCAAGATCTTTCCGGTCAGGTCGGATGAGCATATTCCTCATGAATAGAGCATGGTAGGCACGCGCGCAGACGACTCGGACTTTGATCTGGTACTTCTTGTCCCACCCTGCAAATCCGTCGACGACGTAAATACGGTTTCGGGTGTTCAGGTAATCAATTGCCCTTTCTCTGTTGATTCTCCACACCTAAGGAGACATAATTAGTAAGTGGTCGTGTGCAAAGGTTGTCGTCAAAATAGAGTGAATGAGCCGAGAGCCACGTGATGAGAAAGGGGGTGCTGGTAGTGAGAGCTATGACATAATAGTGCAGCAAGCCCCTCGATGCGAAACGCGGGGTCTGGGTTCACACCCGAAGCTTTTCGAAGCTTCTTCCGTTGCTCCCCGATTTGTGCAGCGAAATTGGACGAAAGGAGATTGGTTCTGCTGTTGAAAGTGAATGTGACATAATGTGGAATTGTGAAAATAGCGTTAAGAAATAAAGTGGTAAAGAGGGTTGCTTGAGTGTGAATCCAAAGGACGAAATTTCTAGGAGTTATGGATATGAAGTAAAATAAAATAATTGCTCCAATAGCTGTCTGCTATAGCAGGGACAAGATCATGTGTAGAAGTAGCTTACCTCGGGTGTCATAGGTTTGTTGACTGGTCTGTGTAGTAAATCAGCATTGGTACAGAAGGTATTATGGATTATGTGTGCTTACCCCCACCAGATCTCGTTTTCCGATCCAGGTTCCTTAACAATTCTCTTATCTAAAGGCGAACGACCAGTCTTCGCTCCAGAGTATGCTGTGAGGGCACCAGTAGATGTAATGGCAGAACCGGTCTCATAGACGAGGGCATCTTCGTAAAGGGCAGCGACAGATGGATTGGGAACCTGTAAGTAAACGAGTTAGTGATTTGACAACGAAATGTTTTGTATTGGATCTGCCAGAACGTACAATTGCTACTCGATCATAATCGATGTGTGCCTTCTCGTGTAACTCGTTTTCTAGCTCTGTATGTTCCTTCACAGGCCTTTCAATTCATTAGCTTCGTGTTGTAGAGGGGTAATCGCCATCGGCAGCGACGTGAGAGGGGCTGGACGTACTGAACTCCACCGGGGTGGAGGGCCGTCTTGTTGACAGTATTGATGGTAACCATATTTCTTAAGCTTGTGCTGTGAAAGTTTCCGGTGCGACTATTGAGAATTTTCGATTTGGGACCAAGTTCGCGGGGATCGGGGTATGGAGAAGAGGTTCGCTGGACGGGGTCGGCAGAGTTATTTAAGTAGGACGAAGGCTTCGACATCTTTTGAGCCCGGCTGGAGTTGCGGGTCTGGCTATGGCTGGAATGGCGGGTTTGACTACGGGATGATGGTAAGTAGTGGTAGTAGTGGTGGGGAGCTGGAGATTTGGGCCTGTGGATGAGAGGGACCGAGGTGGACAAGATGCCCACGCAGCCAATGAGGCAAGCCCGCCATCTCGTCGTTCTGCTTGACCGGGTCTGGACGGGAAACAATACGGGCGAGTCGGGCAGAAACATCGGGCGGATGCGGAACAAGGCTGTATGTGCTGTCTGTCATGTCTCACGACCTCCTCCTACCTTTTCTTTCTTTCATCTCTCGATCAGGACGGATCGTGAGGGTGCGGGTGAGGGTGAGAGTGAGAAATACAAGTACGTCGGAGCGCGCGCATAATTGGCAGGTGAAGCGACGGGCTTGCTTGGATGATGTATGTTTGTCGTGGGAGGGAGCCTCTCTCTCTCCCATCACATTCACATGGCATGTCATGCACTGTGCGTATCAGCTGCACCATTTCTATGTTATTACAATATCCAGCGTGCAGCACCAGTACAACATGCCAAGTCATAACTAACAAACTAACTACCAAGGAAAAACAGTCCCATCAGACTCTTGAGGCTCTTCGCCATCTCTCTCCCTGTCCTCTCATATCCAAATCGCCTCATTGCACGGACTAGGTAGGACGGACGACCGGTTGGGTCACTTGGGTGGGTAGGGTATTCGCAGCGTCAGGAAGTCCTCCCGTCCCGTACCGTACCTGCGGCAGCACAGTCAGTAGTGGGAGGATACGCGAACATGATTCAAACGCTTCGCTTCGGGAAAGCTTGGATACGTACTTCGCCAGGGCTGACATGGAGATGGATGTACCTTTCGTACCTAATTTCCCTCTCATGCTCATCCCATACAAAACAAACAAACAAACATGCTTGCCAAGTAAAGTAGCAGCACAGCCAGCCTTGCTGCGCACGAGACGGGCTTGGTACGAGGAAGCGTCCCGAGTATATCCTTCCCTTGTCTTCCCCTTCCCCTTCCCTTCCCCGTCCCCCGCAGCTCGGCAAAACGCTATTTGGTGCTTAGGACGCCAAGGGAAGGGAGGGGAGATGGCAGTTATCTATATCTGTCCATCACCTGTTATGTCAGTCAGTCTTTGGTCCGAGTCTGGGCACTCCCTGCTGACAATATTTCAAATATGGTTGTACTCAGGTTTCGGGTGAGTGGTAATAGCAAATCGTGCTATGATTCCACCGTGAGCTTCCTATGCATGGTTCGGGTGATTCAGCTTTGAATTCCCAATCGCCATTCGGAGCCAGTACAAAAAAACATCACACGAGCGAGTGAACAGCTTCACCCCGAAAGGATTGTTTAGTAATGGTTCATTCTGATTGGTCTTTTTGAAAGTCACAGCGGGTAAGAGTTCTGCCGCTCCCCACCAAGCCCACCTAACCCGATTGCCCATCCGCCATTGGAGGGGCTGATTAGTGGGGGGCTTTATGAAAGACGATGTGTCCCGATTCGAACATTAATAATCTCTGTGGATGCCAACGAGAAAACATTCACAACACGAGAACGAAAACATCATTTCAGTCGAATAAATCCTTGGAAACCCAAACTGGATAGGCCAGCCCACATCCCCATATCTTTATTTACTTACTTCCCACGGAACAAAAACATCCACGGATGGAAACACCTCCTCCTCTACTCCGTATCTCCGTAGAAATACAAGCTTCGGGTATTTCTCCCGAGACGGGCTTCGAGAAGATGGCGGGGCTCTTCCGGCCAAGACAACCCGGATAGACCCGAGATATAGTATAACAAAGTGCGCACTGCGAAGTGTCCATCCACACTTTTCTAGGTTATCGTGACCCTATACTTTGTGCATGGATTTACTTTACGGTGCGAGCTCAGGAATCTAGATTCGGGGCTGTGTTTTTGCTATGGCTTTTGACTCTCAGTGGTCCGAAAAATGGCTTGAGAATAATCAAATGAAGAAAGAGCTCATTACGATGATGTTGTGCGTATCTCTTCCTCCTTACTATTATTTGTTATGGCTTGCTATCTACTGTACACTTACTTTCTTTCCATGTTGGACATATCCTTATATTCTTCCAGCATGGCACCTCTACACTTTACTGATGTCTAAATATCAAGATATCAACCTTCCCCTTTTTTTTGAAGCACACTGCAGCCTCTCGAGAATAATACCTCAAAAATCACCGCACTTTCGCGCCGACCTCATACCCATCTCACGTCACTGACAGAAAATACCCCATCAATTGCCTAATGCATATTCACATATCTTTCTTTCTTTTAGGCAATTCATCATAGAAGCTCGAAAACTTGCGCTGCGATACCACCCGTAGTATTCGATCACTATATGGGCAAGTAGAGAGGGTTAAGTCACTCAATTACATGTTTTGGTATGATTTATATCATATGACTTGATTGCTCGTTTGGTAAGTTGGTCGGAAGTGCGGCTTTGAACTTACTATGGTGAGTAAGTGCATGAAGAATAATCACAGCGTCTTCTTTCTCTGTTGAGTAAATCATGATGACCTCGAGATGATAGAGAGCGTGTAAAAACGAAAGGAGCTGGTGTTTGTTTACGAGCTCAGCGAGTCGTACTTCAGCGCCTCGAGTTTATGGACGCTTTTTTGTGGCCGAGGAGGCTCATCGCCTGAAATTGACAATCAGCTAATTACATCGCATCTTCATATGATTTGAAAAAAAAAAATACTGTAGCGATTGTCCTGCAATGAATGTTCGCGGCTTTGAGGTCTCACTTCATTGGTCGGGGTGACACTTCCGAGTATAGTTATAACTTATAACCCTGAGTGATTCAGATATTTAGCAAGCAATGCTACAATTTCACACCACTGTTAGTAGGTGAATGGTTTTTTTTTGGCTCCACCAGAGACAGATTCCTTCAATATTGCTTCCGCAGTCGATTTCACATTTGAATTGTAGTAAGGAGTAATTCTCCCGAACAAGAATGTTCCCTTAAGGGATCTCAGCTCAACTTTCCATCGTAGCATAAGAGGCAACTAAGCTTCCAAAGTCCACTACACCCCGGGTAATCCAAGCTCATTTCATGGCAACCTCACTCACCCAGCAACTCCGGTCGAAATCTCTTCCCAGAAACCGGACGAACCTAAACGAGATCAGGCCACAACTCTAGACTCGCAACCCACATCCCACAGCTATATCTACCTCTCAGATCTGGATCACACTCCCCGCCCCCTTCCTTGTCATCATCGTAAAGCCATTCCCACCCTGCACAAGCTCCTTCATGCCCAACATCTGCTCATAAAAGCCCTTGCCCTTGGTATCAGACACAAGCAACGCACGTCTGAACTCTGGCCAGCTATTCAACGTCTCGTCGACGCATTTTATCAGGAATTCACCGAGTCTTTGACCTCTAACAGAATGAAGATCAGCTTTTCTTTTTTTCGAATATGTGTTTTTACTTTGCGTGGTAGGAAGGAGAGCTTACTGATACTGTTCGAGGATATAGACGTCTGTTAGAAAAGCAAAGGAGACGTGATCTGTGATTAGTCTTGCGAGACCGATCTGTGGGGGGTTGGAAAGGCCTGTATTATCCACCTCATTAACAACAGATATCTTATCAAATCTAAATATGAAACAGAGATGCGTCCTCTTCCAGGAATCGCGAAGTTAGATCGATGTTGGGAGTAGAGAAGCATACCAGCTATCTCCGCCGAGCTGTTCGGTAACGCATATACCCCAAAACAGAGACTGTTATCCAACATCTTCTTCAACACTGACTCGTTCATAGGCTTGGCCCTATACATGGCATCGGTGCCAAAAGCTTGGTTGATGGCGGAGGGTTGGATGATAGTGGGGTTTGCGGAGATGAGGAAGTTGGGGAAGTGCCATGAGGTTGGGGAGAACATTATGACTCGGGTGACAAGTAAATAATAGGTAGATCTTAGGGTCGTTGGAAAGAAGGTTGGTCTATAAGTTTCACGCAGATTGGAGGAAAGAGATGCTAGAGCTAGAGAAGCGTGGAATCTAGATGACTCTGCGGTACGGCCCGGGTGGTGTGCTAGGCTGTGGTTGAGACGGCTGCAGCTAGGTGGGCAATGTACTTACAGCAAAGTGTTCTGATTGCTAGGTAATGTATCATGGGATATAATGGGTTATATATTCAGAATTTGGAAGACAAAATAGTAAATTGGTATCGAATCATTCATAGTCTGAAACATCATACAGAAGTTCTACCGGGAGAACAAACGGCACTCGTACATTCCACTGCATCTTTACATCTGCCTTTTCTGTTTACAGACTCAGCATGATAAAAGCATAGTGTAATACTCACATTTGACTACCATACTCCTCTTCCCCCTTTCGATAGCTTGATGATATTCTCATCAAAAACCCTGAAGAAGAAGAATATGGCGGTGATGTTACCTCGAAATCGCCTCGAGCATCTGGTCGACGGTTGGGTTTGAGGTACGAATTTTGAGCTGAGTAGCTGGTTCCGTTGGGGACGATGGATCGGGAAGCGCCCTTCCTTCGTCCCAATGTACTGGTTTGGCATCAGCTTGATGCACGAAATGATGAAGTGAATCTGAGGCTAAGGAAATTCGTCTCTAGCGAAGCGATTCTGCAAGCTCGTTGCAAATCCATGATCTAAGATTATAACGTATGTTACCGTCAATTGAAATTTCACTTTGTGCAAGCCGTGAGATCCTTTTATGGGGTGCGATAGTCATTTATAGATTCACGATTCGCCGAAGACTAATATCCATTGACTAGGTTATGGAATAAGCGTGTGGATAGCTGATTCCAATGAAGTGTTGAAAGAAAAAAAATACTAAAGCCATGCTAAGCCATTGTAATTATCGATTCAAACATCGTTGGATGATAATAGTTAATCTTTACAAACCAAACAAGTTTAGAGTAGTTTTCAAGTGATAAACAAAGACAAGGCTGAGCCTTGCTGGCAGCTCAGCGGAGTGGGTCCCGCTCCAAAAGGTCCACCAAAATTATTTTTCCTGCCTTCCCCCACCAGGAATTTCTCACGGCCTTTACTAAATTCTTTGATCAACGCCGATGTGTTGAGGCACAAGACTTTTTTCTTCTTCTCACACAAAATTTCTTGTATGCTGCATATTCGCACATACAATACAGCATCATTATGGATCAAAATAAATTTCTCGAGCTCTTGAAGGGCATCCAAACCCGTAACTTGGCCCCCATTTGACCCCGCCATCAACAACCTGCTAATTATTTCTAGCTGATACTGAAATCGTCAAGGCCTCGACGACCGAACTCCGAAAGACCTACTACCCAAACCCCCAGTCTCTTCTATGGCTCCTTCACATTCTCACCTCCCACGATGCTCCTGAAGTCCGCCAACAAGCCGCTGTAGAGGCACTTCGTCTGATCTCAAAGCACTGGGTGGCCTTACCCGAGGATCAGAAGCCAGCCATCCGCGAAAGACTTTTCGAAACCACTCTCAATGAGACCAAGCCACTTGTTCGACATTCCGCTGCGCGTGTCATCGCTTCCATCGCCGCTATTGATTTGGAAGATGGGCAATGGGCCTCGCTTCCTCAAAGTTTATTCCAGGCCTCTACATCTGATAAAGTTGCTCATCGCGAGGTTGGAATCTATACACTCTTCTCTTTGCTTGAGACTGCTGGGGATGTCTTCGAGGATAAACTGCCTGGTCTATTCTCCCTATTGTCCAACACAATAAAAGACCCCGAGAGCCCAGATGTTCGCGTCAACACATTACTCTGTCTTAGCAGAGTTGCTATGTTGATCCAGCCTGATGAGGACCCAGAAAACCTTGCACGTTTCCAAGAGATGTTCCCTGCCATGGTCGCTGTATTAAAAGCTGCAATTGATGAGGAAAATGATGACCGCGTCATGCAGTCTTTCGAAGTCTTCCAGACACTTCTAGGATGCGAATCTGCGTTGTTGAACAAGCACTTCAAGGATCTCTTGATTTTCATGATCGATTTGGGTGCCGATACAGATATCCAAGACGAGTCCCGAACACAGGCTCTGTCTTTCTTGATGCAGTGCGCAAGATACAGAAAGATGAAGATCCAAGGTATCAGGGATATGGGAGAGAATTTGACACTCAAGGCCATGCAAATTGCTACTGAGATTGATGATGATGAGGACGAAGATGATGTGACTCCGCACAAGACGGCGCTTGGTCTCTTGGACCTGCTCGCAACCAGTCTCCCTCCTCGCCAGGTCATTGTGCCACTCCTAAAAGCCTTGCCTCAATATGTCAACAGTGACAACCCGAAATATCGCCAAGCCGGTATCCTGTCTCTGGGTATGTGTGTTGAAGGAGCTCCAGATTTCATTGCGACTCAACTGGACGGCCTGATGCCAATAGTCCTAAAGCTTCTCAACGACCCAGTCATGGGTGTCAGAGGTGCCGCCCTCAATGGTGTCGCCAGATTGGCCGATGACCTTGCCGAGGAGCTTTGCAAGCATCATGCTGAGCTCATTCCAGCTTTGCTCAAGAATCTTGACGCTGCGACTGTTCAGGCATCTAGCGAAGCAGAAAATGAGAAGAATCTCGAAACTCTGAAGGGCGCTTGCAGCGCCCTGGACTCTGTCACGGATGGCGTGGATAAGGAAACCGTCGCAAAATATGTCCCAGAACTTGTTCCCCGTCTTGTCCAACTGCTCAACCACGAGGATCTTAATGTCAAAGCAAGTGCTGCTGGTGCAATTGGATCCATTGCTGGCTCCGCCATGGATGCTTTCCTGCCTTACTTCGAGGGTACTATGGAGGCGATGTCTAAATATGTTACCATCAAGGACAGTACCGAGGAGCTTGATTTACGAGGCATCGTCACTGATTCTATGGGAAGCATGGCAGAGGCTGTCGGCCCAGTTGCTTTCCAGAAGTATGTCCAGCCTCTGATGCAAGCCAGCGAAGAAGGCCTGAACCTTGGCCACGCAAGATTGAGAGAAACAAGCTACATTCTCTGGAGCACTTTGGCAAAGGTCTACAAGGAGGAGTTTACACCATTCCTTGAAGGCGTAGTTGGTGCTTTGATGGCTTCTCTCAACCAGGAGGAGTCTGATCTTGACTTCGAAATTGGTGAAGAGGCAAGAGAGATTCTCGGAGACGAAGTTGTTATCGCTGGAAAGAAGGTCAAGCTTGTTACTCCAGCTACCAGCAAGGTTGAGATCGATGATCTCGACAACATGGAAGATGACGATGATGAGGATGAGGACTGGGATGATCTTACAGCTGTCACTGCTGTTGCTTTGGAGAAAGAGGTTGCCATTGAGGTTTTGGGTGATGTTCTGTCGAATACTCGAAAGAACTTTATGCCATACTTTGAGAAGGCAATCGAGACTATCGTCGTCTTGGTAGAGCACTCCTACGAGGGAGTACGAAAGGCTGCTATTGGCACTCTGTGGCGTGCATACGCATGCCTTTGGGCCTTGATGGAGGACCACACTGGCGAGAAGTGGACTCCAGGTCTTCCTCTCAAGTCGCAGCCTTCCGAAGAGCTACTGAAGCTTGGAGAAGTTGTGACTGCTGCTACAATGTCTGTCTGGGAAGATGAGGTCGACCGGTAAGTCCGTTCTCTCTATGCAAGTACCACCCCTTCAAAGTTTCACTGAAATTATGAGGCACATGACGTTATACCCAGCTCACTCAGACGCATAATTTGCGGATGCTGCGAACACGTATCTATATTCTGATCAAACTACCAAAAAGTTCTGTTGCAATATTTTCATGTGTTTCATATACTGACAACTTGATTCAATAGGGCTGTCGTTACCGACATCAACCGTAACGTATCCGCATCTTTGAAGCTTTGTGGTCCAGCAATCATGACCCAAGACAAATTCACTGAGCTCATGACCTCTACTGTTGCCGCCATTCTCACCAAGTCGCATCCTTGCCAAAATGACATGGGTGACGAAGATGACCATGATGATCTGGATGAAGAGGAGTCCTCAGAGTACGACTGGCTTGTTATTGACACCGCTCTCGACGTGATAATCGGCATGGCCAAGGCACTCGGCACTCAATTTGGCGAGCTCTTCAAGGTCTACCAAAAGCCGATCACTAAGTTCGCCTCTTCTTCGACCAATTACGAGCGCTCAACAGCCGTCGGTGTCATCGCTGAATGCACCAGACATATGGGTGCTGGTGTCACTCCTTTCACCGCACCTCTTCTCAAGCTTCTCATCCACAAGTTGACAGATGAGGACCCAGAGACCAAGTCAAACGCCGCATACGCTCTTGGATTGTTAATCTTCCACTCCACAGATTCGGCCGCCTACCTCCCAAGCTACAACAGCATCTTGGGCAAACTTGAGCCGCTTCTCCAAACCCAGCGTGCCCGAACTCTGGATAACGCTTGTGGATGTGTCACTCGCATGATCATGGCCCATCCAGACAAGGTCCCCATTGGCGACATTCTACCAGTTCTCGTTGACCTCCTGCCGTTGAAGGAGGACTACGAAGAGAACGAGCCCATCTTCACCTGCATTGCTGGACTGTGTAAGTTACTCCAGTCCGAACAAAACTTTCTTTCATATGCTAATTCATCATTACAGACCAACACCAGAATGCAGACGTCATCTCTCTCACCCCAAAGCTCGTCCCAGTATTCGAAGCCGTCCTCGGCGAGCCAGCCGAGCAACTCGAGGATGAGACCCGTGCCAAAGTTATCGCTACCGTCAAGTTCATTGCTGAGAAGAACGCATCGCTAATTCAAGGACACCCCGCTTTATTGGCTGCTGTCCGAGGCTAAGCAGTTTGCTGGATACTTGAGGATTTTGACGATGGATTTAAACGTGGAGGAGTAGATAAAAGGCGTATATAGTCTTGTCATCAAGATACACTTGGACGTAGGATGATTGTTTAGCTCTTTTGATTTGATTTTTAGATAGTTTAGTTTTTCGCATACCCCGAGACTGATCCTTGTTCGGATCTTAAGATCTCACTCACATTCAATGAAAAGATAATATAAACTCGAAGATTTTGACATTTGTTGTATCGTTTTCATTACTTTTCGCCATCAAGATGCTATAGATATTTTTACTTTATATCCTATCTCATGCAATCCTCCCTCATGAACTTTCACTCACTGGAGATACGTACAATTCATAATGCTAGCCAGTACCAACTCTGCATGCAACAAGTCTCTTGTTATGTTTCCATCCATCCATCCATGCCTACCTATGCTACGCAAACCCAACTATACAAGTTTGAGTTATGGGCCAACACCAATACCAACACCTCGCAACGGCAATCTTATACTATTTCTAGCGGATGAAAGGAACACTGGCGCAGTAAGTATCCCATCAACACAGCCCCACAAGTTCCAGCTCACAGTCCATGAAATCATCATCGCCGTAATCCGTCGCCGCAGACAAGATCCTCTTCATCTTCCTCTTCTCCTTCCCCGGGCCCGTGTCCTTCTTCTCCTCCTTCCCGTTATCTTTCACATTTCCCTTGCCAGTTTCCATCGCCTTCCTCTTCTCCTTCTCCTTTTCCTGCTCCTTCGCATTCCTCTTCTCCTCGTCCTTCCCAACTCCATCCCTCATCGCCAGCCTCTCACTCTCACACACAGCAGCATGAACCTGATCCTCATATTTCTCCTTGAAGAATCTATTCGGGCTCACCACTTCCTTGCCCATGATGCTGATTTTTGTCGCCTCCATTGTTCTACTCTCGTAGATAGCGGCATGCATTTGATCTTCATATTTCTCTTCGAAGAAACGTCGCGGCTTAGCTTTACCGCCGTTATCCTTCCCCATTACTGCTACATCTCCTAAATTTTCCGCCCTCGTCTTGTTCGTTGGTTTGGTGCTGTGCGTATTTTGATTGTGCTCTTCGGAGAGGCCGAGGAGGTCGAAATCTGCATAATCAGTTGAATTCGACAATACTCTTTCCAGTTCTAGTTGTTCCGTCTCGGCTGTCAAAGCAGCCAGTCTCTTCGCTTCCAACTCGGCGGTGATTTTACTCTCTCGGATAGCAGCTTCCAACTCCTCATCTTCCTTGTCCTCAAACAGACCTGGTAAGTCGGAATCGAAATCACCATAGTCTGTGGAATCGGATCGGTTCCGAATAGCTGACAAGAAGTTATTGGGTGGAGGCTTTATAGGTACAGCTTGACCTCCTGCAGCCTTACTCTCGTGAATAGCAGCGTAGTAAAGATCTTCATCTTTCTCCTCGAAGAAACGACGCTTAGAGTTGGCTCGAGCTTGAGACGGTTTGTGCCTTTGGTGATTTGAAAAAGACGGTTTTCCTTTGGGAGGAGAGGGTAATGCTGGGCGATACGGTGACGAGTGTATCTCATTTAAGTCCTCCGGAGATAGGATGAGATCTTGTGTGCTCACAAATTCGTCTAGCTCGTTTTCGGGCCTCTCAGGAAAAGGCTTCTTAGCACTAGACGCATGTTTGCCGTGATTCAGAAATTCCAAAGTAACTTCCTGAAGCGGCTTCGGGCATGTACGACGTGGTGAAACGATCTTCTCTAGGTCTACTGGTGTAAGTACCAGCTTTTGAGAACTTATCAAGTCATTCGTATCGTTTTTCGGATCCTGCGCAGTACGCTGTCTTGCAACATGCGAGTACTCCTGCTCGTTAAGAGCCTTGGCAGCAGCTTCATTGAAGGGCTTTGGGGGTGTACGTCGTGGTAATATGACCTCCTCCGGGTCACCCGGTGAAAAGGCCAGTCCTTGCGTACTCATGAAGAAGTCAGAGTCGTTCCTTGTCTTCTCTGAGCTAGTTTTCAAGCCACTATCTGCATTTTCCCCTTGATTTAGAGACACTGGATTAGCTTCTGGGAGAGGCTTTAGGGGCGTAAGGCGTGATGAAATGATTTTCTCCAGGTCCACTGGTGAGAATGCTAGTTCTTGCGAATTCATAAACTCGTGATCGTCGATTTTCGTCTTCTCGGGTGTAGACTTTCTACCATCCATATTGTTCCTGCTGCTGAGGACCCCCGGATTCGCTACTTGAAGGGGATTTTGTGGCGTACGACGTGACGAAATGATCTCCTCCAAATCTACCGGTGACAGAACCAGATCTTGCGTACTGATAAAGTCTTCAAGTTCGACCTTCTTGATCTCCTTGGGCGATAGGCTCCCATAACCATGTGGACGTTCCCTTCGGTTCAAAGACTCAGAAGTAGCTTCTCGGAGAGGCTTTGAAGGCGAACGACGTGGTGAAATGATGTCCACCAAGTCTTCTGGAGACAAGATGAAATCTTGTGTACTGAACATAGTCTCAAGATGACCTTTACCTGGGTTTTCTGGATTGAGCTCTCGGGCAACTTGCGTGTTGGAGGGAATATCATCTAAATCATCGAGGAGATCTCGTACTGCTTGGGTTGGGCTCGGAAAGAAGTCATCCATGTGGCTCTCGAGGAATGCTTGTGTGGAAGATGGGGGTAGATTTGATACTGGTTTGGTAGGAAGGTTTCGAGCAGCCTGTAGTGGGAAGTGCGGCTTTTGCGGCGTAGATGTGGGCTTCGTAGCCATTGTCACTTTCGGTGGGAGGCATGGCGGCGGCATGTTAGTAGAGCGTGTCTGTAATACTGCTGGCGTGGTTGGACCGTCACTCCTGGGACTGCTTACTGCCTCGTTAAGTGCTCGCATAGTTTCAGCTGACTTTGCCGGAATCTCAACAACAGGCACTGTTGATCGTCTGAAAGGACTTGAAGATTGATGTGCTTTACCGAATTTCTCGGCAACTCTTCCAGAGCGTCTTGGGGACGGTTGGGATATCGACGGTACTTGTACTGTGTTTCGCTGTGATTTTGTAAGAGATCTATCAGGTGGCTCAAGAGAGTCTGATTTAGTGACCGCTTCTACCAGATCTGACAAAAGCTGGGTCGTTACCAGATCATCGAGAGCCTGGGTATTCAATATTGAATCCTCGTCGGCTTTCTCCATTTTTGGGAGCTCCTGCGATGCTCCATTACGACATTTCTGCGAAGACAAGCGACTCTTCGTAGGTAATCCTGGAGCAGGGCTCTCCTTGACCGATAACTCAGAGCTGGCGATCTGCTCAAGGACATCCAACTGTGAAAACGCTGGAAAGTCTCCAAACTCGTCATCAGAACCTTCATCTATCAATTGCCTCTTTGCAGATGGTCCCTCATAACCCTGTTCCGCATCCGAAATCGTCCGATCCGAATCCTCCGCCAAACTCTCCATCTGCTGCCACGTCCTCTTATTCCCCCCTTCACTCCTCATAAACCTCGATATCGTAGACTGACTCGGTCTCACAAACCGACTGGGTTCCGGCAGGCCCTGTTTCCTCCTCGCATCTTTCTCAGCATTCGCTTTAGCCGCCTTCTTTTCTCTTGCAGCCTTTGCTCTTGCCGCAGCGCGTTCCTTCTCGTATTCCCTCTTCTGCTGCTCCAATTCTGCATTATCGCGCCTGCGCTGCTCAGCTCTGGAAACCTTGGGTCCGCGGTTCGCTTGTTGGTATGCCTTCTTCGCGGCTTTGCTGGTCATGGGCCGTCGTTGGCCATTGGATTTCACCAGCGAGGTGGGGATGAGCTCGAAGGTTCGTTGGCCTGTCATCATCCTGCCATGTCCCGAGGATTCTGTAATTATTACTCCATGCGCCTGCTCGAGATGTGATTTATCACACTTACATACAGAGCGAGGCTTGCTCCGCCTCTTTGTAGGAGAATGAGGTAAGGAGTTATCTTGGTGGTGGAGTCAAAAGTCTGCAGACAGCCGCGGACGTGAATTTCGAGGTTGTTATTGAAAGAGCTAGGATCGCGAGACGCGAGATATTACAACGCGTAATCACGTGGAGTACTTATGACCTTTGAATATCTCTTTTCTCCACGACTGCATGCTTGTTTTACTCTGACATTCTGGAGCCTATTAAACTGAATTATATGTTGGATAGGAGTGTAACTTCGATTCTTGGGTCGCCATCTGAATTTCACGGCATCATTGCCAGAAAACGTTTGACAGGATCGTTGTTTGCTCCACCAGAATTTGCCATCCTTTGAAGATACATGGAAGTTGTCCAAGAGAATTACAGCAACATAACATGAAATATGTGCCAAGCTCGTTTATAGTAACATAATACCAGTGTTCGATTTCAATGTTGTTCATACCGACACCAGATGTCTCGATGGCCTCGCAAGTGAATGCTACAGCTCGCAGCGAATAGTGAGGGAAACGTGTACAGACTATACATTTGCTGTCATGGTCGTGTATGAGCCAGAGAACGATCTGTTTGTTTCACGTATGAGCCCCAAATGAAGACGGCGAAGTTTCTTACACTTCGTTGATTGATTTGTACTCGTAAAATTGTGAAAGAAACACTATGCAAGCTGGTACTGTAGCTGGAAGCCACATCTCATCATTCCAATAACTCCAATAAGTCAAGTTTCATCCCCATCCCATTGTGTCCTATTTCACGTCAAGCAAAAAAAAAGTTTTGTCAACCAAAAAGTGATCCATAAAGAGGCCTGCATGCCCCAACGCCAGTTGTGACCATTCCATACCATTCCAGTCCATAACATAGTCCATGGCTCTCATCGTGAAGACGGCCTTTTGCACCTTAGTTCAACGCCTCCATGTTCCTTAAAGTGCTTGTCCATACTCCCTGCTTCTTGTTGTTGGTGTCAAGTGGGCCGAGTCAAGAATGACATCTAAGCTCAGGTAGATTTCGCCGCCTGCTGGGCGGCGTACGACTTCATAATCTTGTTGAAGTCGGATTCGTTGACTACAGCGCCGGTCTCTGAGCACTTCGCCTTCTTCTGCAGGTCTTTGCAGAGAAGATCAAGGTCAAATTCACCGTCCTTGACCTTAGGGCAGGCTTGCAAGCGATCCCTGGAGTTTATATTAGCAAAATGTTCAAGAAGTAGAAGTTGAGTAGCCGCTGAATAATCGAGTCAACATCTAAAATGATACATACCAGATTGTGTTACAGCTTAGCATCTGTGTGGTATCCTCTCCTGGAACGACTTCGTCCTCCTCATTCTGCTTCTCATCAATCTGAGCAACCAGATCCTTTTTGGGTGGAGCAGGACTTGGCGCCATGTTGAACGGACTGGTGAAATCCAAGGCGAAGGCATCACTGAAAAAGGTATCGCCATAAGTCTCACTCGATAGAATGTTATCTTGAGGCTCTCTGTAATCACCGAAGAGCTGTGGGTCGAACTGGTTATTATTCTGTTGGGCGAACCAATCGATCCCATTGATATCGAAAGCGGGAGTTCCAAAGTTTCCTGAATTCGCACCCGTCTCAGACAGTGTTTGCGGAACAGGGTTATTTGGGTTGCCACAAGCCATGTTGAGCTTGTCGCAGAAGGTGTGCTCACCTTCGCCAGTGGTATCTGCTGCAGAGTGCTCTTCGCCAATTGTGGTCAGTGTGCTGTCCAAAGATTTATTGTAAATTGGAGACTGCATAGTAGGCTCTGGAGAGGTACCGCAAGACGAACTTGGTCCCTGGTTTGAATTTGACGACGCTGAAGGAGAGCTGTACGAAGTATTGTGACCGGTACTCATGTGGCCGTTAGCAGAATCTGTGCTAGATCTCGATCCATTGGAGCCGTTGTTGTTGTTGTTGTTATTCGCAAAATACTCAAATGGGGGGGTCTTTCCGACGCTTTCGAGTAGTGAAGGGCTAAACAGGCCTGATAGGGCTGACATATCTCCACCATCATACTGCGCAGATGTGTGTGCCAAGCCAGCAGTTGAGCCGTTGCTGACAGGATATTGTGAAGACTGATTGCGAGGACTAATGTGTCCCTGGTCCACAGGGCTTAGATCCTGCTTACTTGCAACAGACGGTGCGGTGGAGCTCCTGGTAGCATTGAGGATAGAAGCAGCCGGGGGTCCAGGAAGACGACCAAACCTCGGAAATTCGAATTGAAAATTGACGTCGTTTGGGTTATTGAGTCCTCCATTGCCAAATCCATTGGAATATGTCGGCAGGCCGTTGTTAGGAGCAGTATTGCGACCGGGAGCTCCACTGGACGAGACCCTCTTGCGATACTCTCGCAGCTCCATCGACATCTTCTCTATCTGAGCACGCAGAATACTATTTTCGTGATTGGCCGACTCCGATGCTTTTTCTAGATCCTCAACCTTGGTCTCCAGGTCCTTCAGATGCTTTTCCTTGCGTTCCCGGAAGGCTCGTTGGGCGGCACGATTTTGCGCCTTGCGCTTCTGTTTCGGAAATCAGTAACAGCGTAGGAGACGATAGCCAACATAGGACACTCACCGAAGTAGGTTCGGAGGTCAAGGGCTTTCGTCCTGGTTTCTTCGCGGTCTTGTCATCGCCCTCTCTTCGTTTTCCACCACCGTCCTCTTCTTCGCCATCGACTTCAGGATGGCTACGCTTGTCATTGTTTTCGTTATCACCATCTGAAGAGCTACCAGGCAGGTTGCCAATCATCTGGACTTGCGACTCGTTGTTGAAGTCACCATAGTCAAAGCTTCCGTCCCCTTCAAACTCATAGTCGTAATCGATGAAAGGACTCTCTTCAGAGCCAACAGTACCAGAGCCGGGAGCTTGAAGAGGAGATTCGGTAAGAGCAACAGGAGCCATTGCGAGTTGGTCCGGTGACTGAAAACTGGTAGTTTCTAGTTTGGTGGTCTTGTTGTTGGAGTTTAAAGCCGCGAACAGTAGCTCCTCTTGTCGCGCTGACAAATTAAGTCGAGGATGGACGGTTGTGGACCGGGCGGCAGTAGAATCCATGTGGAATGTTGTCTTGGTTTGTCGAAGGCTGGAGAGACGACTATCAGCACTCAGTCCTTTACCTCATTGGATGTTAATCGGATCGACAACGTCGTACAATGATATCAAGTGGAGAGGAGAGGAAAGAAGGGGAAGAGGGGAAGGGAAGGGAGGAGAGAAGAGGAACTGAATTGCGGCGAGGCAAAGCAGAATCAAGAGAGGGTAGACAAACGAGTAGGACGGAGTCAGCTTGCAGGTAGGTAAGGTGGTAGTGAGTGGTGCTTTCTTTGCGCAGAAATATGCCGTCGGATATCCAAGGGTCCCGACTTCCTTCCCACTGAACCGCCGATAGCGTTGTATCGTATCGTATCGTATCGTATCGTATCGGACGGGGGGTTGGGCTGGGCTGGGCTGGGGGCTGGAAAGTACTGTACGCACGACGCTGTGATTTTGGGAGAAGAGGATAGAGCAGTTGATACAGTAAGTAGGTAAGGGGTGCCTCAGGAGGAAGAAACTCTAGACGCAGACGCCCACCAGCAGTTTCCGTCGTATGAAGCGTACCTACAATCCGTCCGTAGGTAGGTGGAAGCGAGAGAGTTGAGTCCTGTAGGGATGGTGGGGTCGGATGATAGATGGATGGATGGATGGATGGGATGGTTTGTAATTCGCTACGGAGTACGCTATCTTATCTCCGAAAATGTTCGAGATCTTTCCTTCTCTCTTTCTCTCTTTCTTTCTTTTCACATGAGAACAGAAAACTACCTGCAAGTCCCTGAACTGACTGAAAACCTATAGTGTATGTGGGTATCTACCAGATTTGTAATTACACGCAGTCATTAATTGATGTGTTGCCTGCTGTTGGCTCTAGGTACCCTCGTGTGACTCTCACGGCAGGTGAGAATAAAGTTACAATGACGCCATTATGCCTTGTCTTGCCTACCGTAGGGCTACGGGACGGTGTTTTGAATTGCAGGAGGGAGAATGTCATGTCAATTTACATGTCATCTCTCTCTGCTAGGTAATGTAGCTTTGTAGGCACCTAGGTACTTAATAGCTCATACTTATAACTTATAAGGCGGGTCTTTCACAGTGGATCCTGCTCTTAGTCTTGTCTTTATCATGCCTTTTTTTTTTTATCTTATCGAACTGAATTTGAAGCAAATCACTGGTCTTCTCTAACGTCCGTCCGGTCACAATGACATTCATAACCATAAATAAATCTATCACTTAATAGCCAACCTCGCTACTTGTGATCTACTGTAGCTTCCATACCTAGGCACCTATGTAGGTATGCACGAGCTTCAGAAAGCTACCTACACTTAGGTGAATATCTAGGTAATGTACCTAGGTAGCTAGCTACACATGTGCCTACTGTAGGTTTAAGGGAAGTCGGGCCCGCAGCAATCAGATGGGATTAGATAGGGTCCCAGGCACAAGCGTTCAGCCATGCTAGCTAACAAGATAGTGTGTACTTACTTCGTTACTACTCTGCCATTCCCTGAAAACAACTGCAAGGTGGCAAGTTTCAAGTCCAGCTATTACATGCAGGTTTCCTTTACAGTCCTCTACATACTCCTTTGAGATTTAATAGGTAAGAAACGCTTATACGAAGTAATATAGGGAGGGACACGATGAAAGAAATGCCTTGAAGAAGTAAAACATCAGGTGACCAAATCCCAAACGCTATGACGCGTTCGGACGGCTGCGCTTGATCAACAAGACAACCACTCCACTTCTCCATAAAGCTGGAAGAGCCGCAGCATTAGCACGCAGCCATGGATCTTGCCTATGACCACATCCAGGAGCAGGCAATAGCTCCTGAAAACGAAGCAGAAAAGCAGGAAAAGAAGCCTGAAACAACACTCAACGCCGACTTCCAAGAAGCATACAAAGCGATCTCCTCGAGCCCGTGGGGCGCAAAGCTTGGAGGCTTCTTTGGAAATGTGGTCAAGCAGGTGACCAATACTTACTAGGCTATAGATTGAGGCAATTTTGGCTTACATTACTGCAGGGCGAGTCCGTTTACCAGCAAGGCCAGAAGGAACTAAATGAGGTTGCGGAGGAAGCGACTAAAGGATTCACGGATCTACGTTCATCTCTTATCAGTCGAACTCGAGCTCTGTCCGCAGTTCAGACGCCGGTGACTGGCGAGCAAACGGACAAGGGGATAGAGGGAAATGGTGAGGCCAGCAAAGAGAAAGACAAATCAACAGAAGAGGCATTGAAGGAATCAGAAGGCGTTCTGGCTAGGTTGCGACTTGAGGCTGGCAAACGACTAAAGGAGATCGAGAAGGCCGAAGATGCTGCAGATGAGGCGCTTCTCAAATTCGGCACAAATCTGCGGAACTTCCTTCGGGATGCGGTCAGCATTGCACCTCCGTCTGAGGAAGCCGGTGCGCAAGGAAGCACCGTCCTCTTTGAAAGCAAAGATGCTTCGGGCAAGAGGGTGATCCATACCACACGATTTGATGCCCAGTTACATGTCATTCATTCCTCTGAAGATAGCTTTACGAAGGATCCGGTTAGTGAGGAATACGAGCCCTGGAAGAAGACTTTTGGTCTGGACAGCAAGACAGACGATATCAGCAAGGATCTGGAGACTTTCACTGAGTTAAGATCTTCGATGGAAAAGCTTGTTCCTGATACTGTTACCTACGGTGATTTTTGGACCCGCTATTATTTCCTGAGACATAGTATCGAGACGGCTGAAGCACGGAGGAGAGACTTGCTAAAGGGTAAGCACACTTCTTATGCCATAATGTGTCTTACTAACTCAAGTAGGCGCTGTGGCTTCCACAGAAGAAGAGGTTGCGTGGGATGAAGATTCCGAGGATGAGAGTTCCTCAAAGGTCACAAAGCCAAAAGCGGAGACACCTCGCCCTGCTTCAACTGAATCCTCTACCACACTTCACCCGGCTGCCCAAGTCCAAGATGCCGCATCACTCAAGCCAGAAGAGAAGCGCAGATCTCAAGATGAAAAGTCTCAAGCTGACAGCGATGGCTCTTACGACGTTGTTGGCGCTGCATCTGGTGCCCCGAGCCGTGCTCCTGGTAGTCCCAAGGAGCCGCGAAAGGGCGATGAAAGCGAGGAAGAGGATTGGGAGTAGGACATTACTATATGTTGTTGATAGGAATTCTCGAGTATTGTTTTGCGGGTTTCTTTCTGGTTTTGGCGTTTGAATTAAGGCTTTTTATTTTGTTGAGCTGTCTTCGAGTCTGCTTTTCCTGTAGACTGGAAAATTTTTGAAGCAGCACGGATATCCCTATGAACGCCGTTTCCATATGCAATGCACATTTCCAAGACTTTTTTACTTTTGATCCTCGAAAGATCAACGCTTTTTCTTCGTAACCTTTGTGAATCCATCCTCATCTACCTCTGCCGCAACTGGTTCCCTAACCCTGGCCAACGGCGGCGCATCATCCATATCAACATCCTCATCCTCGTCATCATCCTCACTCCCATCCGTTTCATCCTCCTCCTCCGCCCTCTCCTTCCTCTCAAACATCTTCCCCAAATCCGCATTTCCCCTCTTACTCTCCCACTTCACCCTCATCTCCTCGATCTCCTTGAAATCACCCTTCCCACAGTCCCTCCTCAACTTGACAATCTGTTCCGCAACCTCATAGCCACTCTCATCGTCCACATTGACTTCGAACTCATCAAGCATGACATTCAACAGGAACTCCTCGATCCACGCATCGTCCACGTCAGGGTTCTCTTGTAAGAGATCGATGGTCTGACCAACGAACCATTGTCGCTTTTCTTCGCTGTCGGGGCCGCCCCAGTTGTTGGTCACGGCTAGGGAGAGGGAGGGCCAGGAGTAAAGCGAGAGGGCGATGCCGAGTTCAAATTGGGCTTGACACTGTTCTGGGACTTGCATTAATTTGAATTCGCATTCTGTCTCGAGAGGAGAGGTGTACCTGGTGAGGGCGCATTTCGCGAACTAGATCCATTAGAAGAATCCATCTTGTAGAGGTAATAAGCGGTTGAGTAATGTAGGAACGATAACTCAGAATACGCTTCTATAGCGGGGGTTGAAGTGGGATGTCAGCCGCTTCAATAAACTTTGGTCAGCCAGGTACATTAAAAAAAAAGGTCGGTGCTTCAAGATGCCGATGTGGATTCTTTCTCGATTGGGATTTCTGGAGTATCTCCTATCCCTGTTGGCTCGATAAATGACGTCGTGATCGGGGTCCGTGCGTGCCGGGGTCCAGAATGTTTACGAAGTAGCTAATTTGGCTAAGAACCACGCTCGAGCAGCTGTTATTTGTTTGTCAATCGACGTGGCACTATAGTACTACCGAATGAATCCATCTTCAACTATTATCTTAATGTGTAATTGGATGTGATAGAGGCAATTGGCTGTCCTTTCTTCCATTTTCTCCTTCTGTTCATGTAATGAAGCCGTTACACTTTTGAAGTGTTTCCGTAGCGACCATTAGTTCTCAACGAACACTTTGAACCAGCCGTCAGGAGAGCTTTCATTTGTTGATTGAGCAAGAGATTCGGATACAATGGTCTTTAATACGGCTACTGTTGGGGGCGCGGTGACGCCAGATGTTATCAAGACTTTCTTCAGCCATGTACGTTCTTTGCTATGATGCCCTGGAAAGAGGCATCTGCTGATAAACATAGTACCTCAATCGGAAGCCTCTTGCACAGAAACCAACTGCGCACATCTCCTACGACGAAGGTCTTTCCCTAATTCGCAAATTCCTTCTCTACGCTTCCCATCACACTGTCGAAGACATCCAGCGGTTCACTGCTCAATGGGTACCCCATCCTCGCTGGATCAAGTTAGACGAAGTCAAGATTTCAGATGAGTACGTCAAAAAAGCAGCAGAGCATATACGAGAACAACTCGGCCATCATGGTATCGAGAGAGTCGGGGGAAAGACTTGGTGGCAATGGCGCAGGCCTGGCAGCGAATTAAAGGCTGAGTGGATTGAGATGAGGTCCGATTACAATGAGAGGAAAGCTACCCATAAACCTGGTACGAGGGTTATGTTTTATGTTCATGGTGGCGCGTACTTCTTTGGTAGTGTGGACGAGCATCGTTACCAAATGCAGAGACATGCACGGAAACTGAAGGCAAGGGTATTTGCTCGGTAAGTGGTTTGGACGGGACTTTGATGTTTAGTACTAATTGATTGCAGTGAGTCGTGCTATGTTTAAGCGGCTGGATTTGTCTAATGATTTGTAGCGCGCTATCGATTGGCACCTCAATTTCCTTTCCCATGTGGATTACTTGACTGCTTAGCTGCGTATTTATACCTTCTTACAGTCCAGGATCCAACAACTATTATCTTAGCAGGTGATTCTGCTGGTGGGGGAATGGTCGTCAGGTACGTTATCAGTAGTATACTCCCGAAAGTGGCTAACTATATGTAGTATGCTGGTAATCATGCGTGATAGAGGTATTCCACTGCCCGCAGGAGCTGTCTTGATCTCTCCTTGGGTGGACTTGACGCATTCTTTCCCCAGTGTGGCCGCCAACAACCCTCTGGATTACATACCGCCTCATGGATTTCACCAGAAACCATCTCCGTCATGGCCGCCACCAAACTCTGATGACCTCTTAGCTATAGAAGAGGGCATCGTGAAATCACTGAGCAAGAAAGATCATAATATAAATCCGAACCCCCAGATGGAAGTAGATGCCGTCCAGGGCTTCCATGTTGAGCCAGATCCACCAAGCGGAACTCAAAACGAGAATGCAGCTGCTGGTACGAACGGAAGCGTTCCAACGGCCAATACGATGCCGGGCTCTGGTCGCGATCTCTCGATTATGATCGACGGAAAATTGGTCGAGGTCAAAGATCAAATCCAAATGTATGCTTCGAATCAGCTCATCTCGCATCCTTTGGTATCGCCAATCCTGCAACCATCTCTAGGAGGTCTTCCTCCGCTACTAATCTTGACTGGGGGCGGTGAAATGCTTAGAGATGAACAGATTTACCTGGCTCATAAAGCAGCGAACCCTACAAAATACCCCCCGGGAGATGCTTATCTCGATGAGAGTCCTCACGATCATAATAGAAATCAAGTCAATCGATGGAAGCCAACAGATGTGCAGCTCCAAGTCTGGGATGACCTGTGTCATGTTGTTCCTACGCTTAGTTTCACGAGACCGGCAAAATATATGTATAGGTCTATCGCTCAATTTGGAGCTTGGACGCTTGCAAGAGCACAAAAGACTGAAATTGAGATCTTGGATGACGATGATGTGTCCGTCATCTCCCAATCGGAGTCTGATGAAGAAGAGGAAGCGGCCGAGCAAGTAAGACTAGAGAGCTCTGGTTTCAATAAACAATGCTAATGGTGGTATAGAGAAAGGCAGCAGCTCTGGATCCAAGACAATCATCTGGTCAAGTGGGCAAGGCCGGCGACCCTCTACCGCCTTTTAAGAACCACATGATTCGCCAGCGTGTCGACCGCCATGGTAATATCTACAATTTGGAACCTGCCTCCGAGCTTGCTGGATGCAATCTACCACCAAGCGAAGTCGGCATTATCAAAGAAGGTCCAGTGAAAAAATGGATGGCGGCCAAGATGGAATGGGACACCAAGTTTGCTTCTACTAAGCGACGTATCCAAAAACAGAGAGCGAAGGAAATGGCAAAGGGCTACTGCCAATTCGAAGATGGAGACGTTCCACCACCTTCTGCTCTTGCTGGCAGACGAAAGGCTGGCGACAACTTGAAGGAAGAAAAGAACAAGAAGAGTATGGGTATGACTATGTGGGCCCTCTGGGGAAGCAAGCATGACGAAAAGACTATGAATCTTGAAAAGGAAGCCGACAAAGCTCCAGAGACTACAAAAACTTCAGCCGTAGATGGTGCTGGTGCTCGATCATTAAGTGACACGAAGACAACCCAAGGGAGGAAGATGGACAAGGGCGAGAGACCTACCTACAGCCGTAGCAGATCTCGACGAAGAGCCGTTAAGGATGAGCATCAGACGGACAATGCTGGTGACGTTGACGAAAATACGCCAGCATTTGATCTACTTGCAATGCAGAAGCAGCAAGTTGGAACACCATTAGACGAGAATCTTACTCCAGCATTCGCAGCACAGCCACCTCCTTCGGACGAAGCATCTCCCTCGAGCAACAATCCGGCTATTTTGGTCAGGGCGCCTACAAATGATGAAGAGTACAATCTCAAAAGACCCAAGGCTAAAGGAATTGCCTTCCCATTCTCATTGAAGGGTCATCAATCAAGTGCAAGCATGACAACGCTCACTAGTTCCATCGGAATACCTCCTGCAAGCGACGTTCGTAATTCGGGAACTTTCAGTAGTGGAGTGCCTCAGAATGAGGCTGATTTCGAGGCTACGACCTCGACAGGGATGAGTACTGAGGCGTCGAAAGCTGGTCAAGAGCCTCAACAGGGTAGCTTCGAAGAGAATTTGGTGAATGGGAAAGCTGTTGCTGCCACAAGCAGTGAGGGGAAGGCTGTTGAAAATGGAGAGATTGTCAGTGCTGAGCGACCACCCATTGAGACTTTTGTCACGGCTTCGGATATAATGAGTTTCCCAAGGCCAGCACCATAAAATTAGATATCAAAGCTGCGAGATTTTGATTAGCCTGCAGGGAAAGTAATGGGGACATACCTTAGGATAGTGTCGGTATAACGCTTGTTGAGTTAGACACCCAGCAGCGGCTTGTAATCATCTAATAAATGTAATACCTACAAGATACGTCGAACTCTTTCCCCTTTAGCCAAGGACTGGTTGGATTAAAGAATCCCTTGCGGTTCCAATCCAAGTCATAACCAGCTATTGCAAGCAATAACAGACTCCGAATGACATGAATGGGAATCTTGTGGAATATTTGAAGTACTTCTACAAGCTGTTTTACTTTTCCATTTTTTGGAGAGAGTGTTTAAGCGGGGCGGTGCCCGCATTTTCAAGGGTCCTCTCCTGCTTGCAGGGGTCAGCTGCAGCGAACATCGGATTGTTATTTGTCGCAGTTTACTAACAAGTTTCTTTTCCTTGCACACACATGACCCCTCTATTTACGTACGACGAGATATCATTTGGGTAAACTACCACATTTAGAAAGTAAGCACCTCGCTCTCGACATAGTCCCAAATTACCATCTCAACTGGCCCCAATCGAAACGCTGGCTCGAACTCAACACATGCAAAATCACGTACCATTTCATCATGGCTCAACAACCAATTCGACTATGGGGCGGCCGATTCACTGGTGCCTCAGATCCATTGATGGACCAGTACAATGAGAGTCTTTCGGTCGACCGTGTAATGTACTCACAGGATATCAAGGGTTCAATTGCATATGCCAGGGCCAATGTAAAGACGGGCATTCTCACGAAGGAGGAGTTTGATATCATTGAGAAGGGCTTGGGAGAGATCACAGAGGAGTGGGAGGAGGGGAAATTTGTATCTCGTCCTGGAGATGAAGGTAAGCAGGCTCTATCTGACCATTGCCTATCTTTCAGGAAGGTCAATTGCTGATTGAGGCATGAGGAAAGACATCCACACAGCCAACGAACGCCGCCTTGGTGAAATTATCGGCACCCATATTGCAGGAAAGTTACACACAGGACGCAGCCGTAACGACCAAGTAGCGACAGACATGCGAATGTGGCTCCGAGACGAATTAAACACAATCGAAGAATATCTCGTCGATCTACTGAAAGTCATTGCCCAGCGCGCCGAGCAGGATATCGACTATATCATGCCAGCATACACACATCTCCAACGTGCACAACCCATTCGTTGGAGTCAATGGCTTCTCAGCTACGCCGTAGCCTTCCAATTAGATCTCGAGCGTCTGCGATTCACGAAGAAGACTGTCAATAAGTCTCCGCTGGGCTGTGGAGCTGTGGCCGGTAATGCGTTTGGTATTGATCGTGTAGCTATGGCTAAGGAACTCGGTTTCGAAGGTCTGATTATGAATAGTATGTCTGCAGTCGGTGACCGTGATTTCGTCGTCGAAGTCCTCCAATGCGCCGCTACGATCGGGAGTCATTTATCGCGCTGGTCAGAAGATTTGATCATCTACAGCTCCCTCGAATTCGGCTACGTAAAGCTCGCAGACGCATACACAACCGGTAGCTCCTTGATGCCTCAGAAGAAGAACAGCGACTCCCTGGAACTTCTCCGCGGCAAGTCTGGTCGCATATTCGGCGCCATGGCTGGCTTGATGATGAGTATCAAGGGTATCCCATCGACATATAATAAGGATTTGCAGGAAAGCGTGCAGCCGATGTTGGATACGGTCAAAACATTGAAGGATAGTTTGCAGATTGCTGCGAGGTCGCTGGCTACGGCTACGATCAATCCAGAAAAGATGCGTGCGGCTCTGAGCCCGGATATGTTGGCTACAGACTTGGCCGAGTATTTGGTTCGCAAGGGTAAGACTCTTTTTTATTCCATACATCTATTCTCCTACATTGTGCGATCAATCTGCTAATCATTGCTTCCCAGGTGTACCATTCCGTGAAACCCATCACCTGGCAGGCAGGATGGTAGCACTAGCTGAAGACGAGAAGAAAGGCATGGATGAACTTACAGTCGAGCAATTCCAAGGCGTTGACAAACGCTTCGGCGCTGACGTCTTGAGCGTTTTCGACTACGAACGCTCTGTGGAGATGAAATCCACCACGGGCGGTACTAGTCGAAGCGCGGTGTTGGAGCAGCTCGAGGCTTTGAAGAAGTCGTTTGATGAATGAGTAGATCGTCGATTTAAAGCTTTCGATTTTGTCTGAGACAGACTCATATGGATGAAGCTGGGTAATGAATATGATGGGATGACGGAAATATCTAGAGTTTCGCTAGAAATGTGAAAAGATGAAAATGCGATACTCTTTTTAGACCTATACGCTTGCCTGTTATAAATTGCAAGACTGGAAATTTTCTCTGTAATAGATAGTATCATTTAGCTGGTAGATACAAATGCACGACCAGCTATATTACGAAGCACTCTCAATAGACAAGACAAGTGCCAAGGGAGTCAGGGTATCGCGGCCCGCGGGCTGCATTTATTGACATGCTCGATTCTAAGCGAGAGGCGAAAAGCGCGATTTCCTTGAACACGTCTAAACGTCAGATTTAGATACGAGGATCACAGTAACGATCGAATTAATAGTATTCCGACTTAGTGAGTGAAACCCAGCCAAATTCCGCACCGGCGAAGCGACTTGAGATTTTTCGTAGTGACCTTTGATTTTTTCAAGTCCTTCGAAAATTATATGATGGATTAGGTGGGTAGATGACTTTGAAGGAGGGGGGTTTTTTTTTTTCCTTCCGAGGAATGTTTAATTCCATGGCCTGAGATGGATGGTTTCGTGGTATCGAACGCCATGCTATTGAAATTGCGATTTCTGAAAATTTTGTATGTATATATATAGCTGTTTCTCGTTCGCCGACGACGAAGATGAAGACGAAGACGAATGCGCCTAACTCTGTAGTAAGCAAAGATGGCTCGCGCTCGCAATCGCAAGGATGGATGGGATGTTTTGTGGCTAATCTCGACATCGAGTTGTGGGTGGTTTTTCTTCAAATGATTGTCATCATATCACAAGTTGTAAGGTATCGGATAAGTGCAATCTTTGGATATCGACTTCCGATGTTCGTGGCTAAGCTAGGACGTCTGTGTTGATAATAGATTTTGGCTCGGAGGGAGGCGAGTGCGGAGTTGATTTGAAAGACGCGAAGTATGGAGGGGATAATTTTTGTAGAATCGTCTCGACTGGCAAGTCTACTAGATAATTGCTTGTATATCCCTTGTGCTTGCTTAATGCTTGATTTATACTGGCGCAGTGATTGAGTTGAGTCTAGAACTCCAGGACTCACTCCAGGGTAGTTAGTACTCAACCCAACTTAAGAGTTACTTGAAAGATAATTAGAGGAAAACAAACTAGTCAAGTGTAAACTCTTTATAAAGGTAAAGAGTATAAATATTTATCTTACTACCTTTATTCTACTTGTATTCTACAAACTAGATCTTCTCTCGTGGGCCGTAAGGCAGTTATTACGTACATCTTTATAGCTCGATACTCATAATTGATTCTAATCTTACTTTTCATACCTGCTTCTCTGCTCACTTTATACTTAATTATACTGCTTACAACACTCTGAGCCTACTCTGAATACGAAAACCGAAGTACTCTACTCAAACTGTTGGTTCATAAGGTTGTCACGAGTTCGCCGAGTATATATGCCGGGGTTCAGCCGGCCAGGTATATCTCCCTTCCGGAGTCTCGAATACCTTGATTTTAAAGCTGAGATACAACTGATACAATAAAGACAATACTCTATTATAGCTTACGTAATTTACTTAATTATATGTAAACGGACCTCGTGCTATCAATACAAACTCATACTTAAATCCACTCCCAGGCTCCATTGAAGAGATCCAAGGCATAGACTCCATTACCGGATGCACTCTCGGCATGTCAATCCTTGGCGCATCAAAGTCACGAGACAATTTATATGTCTGCCTCTTGAGCAATTCGGATTTGTTCTCCGCAGTCACCCACGAATCAAGCATAGAGCCATCGCCATCTCCAAAAGCTGCAGCGATCTCCCCCAGAGCAGAACCTACGTTCAGATCATCTGATTGTGTCTTTGATTTAGAGGATGGTTAATCTCACGAGCCTTCCAGAAGGTGTACTTGCTATCGTCGGGGTCGGTTAAGTGTTGTTTCCAGATATCGCTCTCTAATTCAGGTCCCAAGTCCTTTCACACCGTATATGATAAGGCCTGGCCGCTGCCCTCGTAACTCCCACGGGGATTAACAATACTGTACTCGGTGCGGCACTCGGGACATCTTCTAATCCTGTCTGACTCGCCGAATACGCCGGTGTGTGGACAGATCCTCTCAAAGACATTTTCTCTATGCAAGCCGTAAGGGCTGAGGACTTACTTTGATGAAGGCGAACGCTCTGTAGCCGATGGAACAGATGTCCTTTAACAATACGACAATCTTCGCGATATAGCAATATGAAGTTTTTGTTCTGTACAAAGTCCGCTCGACTGTTTGCCATTCTTGACAGCAGCTCCGTGCAGTTAGGCTGTTGGTGCCATCTCTTGATGGCCTTTTTGAAAGCCGTCGTGCTGAACAGACCAGAAAGCGAGATGAGGCTTCCTTCGTTGGATTAAAATCTGCATGCCGGAAGTCGTAGAGGAGGCTGAGAATGAATGGCAGGACTAGATTCTGAGTTCCCCAGTGCGTGCAGTGGCGTGCAGGAGGGGCTTTCGTCGTGGGTGCGCGTGTTGAAGGTCGTAGAAGAAATGAATTTAAAGCACAGTTGTATATATTCATATGCTTTGTCGTATGTAGGCGCTGGCAAGGACCGCATGCGATGGCGTTGGGTAAGCCCTTTGATAAGATTTCGAGGAGTGCCAGTATGTACTTGGGAGTCGATGCCGAGGATGCTAATTTTCTGAATCTCTCGGGACCAAGTATGTCTTTCAGGTGTTGGCAGGAGAGGAAGAAGGATGCTGCTGAAGGCGGGGCATAAGTGGTCTGTTATGCATAACAGAATCTCCAATGGTTATTTTTTCAGCGGAGAATTCGATAATGCGGTAGGTCTTGTGTGTAGCTCCAAATCGGAAGGAAAGGTATGTGAAGTAGTTGCAGCTATTTTCGGCTTGTGGTGGTATGGAAGTGAATTGTGTATGGACTCCATTTGGAAAATTTGTTCACGTCGAAGATGGATGGTTGTGTGAGCAATCGAAATCTCGACTTGGATGAGATTTTGAAAGGAAAGAGAAAGTGGAATAATTTTTTTGGGACCGAGATCTACATACCGGTATAGTATTGTCTGGCGCCAAGCCTTGCCTCAAAGGGGTCAAGGGGGACTATAGCGGTTGGACTTCCCACTCTATCGGTGTCAGAAAACGGTGGCCGATTCTGGCGATGCTGATATCCCTCGAGTAAGATAATGATTGTTCCAAATCAATTTCGGGACTGTAGTATTTCAAGCCAATCCCATATGGTTTTGCCATGTTACTATGATAATTAAGTGAAGTTCTGAAATACTTTCGTGATTCAAATATTCTCCTGTCATAAGGAGTACAGCCTACTATTTCTTGCATCGATAGCCAATCTACTCTAAACACTAGAACTTCATGATTTAATCCTTGGAGACTGAAAGAAAAGTCAAGAGATAACTTTTGTCGAGAAGGAAAAAGCTGGTTAATGGTCATCATCTACAGACATGGCTGACTGAAGGTCACTAAATGGGCTAAGTCTCGTGCCGGATCCTCAACTTTGAGATCAGGAACCCTCGTTGTATGCAGCTGCTTCCAAATTTCGCAGGGTCTGAATCAATTGAAACAAAGGGCTTTTATAAAAGGTGCGGAATAATGTCCTTGACGAATATCAAGCATGCCAGCATGCCAGCATGGAGAACATAAGTTAATTGTGACTCCTCGAGCCTGCCCAGAATTTTCCTGGGAGCTTTATACCCCATACAGGATTACAACCACTTGGCTATGCCCAGATGATGAATTCTCCGAGTGGAAAGCAACTCAATAGTCGACTACTAAAGATTATATGAAATTAAGATTGGACG
Organism: Rhynchosporium graminicola; assembly: GCA_900074885.1. Taxonomy (NCBI): domain Eukaryota; kingdom Fungi; phylum Ascomycota; class Leotiomycetes; order Helotiales; family Ploettnerulaceae; genus Rhynchosporium; species Rhynchosporium graminicola. The sequence goes on along the minus strand of FJUW01000012.1, from coordinate 136,563 downwards.
ATGATATACAGTCTGCTGGACCTCAGTAATGGAAACTCAAAGTCGTGATCCCAAGCCGTTGGTTCCTATCAGAAACGAAATGGCCAATGCTCGTACTGGAACTAGTGACTTGAGGAGTGGACCAGAAATGAAAAAAAAAGGAATCTTGATAAGAAATAGTGAAATTAAATCAGCAGAATTTAAGCGTTTACATGTGTGGCAGATTCGAGCCGCAACTTGCAGCCTCTCCAGAGATTATTCAGTTTATTGACCTACCTACCTACTTCATCTTCCTCTGTTGGGTGTTCTGTGTTCTGCACGTCTGTGTGGGTGCCGGTTTATGACCCATTCGTGAATCCATGCTCATGTCCCCGAAACCTTCATTCAATACAAATACTTGCAAATCCTCCACCACTCTCTTGCGGATATTGTCTTCTGTATGCCGCTGTTGTGCAACGTCAATATGTACGTACCTGCATGTACATGTAATCCTTCCCCAGATTCGGACCGGGATTTCCGCTCGGATCAACAAGAAGTGCCCCCCTCCCCCCNCCCCCCACGACACGACACGACATGACTTCAGTGAAATTAGACTTAACAATAAACAATAAATTCGAGAAAGTCAAAACTCTGGACAGGGGATAGCCGCGGCTTCCGCTACAGCGATTTCTCCAGAGGGTGATTTGTCACGAGGTTGACGTTGACGTTGATGTTGGTGTTGAAGTTCGAAGTTGAAGGTAAGAAAGAAGGTTGATTTGAAGGAATCCCTTTCCATGACGTCGTAATAAAGAAGCTTCAAACGAGAGGCGTCGAGCTGCCTTGGAATCGCAAGCGAGACAGCGAGATCCAGACCGAGCTTGAACCCCGTCCGTCGCGATGCAAAACATCTAATTCTATTCACATCACCAATTTGCCCATGCCCATGCCCATGCCACCTGCCACCTGCCCGACCGCGACAGCCTTCTTCATTTCCTTTCGTATCTCTCCTACTTTGCCTTCTTCTTCCCCTCCTCCTCCTCCTCCTCCTCCTTTTGTGGCATCCGGAATCTGGAAGATCGTGAGAAAGATTGTTTGTTGCTTTCCGAATTCGATTTCGAGTTCACCATTGACGAGTCCGAAGAGTTTAGAAGAAGAAAGCATTCGCCCAGTCAGTCGCCCGTCAGACTATCCACCAAGTGACAAGCTCCCTCCCTGATCCACGCGACCGCCTCCAGATTGAGCATTGTCATATCGTATCGTATCGTATCGTATCGCGTCGCTCGCAATATTGCCGTCGCAGACAAGATGTTGACCTCGCTCACTCAAATCGCACTTCTCGTGCTTCCACTTGCGCTCGCAGCTCCAGCCCCAGCTCCAGATCCTGTCGCCGAACCACATCCTATGATCACACCGCGTGCATCATTGACCGATAAGACCCCTACCAGAGTCCAAGAGCGCGATCTTCTCGACTCGATTAAAGGGGCTGGAGGTTATGTAGAGAGTCTTCTAGGCTCGTTTCCTTCTTACGTTGCGTCTGGTGTGCCCAACTTCTTCCAGGATTTCCCCACGGGATCGGCAGTACAGAGCAGCCTAGGCATAAGTGATGGAGATTTGGCTGCTGCTCCAACACAAGTTTTAAACATTCCGTGAGTATTAAATATGCATCTTGCAAGCGCGCCAGTAATGCTAACAGGTTACCTAGATCCTACGCCAATTGGACACAGCAAGGTTGGAATCTGAGATTCCGCGGAAATGTTTTCAAGCAGCCCAACATCTCCGAATCAAAACTCAACGACCTAGCAGACGTCTTCCTCATCGGCACAAAAATCAAAGATTTACCACCCGACCAGCAGACTCAAGCCCGAAACTTGACAGCTGAGATCTTCGTCGTCCAACAAGGCGACCGAAATGTCTCTTTCAACATTGAGCCTGCGTCGAGTCAGGGTGTAGATGGCACAAATGGTGGAAGCAATGCTGTTACCCCAGGCGGAGGCTCTCAGAACATCACACTTGTTGGACAAACGACCGCTCAGGGAGATTATGACCAGTTCCTGCCAATCGCAAACGTTTCAGGTCCAGGCGGCTTTCTGAAACCTGGAAATGCTACAACAAACATCCAAAGATTAAATGTCTATGCTACAGGAACCAACACTGGAAATGCAACTTCCTACCTTGTCCCCACTGTTGGCCTGACCATCATTTCAGATATCGACGATATTCTTCGTGTCACGAAGATCTACCAGCCCGCCGAAGGTCTTCTTAACTCCTTCGCCCGCGCTTTCGTCCCCTGGATGAACATGCCCGAAGTTTATGCAAACTGGAGTCGAAGCATCCCGGATTTCCACTTCCACTACCTGACAACTACACCCGAACAAGTCACGAGGAACTACATGGATTTCATCTACAAGACCTATCCAGGTGGATCCTTCGACACCCGCCCCCTCAACTTCAGTGATGTCTCCGCCACGCTCTCGATCAGAAAATACCTCCTCGACCGCATCTTCATGACCTACCCAAACCGGAAGTTCATTCTTGTAGCCGACACTTCAAACTCAGATGTTATGAAAGACTATCCCCAGCTCGCAAAAGACTACCCAGGACAGGTTCAATGCATCTTCCTGCGCAATACCTCATCCACTGATCCTAGCGATAAGTTTCCGTACGACACATCTGGATTCAAGGGTCTGGACAACAGCACGTATATGTTCTTTAATGTTCCAGATGATTTGAAGGGCTTGGATATCATGAACGGGCAGTGTGTTAACTCAACAGTTAAGCAGACATTGACATTTAGTTATCAGGGTTTACCATTCGGGTTGAGCAAGAAGGGTGCCGCCGGAAGAATAGAAATTGGGAATGCTGTTACGTTGGCAGGCCTCGTTATGCTTTTCGCAGCGGTGTTTGGGACGTTGTGAGACAGCTGAATGGTCATTCATGGAGTTTGGGCATTGGGCATTCGTCTGCATTATGCATGGATGGGGATGATGAGAAAACGAATTAAGCATGAGCATAATATTTGGGATTATTGTATATTTTCTGTAGACACACAATTCCTAGGCAATGAGTAATAAATAGCATGCGAGTCCCTCGGGATTTCGTGATCGGTGAAGAGAAGTGAAATATCGAGTACTTTCTACATTCCATGAAAGTTTGTCTGTCTCTTCCCTTTCTGTTGCGCTACATGTCGCTTATTGGACGCAACAGAGGGCGAACCCGACTACTGATTATAATTTGAAGCAGAAGTTCTATGATAGGTTCGTGATATACAATAGATCTCTACGTAATATCTTCTGATACTTTCGTGACTCTACAAGTAGTCGTACTGTACTGCATACAAAAGTCTCGCATTACTCTCGCGACCTTACTTTCTTACTCGGTAGAATTAGGTCTGGCGAAATGTTCGTATTTCCAAACCACTCCCTTCCCTGTGTTCCCAAGTAACATCCACTAATTCCTTCGTAACATCGAAGGCAATTGTATGATTCTAAAGTATTATATCAGTCCTTGCTAAGGTGATTTAAAATTCTCACGTGCCCCACTCGGAAGTCTTGAGATCTAGAAAGGTGCGTGACTTTGGATTATTCGCTACTTTCGGTGTCCTCTGATACTTCCGTGACTTGGAAGGACGTCCCTATCGAAGTTCTTGGAAAGCGTTCACGACCTCGAACATTCTCCAAGTGGTGTCCTCTGACATCTTCCTGCCTTTAACTCTCTCTCTGCTCCAAGTAAAAATTTCTTATAAGTTATAACAGTGTTATGAAATTTCCGGAATTCTCGGATTTATTTCTTCCATGATCTATAGATGGTTTATGACACAGAATATTAGGACGAGCTCAAGCCTCTCGTCCGGGAAGGGTGTGGCCTGGCCTGGCCCGCCTTGAGGAAATCCCAAATTGCGAGAAAACTGCAAAACCACCACCCGGCCCAATCTATACACCATGGCGCCAGGTACCAGAGCGAGCCCTATGCAAGTAAAAGGTGTGTATCGAAAACAAAAGAAGGAAGTGCAAAATTCAAGACTGGCCAACGACGCAATGCTAGACATCGTTCCGTCCAACTCCAAACAAAAGGAAATGATCCTAAGATCAAAGACCAATCCAGCCCTTAGTGAGGAACACCATTGGCTGCATTAGCACCCTTGACGCCCTTCCCATTAACCATCTTTCCACCCGCAGCCTGACCATTAACCTGCGCAACCTGACCCTCACCCTCGCCAATCTGATGAGCGAGTTTGCCAAATTGCCATTCCGGCATCGTGACACCAGTCTGCTCATGAATAGTCGACATAAGCGGCGGCAGCATCTGGTACATATTCCGGATCGAGTCAATACCACCCTGGCCACCCTGTCCACCCTCTACACTTCCACCGGCTTGGTTACCAGTGTTCCATATCGTCATCTTGGGGTTCAGACCACGGACTGCATCGGCGTTGGCTTGGGCTAGTTCTTGGTACACGCCCTTCTCGATCATCATGTATTGGATCAGACCGGCTGGACCGCCGAACGCGGCGGAGAGATCCGAGTAGGCGCCTGCCATGGCGGACAGACCGGCTGCTTCGCGCTGTTGACGGATGAGATTTGCTTCGGCGTCTTTGGAAGCAGCGTGAAAGCGAGCCTCGGCTTCGACTTTCATCTTGTAAGCATGTGCATCAGTGGCTTTTTGCTCGGAGTAAAAGGCTGTTCATTTCGTAAGTCAACTATCAAAGTCATAGAGCGGAATTGCAACATGAGATCGGGACGTACCGGCGTTGGCGCGGTTCTGCTCAGTGTAAGCATTGGAGTCTGCGACCTTTTGCTGGGTGTAGAAAGCTAGGAAGTGTTAGTTTAATTTTATATGTATTTCAACCATCGATGGGGTCCCGTACCAGCGTTAGAGCGGGCCTGTTCCTCGTAGTTATTGGCATCGGCGGCCTGCTGTTTAGATTCTCGGAGAATGGTGGCCTTGACGACATCGGTTGCTCTCAGTCTCTCCAACTCGGTCTCAGCACGCTTAACCTCGACGTCTTTGCGGAGCTCTTCGTCTCTGACTTCGGTGGCGCGAGTTGCTTCAATCTGAGCGAGATTGACATCCTTGTTATAGTTTGTCTGTCTCGTAGCGAGTACAGCCTCGGCACCAGCTCTCTCGGAATCTCGCTCCGTCTTCTGAACGGCTGTCTCGGCGTTGATCTTTGCAATCTCTCGGTTTTGTTCTCCTTGACGTTGCGCCTCACCGACCGTACCTAATCTCTGGGCCTCGGAGACGTCGACACGAGCTTGTTGGACGGCGCCTTCGTGAGCCTTACGTGAGAGGGAGTCGAAGTAGCTTGATCCAGGAGCGTCGCGGAGTTCCTTGATGTTGGCGTTGTAGATCTTGAGACCGAACTGGCTGAGCTCGCCCTGGATATTCTTGGAGACCTTCTTTTTGAACTCATCTCGCTGGGCGAAGATCTCTTCCATAGTCATGGAGCCTTGAGAAGAGTTAGTGGTGATTCATCGCGCTTTAGCGTGGGAGGTCACGCGATAGGACCTAGTTTGTGAACTCACTGACGAGAACACGAGTTTCTCCCTCAATGATACCCTTGATAATGTTCTGAAGATGCTCCTTGGGAGCTTGAGCGCCGCCACTCTTCTTCTTTGTGGACTCCGCGTCGGCTAGAAGCATGGCATACTTCATCAGAGCATCGCCGTGGTCTTCTGGAGCATCTTCGATTCTGCCTCCGTCTACGGGGGCTTGCCCAGCAGTACCGCCACGTTGATTTACGTTAGGCCCAATTGTAAAAACTACTGGTAGGAGGAACTGAAGCTTCTCCCTAGTTTCTGTCAGCCTGTACATTTTGGATTCGATACTGTGCTGAAATTCTTACCTTGTCATGGCCTGAAGGTTCATTGGGTAGTCATTCGGTTGAATGCTGAAACGTTTGCACTTGGGTTGGTCAGTATGGTAGTAATGTCCCGAAATCGAGTGAGCACTTACTTTTTGGAAAGGCAAGATCACAGCACTCTTGACAATCTTCAAAGTCTTGATCCGTGCACCAGTAATGGCGAGGTATTCATTGGCTTCTGCTGAGGCATAAAACATCTTGAAAGACGAGTGAGGGTTTTAAGCTTGGGCAGGTAATCTTGCTTATCGAAAGCAGTGTTGATCGACTGTTGAGAAGAGTATTGATGAAGCGAAAAGATATCTCAGACTTGAGGGAAAATTGATTGCTTAGATAGAAGTATCTTGGTGGCTCGAGAAAGGTCTCAGACTGGAGGGGGAAATCGATTGCTTAAATAGACATATCTTATCAACAGGATGTATGACTGTCGGTAGTGATTAGGAGCTAAGCATGCTAAGTCAACAAACGGATTTCGTCTACGTATCAGGTGACCCCACCTAGTTCCAACCAAGCGGCAGTGGGTCGTTTCTGGAGACTCTAGATACTTGGCAGTCTTATTAGAGGCTTAATCGATCGTTCTGATCCTATCACGGATTCTGGTGGGAATAAGTCAAGTAGTAGAGGAGTAACGCATTGGGATGACGTTAAATGATAGAGGTCGGGTAGAGCTTTGTGCGCTGAAACCAAACCAAAATGATGGAGCCAGAATGACTTGCAGCTGAGCTGTTGACACAGGTCATATATGTGTGACACAGTGTTTGGCAGTTTGACGGGGGCTGACTGACTACAAATGAGGAACATGTCAAGAATTGGCATCGCTGTTTGCAATCCTAGAATATGCCTCGAGTATCCACTGCATATCAGCAGTAGCAGGGCGCAATGCACTCCAAGCAGACTATCTGAGATGTATAAGACGATAACAAAGAACACTTGGATGAATGTGGCAAGTTCGTTCGTCGCTCTAATCACATATCATCTCATAACCTGTCAACCTGGCTGCTAATAGTGCGTTCTCAAGAATTAATGCACTGCCTTCAGGTCCTGGATGCCTGGATGCCTGGATGCCGAGTAGTCGCAATATGTTCATATGAATCGTATCTGGCCTGTTCGGTCATGATCGAGTCCACAGCCTCCATAGTCCGGCATATTCGCAATTTAGATGCGCAGCTGAGGCCTGTCATAGATAGCTAAAGAAAGAGAATCAGAAGGCGGTGCTTGAAAATGATTGTCGTCGGCATACGACTTTTAGTAACGGCATTAATTAATGAGCTAACTCTTGGCGCTTGACTAGAGCAACTCGTGACCAGACCCACCTTTTAGGCATACCTTCTAGCGGGTATTCTAGGACTCCTTTTGAACTTCGGTGACTTCCTCCAAACATCCGCAGCAGTAACGTTGCATCATAACTCTTTGTTCTCCGTAGCTTGAAAACCCTGGGGAAAGGGTAAGAATAGCCTCCTCGCCTCATCCTGGCTCTATTGGCGTGAGGCTGATTCTTGCTGGGGCTGAGTGAGTGATCCTTCGATCGACCAGCCAAGCCAATATCAAGCTCTCTCCCGTCTCCTCGAGGCTGGGCAAATTCGCCTCGGGGCGACGCGAACTCGAATTCATCAGCTAGGCTAAGTCAACTGATAATCATACGATGTCAAGTATTACTGATTTATGTAATGTCCTGTAACATTCATTCATACGTCTGTGACTCCAAACACAAAATATTTTGTCAGGTAATACTTTAAAATCACAACAGTTGATCGATAACTTTATCCAAAAAGGAAAAAGGTCCCTTCCCGAACCGAATTTTTTCAACCTTGTCTTTGACACATCATAATACTCGGCATTCCTCAGGCTTTTTTGATATATTGGAACCCACAGTCGCACTCTAGCGGAGAGCCTTACTAGACAACGTCCACTCGGGCAGGGAGCCTCACCTGAGATTCACAGAGTCACTCCCTTACAACCCGAGTATAAGTATTGCGAAGCTCCGATTTCCGACGTCATTTATACCGTTTGATCCAAAATCTTCAACCTTGGTTGGTCAACGACTATTGGATGACCGACCTCCTTGCACCTTGCAATTTACTATTTTATCGGGCATACACTAGAGCTTTCGAAGACCTTCTAGTTTTGATCAACGATCACCGCATGACCTCCTTGCCCTTTCTTTATCTGATCGGACATACGCTTCAGAGCTTCTAGAGACCTTCTAGTTTTCTAGACTCTGCGCTTCGACATTCCAGAGAGAGATTGAACGTCAAAGTGGAGCCGTTTCGTGGGTTTCCTATACTCGTGTGATTCATTGACGAAATCTCCAAGCGTCAAGTGACATCAATTCCTCTTGCATATTGTCCGAGATACCGGACTCAAGCTGGTACAATAACCGTTTCCGGAACCTTGGTTGCTTTTACTATCGGCTGTTCTCCAACTCTAACGCACTCTTCACACTTTTACACCTTCATCAAGATGGACTCCAAGAATGCCGTCCCAGCATACACGGAAGGGGATGCTGGACCTCCTTCCTACGACGACACAATATCCAGTCATCATACCACAGCGGCATCACCAACATCCCAATACTATTCCTCGCAAATCCAGTCTCAATTAAAGACCCTCAACGCGCAAATAGCCTCCATCCAAACACAAAGAGACATCCTCTCACACGTCCAAGAGGAAAAGATCCTCTCTCTCCTGGCCCACCACATCCACCTCTATATCTCCGATTTTGCCAATACCGGACTTCGAAAGGGGAGTCTCATTCTCGTTCCTGCAAAGGCAATTCAAGATCCAAAAGCTATACCTACAGACTACGATTTCAGCGAACCATCGGAATATGACCGTGTAGTCAAAGTCACCGATAAGGAAATCGATAGGTATGGCGCCACTCAAGATTTGTGGTACTGGGAAGATGAGAATATGGCGATGCGTTTAGCTGGGTATCTGAGACCTTCACTACCAGATCCCAGAACTGTAGATCTACCAAAGAGGCAAGAGCAAGTCCCACTGCCGACTCAGTTTAAAAGTTGGGGATTCTTTGGGAAGAAGAAGAGAGAGGAAAGACCGCCTTTGATTGAGGAGAGAAAGGATGAGAGTTCACAGCCGAAGGCGGGTGTAACGAGTTTGGGTAGAGAAGGCGAGGATAGAGTGGTTGTTGATATTAAGGCAGAAGAAGTCGTATTTAGGACCGAGAATGAGTTTGGTATGTATGGAACTGAGAAAGGCTGGGGTATAGTTGTGAAGTTACGAGTTGTGGTAGAGCTGATGTGATATTCCTACTGCCGACTGGTAAAAGAAGCGAGATCTGAGCAGTTCGAATATCGCATACATCAAAATTGAATATTTGACATTATGACTGATCGAGAGGTACTCTAGTTATCAGCTGTATCTAGTATTTCACGAACAGACGCAAAGGGATTCGGGTGTCTGGAAATAAATTCATGGGTAGAAAACCACTAGAAGTGACAGCTGAGCAACATATGCATGCTAAGTGAGACTGGAGGAAGTAAATCACTTTAAAAAATACTGGTTCAGCCCAAGATCACGCCTCGCTCAAGGCAAAAGAATACCTTGTACATGTTCCAAATGAGGAAGTTCCGAACCCGAGCTGCCAAAAAATCCATCCTAGTTATAAGTAGTAGCTGTTTCCCTTTCATATGAACAAGTTGATTGGCTAAAAGAAGCTACAGTCAGCCTTAGGCAACGAGGCTGAGGAATCGCAGGAAAATGTCTATCACGCTTCGAGCTATCTACTGTTTATTCTTAAGACAATAGACAATCGAGATTCTGTATTCGCCAAGTAGATCTAATGGCATCTAGATCAGCCATACGGCCGTTCCTGCTGTCCGCGAAACAGAAATCATTCCAACCCTCGCGAATCAACCGATGTCTTTCCAACAGAACAGAGTCCCCATCGCAAACACAACCACCAAACAATGAAAAGACCACACATTTCGGATTCGAGACTGTTGCAGAAGCCGAGAAGGAAGCTAGAGGTAGCATGCCAGGGATCATTGGGTTATGCTGAGCTATGCTGATTGGGACCCTTTGCAGTGGCAGGAGTTTTCAGCAATGTCGCAGCCTCGTATGATACTATGAACGACTTTATGTCTCTTGGGATACATAGATTGTGGAAGTTCGTCTACACTCTAATCTCTCCGGCACATTTCATACATTGACACTATATCATGAGGTCTAAAAAAAACAAGCAATCTAACATATCAACAGAGACCATTTCGTCCGCGGTCTCAACCCAGGCTCCTCCTCCAGCACTCCCTCCCCCGGCTGGAAAATGCTCGACATAGCCGGCGGAACAGGAGACATCGCATTTCGTCTTCTCGACCACGCAACAAATATCAACAACTCCCCTCAATCAACAATCACAATCTCGGATATCAACCCTGCCATGCTTGCCGAAGGTAAGAAACGCTCCCTGGGGACCTCGTATGCCAATTCGTCTCGTCTAGATTGGTTAGTCGCCAACGCAGAACATCTTGACGAGATAGAGAGTGATAGTATAGATTTATACACGGTAGCTTTCGGGATCAGGAATTTCACTGATAAGGATCGAGCACTGAGGGAGGCGTATAGAGTTTTGAAGCCGGGAGGAGTATTTGCTTGTTTGGAGTTCAGTGGCGTGACGAACCCGTTGTTTGATGCGGTTTATAAGAGGTGGAGTTTTGGTGCTATTCCGTTGATTGGACAGTTGGTGGCTGGTGATAGGGCTAGTTATCAGTATTTGGTGGAGAGTATTGAGAAGTTTCCTAAGCAGGAGGAATTCAGGGACATGATCAAGACGGCAGGCTTTGTTGTGCCTGGAAAAGGATGGGAGGATCTGACTGGAGGTATTGCAGCTATTCATAAGGGTATTAAGCCAGTCCAGAAATAGATGTACGAATCGTACTACATGTATTATAGAAAAATACCTAGATACAAAAGAAATCACAGATGGTATTCCGGCGAAGATTCGTTCGATTACAAACGATTTTATTGTATTTCTATGCGAACACCATCGTACCACCAGCCAAGGTCCTGTCATCTGGCAGAACTAGAATACACGCAACGCTATTTCAATATGAAGGCAAATCGATGATGCAATAGAGATATCAGAGTACATAGAGCAGAAAGAGCTATCATCGCTTCCCCACTTCGAAGCATAAGCTGTTTGAACTCCGTCCCCATCCCAATTCACAATTAACCCTGATAAAAGCCGAAAAGCTAAGCGGCCGATCGATGTCTTCGGCTCACAAGATGTGGCCATTAGGAAGATGTACTAGAAAGCGGACTTTTCGTAGAAAGCAAGGGAATCTCATGTCGAACAATCAGATTAGGCTTCGCCCCCTGTGGCTGGAGTCGAGCTGGTTGGTGCTGGCGAAGAGTCGTTCTTGAATCCACGGCCGCGCCCACCTCGCCCTCCTCGTCCCTCACCTCGAGCACCTCTTGGTGCACCACGTCCTCCACGACCACCGCGTCCACCTTCGCTGTCGCTCGCACCTCCGCTTCTGTAGCCGCCTGGGGCGTTACCAGCATTGTTTCCACCTCGGCTGCTACCCCAGCTTCCAGCTCCACCACGGGTACCCGTGAAAGGCTTGCTGTTTTCTCTCGGTTGGAAAATCTTAACTAATGGTCGACTTCTATCTTCGCCATTTCGAGATTTGACATCATCCGGCAAGCCTGCAAGGATAGCATCTCTCTCCTCAATTGTCTTGAAATGAGCAACCTTATTAGATTGACCCCATTTCTCGATCTTCAAAATCTTGTCCTTGTCTTCATCCTTGAAAAGCTCACGAACTGCTTCGTCCGAGGTCACGTTCATGATGAACAGACCAACGATGGGCTCTCCAGTGGATTTGGAAACCGGCGAAGTTGCATCAGGGCCAGTTCCGTTGGTTGTTGTTGAAGCCTTCTCGTTCTCTTTCTTGTCAGATGGTCCAGGAAGGTTGACAACATTGGTCTGAGGCTGAGGAGTCGCAGGCTTCTGTTGAGGAGCTGGCGATTCTGGTTTGATATCAGGAACAGCTGGTCCTCTTAGTGGTTGCTGCGCGCCCCTCTGGTTGAAAGGTACTTGAGGCTGCGTAGGCGGCTGTCTCTGAGCTGGGCCGGTGGGTGGAGCTGCAGCTACAACAGCATGGCTAGCACCCGGGGTTCCTGAAACTGTTGCTGGAGCTTGAGGCTGGTTAGCTTGTTGTTGAATTGGGTGTTGCTTGGCTCCTCGGTGTGCAAAGTTGAATCCTTGGGCCTTCATTTCCGTACCGATGCGGCCATCCTGAACCTCGAGAACCAACCATCCAAAAGCAGCATCTGCCAAGTTGAAGTTCCACATGTTCTTGAACGCGCTTTCATCAACCTGTCCAACACCGGCAGCATTGGCTCCTCCAACTGGGCCACCGAAAGGGTTTCCTCCCAGAGCTGTACTTGGCATCTTGTCGACTATTCCAAGGGCATTCTGTAAAAGGTTTTGCTGGGCCTCGTTTTGAGAAATCGCAGGTTGAACCTCGCTCTTGACAGTCTCCCATACATCGTTGAACGAAGCCTTCGATGCGGCCAGCTTTCCACGGTAATGATCCAATGTTGGGTTGACGCTGAACTCGTTATATGAACTTCCATATCTGAAGTGCAGACCAGCAGATATCGAAAAGTCGGCTTTGAGCGTGACGGAAAGCTGATTCAGGATGCCTTCACGGGCAGGTGAGGCGTGAGTGATAAAGATCCGGGTCTCTGTGGGGTCGTAAACACGGTTTGCAGTATCTACTAATTCTCCCATCTGTAGAAGTGTCGTCCACATGGTACCCTGGCCTCCCGCAATGGTTGTACGTCCTTCGCCGTTGTCGAATAGCTTGTGCATCACAACCGCCCCACCAAGACCAAGAAGTCGCAACTTGACGCCACCAATCTCCAGCAGCATGGAGCGTGCTTCATCGATGATGTGCAATTTGTCTACCTTGTACTCTCCAGATCGAAATTTCTCCAAGACTCTGACATCTTCGCAAGCACCCCAGACTGTGTGTACCGGAACGTCAAGCTTGAGGCTGCCATCAAGGAATTGTGGTAGTTCAGAAAGTGGTAAATCGTTAGGGCTAAAGCGCTGCTTCACTGGTCCCCCTGGAGCTCCGATTGCCTTCTTTATGTTCTCTGAGATGAGGGGAGAGTATTGCGCGACGTGCTTCAGGGTCCTAAGAATATCAAGTTAGCACGGGGCCATGATCTCAGAGGGGACATCTCCATCTCACTTTTCAGCAATACGGTCTAGCGACGAGCCATCATAAAAGCCAAAGTCTCCAGTATGAATGATGTGGTCTGCGCGTGCTGCCTTTGCGAGTTCGTTCAGAGATCGAAGGTTTCCTGGTTATGTCAGCATTGTCATTGACAATACTTCATCTTCAACTAACCCCGAACATCTGCTACACAAAGCACTCGAACTCCACCAGTCTGAATTACACGTCCGTTGTTTGGAAGTAAAGGCGCAGCTCCAGGTGGCAAGCCTGTGTGTCCTGAGCCGCCATTTGGGAGGTAGCCTGGGTTGTTGTAGGGGTGTGGGCGTTGCTACAAACAGTATCATGTTAGTTTTGATGGATCTGGACGCGCAGGCATAGCAGCACTCAGCAAATACTGCCACTGCATGAAGCTTTGATTGTTCTGGATAGTATTCGAGCTCTGGGGAGGCCGACGCTACATAAGGAGCTGGGGGCAACGTACAGAAGCCATTCTGGGTGGGATTGGATCTCGAAGGAGTTGCAGAGTGGTATCAAGTACGAATTAGAAGGCGCTCAATCAGAGTAGAGTTGAGTACTTTGCGGGATGGCTCGTGGAGAAAGGTAAGGTTAAAGGCTGAAGGCGAAATCAATAAATTCTCTGTAGACAAAGCTGAGAGACGAGACGAGCAACCAAAGCAGTCGCAGCTGCACGGTAGAGATCAGAGCTTCGAACGGAAAGGGCCAGGATTCTGGTTGGCTCGCTTGAGGCGCTAAATAGTCGCGGCTGCCCTCACCCTTGTTGTTTTCATTCCCCTTTTTTCCTACTAGCATGCGATCGTTAAGATGTCAATAACCTATCAGAGCAATATAGTTAGTACCAAATAATCTGGTCGTGCATGCGTATTTTTGTATAGAGAGGTAGGTAACCCTTTATAGTTTGTTCGAAGCCCCTTTTCACTGCATGCTTCTCGCTCACTCTACTACTTACGTCCTCGTTGGGAGAGGTCTCTCCGCATGCTTCCTATTGTGACTAGGTACTCTTGATTGTTCCGTTCGCTCGTTTTGTTTACTTCAAGTCATTTCACAACAGGCAATGCAATTTTTAATGAGAACAGAAGGAAGAAAAGAGAAAGTTGAGGAAGTCATGCTATAAGACTTTTGCTTTAGCAATTGTCAGTATTGCATACCGGGGCACGTTCAAAGATATAGCAAACGCAAGCATGATACATAATACTAACATAAAGGGAGGTCTAAATGGCTGTCAGTCTCATATATCTGAATGTCAAGTAGCTTTTCAAAGGCTAAAGCTATATTCAAGAACTTACATAATTCAGCCATAATCTAGGACTGTATTTACGTCGAATTATTTATTCCAGGACTTCGCCTACCTATTAATTTAGAGTCACGAAAAGGTTATGAGACTTTGCTAAAGTGTAGGACTTCGCTTAAGTACCACAACAGAGTTATAAAAAGGTTATAAGACTTTGGAATCAAAGGGGTTTTCGAGAAGGTGAACTTCTGTCGTCAGAAGAAATTAAGGCTACGATTTATCTGGTTATATTCACTCGAACATGCGGTTAGCCACCGATTGTAAAACCTCCTAAGATTTCATCTATATTTCTAATTCTTTTATTATAACTACGACTTCCACCTATACTTTCCCATCTAGGGCGAGAGTCTTTTAAGGTTTGTCTACCTTCCTTCGAGACTCAATCGTCTGGCTTTGCCATTGGCTTATAGAAACCCAGTAAATCTCGAGTTCAGTATCCTCGCTCTGGGGGCAGCAACACCTACCTCGAGTCCTGCTGAAGCAGCTCCAACGTCAGGCCCTACGACTCCCAAGGTACCTCAGAGTATCGTTCGTATCTTGAATACGTGAGTGATTCAGATATTCCCAGTGCTCAACCGATTGCTAACAACGGTGAGAAGCACGCTTGGATCTCAGCTTGTCCATATCAATATCGGGGAAACTCTTCAGGACTTTTGTGTACATCAAGACCTCATCTGCTACCATTCGCTATACTTCAACGCGGCATTCAATTCGGTTTCGAGGAAGGCACAACTGGCATCATAAAGCTGCAAGAGACCGAAGAAGTGGTATTCAAGATCTTTCTCACCTGGTTGTACGCTCAGTCTCTGTGGTCCAAGGACGTCAAGGAGAGTTGGCCAGATCTCGGCCACTTGATCAGTCTGTATATATTTGCAGACATGGCAAGAATTCCACGACTGAATCACATCATCGATGCGTTGATTGCCATCAGTGATTCGAACTCTGAACTGCCTAGCTCTAGGGAATTGGCCTTCGGCTGGGAAAACACATCAGCATCAAGCCCATTGTGCAGTCTGATCGTTGACTGGTTCACCCTGAAGCCACCCGATGGTTACTCCGATGGCGGAATCAGCCGTTTGCCCGTGGAATGCCCGATGGAGATTATGAAGGCCATACAGCCGATGATTAGTCAATACCGTGGTACAAAGCCAGGCAGAAAGGCGATTTCTGATATTCATCCAAGCAAATACTACATCGCCGATGACCCAGCGAATGCTTCCATACGACATTGATAGTTCGCTTGCGCTTACACCACAATCTTCATACGAACCTTGACATCGACATGTAAAGGTTATTTATACGGCTGATGGTTTTTTTTGTTGTACTGCGAGGGCTTGGGTCAGCTCTCGAAACACAGACATGTGCGACAGATGGATGTCAGGGGAATTCGCCGACTCTTACAAGTCAGGAAATAGTGGCTGGCTTTAATGAAGCGGAAAGACTCAAATCAAAAGTGCTGAAGAAATTTTGCGAATTCAGAGTATTCTTCGAATCGAAGTCTCGCAATGTTCTCATGACTTACTCACAAACTTCAAGTGAAGTCTCGAGATAGTTTTGTGACTACGATGTAAGAGTCCTAGAAGAAATTTTGTGACTCTCGAACTCATACAGCAACCGTTCTAGTAAGATTGAATAAATGTATTATCCAGATTTGGTTGGCTAAAGTCTTGTGATACTTTCCTGACTTTAGATCTTGACCAAGTGATTACCTCGCTGGTACAAGTGCGACAGTCCACCACAATGAAGACACAGAAGCTTTCTTCGGCAGTATTCAGATAATAGATTGTGTTGAGAAGGGAGGGGTATCATTAATTACAAATATTTTATCGCATCAAGCACACTGAGCTCACCGCGTTATGTCATTTCGTTTCTAGCCCCTCAAATCAACACCTCAACTTGCCATTGCGGTCCTCTTCCAAATCATGCCTGCAGCAAGTAACGCACACGCTGTCGCTCCCAAAGCAATGTACATGCCCGTCCTATCCGGCGCCTCTTCCTCGCTCTTCGGAAACGCGGAACTGGGATTTGTAGCTGCCTCAGCCAGCGTGATGAACAATTCACTTATGCTATTCCACGTGACACTTACGTGCAGCGGAGCACTCATGTTCAAGGTCGAAGTGTATTCATCAGGCTGTGACTCAGATCGCTGGGTCGTCTTATCTTGGTCGGCTTTTAAAGCCGTGTAGATAGCTGGTAACTCGTCCAGCTGTGGATATTTCGCCCTTAATGAAACGATATGCGAGAATGAATCTGGATCCGAGGAATCGTAGGCGTAGCAGATCAAGTCACATGCGTCGAGCTTGGCTTGATTTTCAAGGATAGCGGGCTCGAGTTCTCCAAGCTCTTCGAGTATGAGATAGCATTGCTTACCACCTTGCAATTCAACGCTGTTGACCGCTGTGCGAGGTTTGATCGTGGGTCGGTAGAGTGAGTCGAAGGGGCGGTTGAGGAAGGCGTCCAATAGGGAAGATTTACCAGAAGAAGGGGCGCCGACTACGTAACAGAGGACGACATTCCTCTCGACTCTGCCTATTCGTCGTCTTCTCTTGCGTGGTTTAGTGATCTTGAGAGCAGAGGTAGTCGAGAATCGAGAGCCTCCTACAGGTTCAAACCCAAGATAAGCGAGGTACGAGAGGGTAGTGCTTGGAGAGACAAATGTAGTCATGGACCACTGAGCAAGCCATCCTTGTAGCGTGATGTGCCCAGCTTCATTACGGACCGTAGAGGAGGGGAACGATGTTTCAAGCCAGAAAGATGGCAAGCCTGGAGTTGGTGCAAACAGAGCATCGAGCTCTGATTTATTCAGTCCACCATCATTGTCCTTGTCAAACAGCAAGAACAGGTCCACGAAGAATCGGTACCCAGCCGGACTCAATTCGGCTGAAGCGTACTCCGGGATGTCAAATTTTGGGTGGAGAAAGCTGTCCTTCAGACTTAAACTATCTGTGTATTGGAACGTTCGTAAGATGATCCATATGGTTTCGTGTCTTCCCTTCTCCGCAAATATCTTGTTGAGTTGAATAAATCCTTTTTGATCGATTCCTTTGTCAACATCAGAATTCGGTGAAAATTTGCTGATGGACACTTTGATATTATCAAGATCTTCTGCTGACAATGCTTTGTCGAAACACTTGACCTGGAAGTCGTTCATCTCTTGGTCGTTCAGATATCCGTCCTGGTCCTTGTCACATAGATAGAATATCCTCCTCAAAGCAGCCACAGCAGCTGGTTTCAGATTCCCTTCCTTGGAATCGAACAAGGGCGCAATCGGGTGTGTGACAGCTTTCTGGCATAGAAAGAAGACTTCGTTCACATTGTGATGCTCCCTGGCGCTAGTCCGTATGCAAGAGTCGATCTCCTTGAACTCCGCCATAACTGGAAGCATCTCATCCTCCACTACTTGAGCTGTGTTCCCGTTTGTGCTCAGGTCCGATTTATTCGCACATAGCACTACCGGCACATTGACACCGAGAGAGCGAAAGTATGGCATCCAGAATAGAGCAACTCGCTCATAACTGTAGTGGTCGGAGTATACCAGCAGGATTACATTCGACTTCCGGATTTCCTTTCGCAGGGTATTCCGTTCTTGCGGAAGGGCAGACGTATCGACGATCGTAGTGGTGACATTTTCGGGAGTCCCAATGCTCGGCGGTATAGTGATTTGAGGAAGGACGGATTGTATCTTGTTCGTCACGAAGACATCTTTGACCAACGAAGTAATGAGGCTGCTTTTGCCCACGCTGTCGTCGCCAACACAAACAATCCGCACTATTACCACCATATGTCAGTTCTGCAAGGTATCTAAAATCTCAGAGAGAGGGGATTGTACCTGCAGACATGATAGCGTTTCAGCCTTGTATGCGCGGCTACTCTATTGTTTGGCCATGCCTCGAAGGGAAATGATAAAGACTTTTTCTAGATTACCCTTTCGGCAAGCAATCGGTATTGACTAATGGTGCCCGGATATTCTTTGGATGAGGGCCACGATTCGGGTTAAATTGTCACGAAGATAGATGGCGATTCAGCGATTGTCCGTTGTGAGCTGGAGTGGAATGACGGGCCTGAAATGCTCGGCTGTCAGGTTCAGCGTTCAGCGCTGCTGCACTATAATGTACCTACAGGCATCAGGCATTCAGCCGCTCCACATTGGGGAAAGACAGGGCACAGCGAGGAACTTGACGGCGATCTCGACCAGCTTACTTATTGGTATCACACCCTACCTATCAATCTCTTTTTAATTCATACATTACACTTCTATTTCATGACTTTCTATCTCAAAAACATTGACGCATCTATTAAGTCATTCACATAAGCGGACCGATATACACACATATATATATGTATACATGTAGTTATCTAGAGAGCTAGAGCACTGTTATTATATGCGATCGACCATAGACAGCGTTCTCCATACCAACGAAGCTCTCCCCGCTCTCGTACCCTGCAGACGTCTCACGACAGTACTATTCCAGAAATCTTTAATAGATTCGGCTTCCAGTAAAGTAACTTTGATTTGGTTTGCACATCTCGAGCTTGTCTGCGATTGGTGGTGGTAGCCACCTGAAGGCGCCATGTTGTGAGTGCCATCAGACACTGCTGCTGTACTTCCATTGACCTGACCAGCAGTGTGCTCCCACCCCCGCCGAGATATCCCTCAGTCAATGCATATAACGCAGCTGTTGCCAATGGAACTGCTCCAGCGCTCATAGAGACGAACAATGTCCTGTCGCATCCCACAGGACCCGAATACCAGCTTGTCGTGGGTGAAGGTATTGCCAGGCGCATTCCAAATTAGGACCATAGCTTACCATCACCCAGGAACATATGTGCTGAAAGAAGACTTACACCTTGCTACACCCCCTCCCCATCCCTCAGAAGCGCCTGTACAGAATCCGAATCCTCTTGCGACCACCCCTCAACCTGCGACAGCTGGGACCAAGATCTCTCTTCTCACTTTCAGTTCCAAGAGCTCTGCACCACTACTCTACAAAGTCGATACGAGTAAAAGTGTCACATCCGGAGGATTATCTGGTAGCATTCAAGAACATCCTGCCGAAGATCGTGTGTCAGCAGATAATGTGCCTGGTAGCAGTGATGGCACATCGCTCACAGGCAGTGCAAGGGCCACTCTCTCAATCGGATCTGCCCCAGCTTTTGGTGAGGGCAACTCTATGCTAGCTGCAGCTGGTAAAGAGGCAGGAAAACGAAGGAAACCAAAGAACAACATCGCTAAAAGCAACTCATCCTTCATTTCAAGGTGTATCGTCAATGAGAATATGGCCAAGAGAGTACAGGACAGGCCAGCAAATGGATACTTTGCTTTTGCCAATATAAATCGAGCTTTTCAATGGCTTGACCTATCTTCACCCCAGAAGGTATGCAGCACCAATTTTATTTCCAGATGTGATCGTTCTAACTGTGGACATTAGGCGGAGCATTTGACCAAGATTCTATTCACAAAAGGTCACTGTCTTTGCCATGACATCAACCAAGTAACTAAAGCTCTGAACCATATTGATATCATAATGGGGTTTTCGACAGGCGAGATCATCTGGTTTGAGCCGATATCACAGAAGTACACAAGACTGAATAAGAATGTATGTCTTGAACACAATCCCTCCCGATTCATAGTTTTGATAATATACAGGGAATCATTAACACAACTCCCGTCTCTGAAATACGATGGATACCTGGTTCTGAGAACCTTTTTCTCGCGGCACATATGGATGGCTCACTAGTCGTGTACGACAAGGAGAAAGAAGATTTGGCATTCTTACCAGAAGAGAATGTTTATCACACCAATGGCAACTCAGAATACGTCAATGGAAATAGAGAAACCGCAAAGCTTCATGTCGACAAATCCGTACATTCCAAGAATCAGAAGTTTAACCCAGTATCCTTTTGGAAACTTTCAAATCAGCGCATCAATGCTTTCGCTTTCTCGCCCGATAACAGACACTTGGCAGTAGTTTCTGAAGATGGAACCCTGCGGATTATTGATTATCTCAAAGAACAGTAAGTGATGAAACATCCTTGAGGCCGCAGATCAGCTGACCCTGTAAGACTTCTTGACCTATATGCCAGCTACTATGGCGGCTTCCTTTGTGTTTGCTGGTCTCCTGACGGTAAGTATGTCCTCACTGGAGGTCAAGACGATCTGGTTTCGATTTGGTCAGTTGCCGAATCTACCATTGTTGCTCGCTGTCAGGGACACCAATCTTGGGTCACGGCTGTTTGCTTCGATCCATGGCGGTGCGATGATCGAAATTATCGATTTGGTAGCGTAGGAGATGACTGTCGGCTCTTACTGTGGGATTTTAGCGTAGGAATGCTGCATCGTCCCAAGGCTGTACGTTTTATTTGACATGCCGAAAACATCATGCTGACTATGACACCCAGGTATCTGTCCGACAAAGGGGAAGCATCTCCTCTCGGCTTGCGAATCCCCTACAGCGAGCGGAAACACAGAATACAACCACCACGAGGCTTCGGTCAAATTCCGGTCTCTCTGCATCGGACGAAGAAGAGCATTTAATTGAGCATCCTGTGGAGCCAAGAGCAAATACCGCAATGCTACCTCCTGTCATGGTAAGAATGAACGGTGTTTGCTCTGTGCTACCGCTGACCAATTTCGTAGTCCAAGATCGTGGATCCAGACCCACTCTGTTGGCTTGAATTCACTGAAGATTCCATCATAACGAGTTGCAAGAGTGGTTAGTGTTTGCGCAGTCAAGAGAGAGAGATGCGTCTAATATGTATATCTAGGTCATATTCGCACGTGGGATCGGCCTCGAGATGTCGCCAACAAAAGTGAAATTACTCTTTCGTCACCTTAAGCTCCTGCTGTTCGATATTTTTTCCAAATCCATGCATACTTAGCGAGATACAAAATAATTCAGGAGTTATAATCGAATAATTGGAGTGTCCTGCCCACGATCACTGAGTTTGTCCATACATTTTCAATCCTTAAGTTTATTTCATGCTGAGTTGGCACAGTATTGTATTGGTGCGGTAACATTAACCAAGATCATAACGATAGGCCTGACTTTTCGATGTGTCATCAATCGAAAATAGGCCGTACACAGTTTTGTATACTAGAATACTTCAAATATACATTCAGTACTTCTCCAGAAGTGGGGTGACGAATGTGATCTGCTTCCCCCACCGGCTAAATTGAGTTCGCCTCCTGTTGATCGCCACCGCTTACAGAGGCACGCTTGTACATAAGTCGCACGTATAACAGGCGTAGGCGCTCTAGGATCAGGAAATAGCTTCCTAATGTCGCCATATATATTGTGACTTTGGCACTATACTAGATTGAACTCGTCAACTTTCACAATGGGAAGCATCTCTACTAATTCGGACTTTGCACTCACAGAAACCCAAAAAGCTCACTTCCTCCAACACGGCTTCGTCAAGATCCCGCGATGTTTCACACGAGACCAAGCCGCCGAGTTTACGTCTACATTGTGGACTCGACTCGGAATGGATCCCAATGACAAATCGACCTGGACAAAAGAAAAGACGAACATGCCCTGGCATCGCCATGTTCCAGTATCGGACTTTGCTCCGAAAGCGTGGGCAGCTATGTGCGAACTTCTTGGTGGTGAGGATAGGATTACGGATACTCCTGAATTCCGTGGGTGGAGCGATGGGTTTATTGTCAACCTTGGAAGGGAGGGGTATAGTGCTGATGATGAGCTGGATCTGAGAGGTACCCAGATTGTATTTCTTCACCTTGGAAGTTCTAAAATATTTCATTGCTCTTTGTTGGGCTACTTTGTTTAGATGACATGCTGATGTGACACAGCTTTGGATAATTGGCATAATGATGGAGACTTTTTCGTGCATTTCCTCGATAGTCCTGAACAAGCTCTTCTGGTCATCCCACTTTGGACCGACATTGAGTCTAAAGGAGGCGGTACTGCTGTATGTGGTGAAGGCATCAAGCATATTGCCAAACACTTAGTAGTTCACACCCACTAATATTTCTCTTCATACACTGATCTGAGCCAGTACGATCATCCGGAAGGCACCACACCTTGGATGACTTCTACACTCGATCCAAACTACACCACTTACGAAGGTCTTGAATATTGGCGCTCTCTCGCTTGGGATAAGTCCAAAATTTCGGACTCAGCCTTCCAAGAAGCGACCGGCGAAGTAGGAGATGTCTACCTGTTACACCCACTCATGTTGCACTCTGCATCTAAGAACTTTTCAAGGACACCGAGAGTCATTACGAATCCGCCTGTGTCGCTTAAAAAGCCGTTCTGTTTCGACAGGGAGGATCCTTCATTGTATAGTCTTGTAGAGCAAAAAACTTTGAGGGATCTGGGTATGAAGGGTGGTTTGAAAGGGTGGAAGATTACGGGTGAGCGAAAGCCGTGGATCTCGGATAGGATAAGGAAGAAGGAGGAGATGAAGAATTTGGAGTTGGAAAGGCTTAGTGGAGAATCGGTGGGTTGATCTGCTGATACAAGCATCAAGTCTATACTTAGGCCCAGCTAAACGTTCGGTACGTCACCTACTTGAATCGGTATCAGAAAAAAGCGGCAACTTGGGCAAAGTCGGTATGGAACACTTTTGAAGTCCTAAATCATTTCGCGACAATAAACTTCTACTTGCAGTTGAAGTCTGATAGAACTTTCGTGATATTGATTATCCCAAGGTGTTCTCAGTACCCAGGTTTAGCCACTCATTTTTGGCATCGATAAGTCACTCAGTTGAGGTTTAACATCTAAAGCACTGAATTTGATACGGATAGTTGTGTTTTCTGATTTATTACGCCTAAATGGATCATTGCGTATTCCAAAGGTAAGACCCAGCATCTTTCGCTCCCCTCCTCATCATCCCAGACACTCCATTCTCTTTCCGCTTTGTTTTCTCATCCTCACGCATATGTCCCAACAGATGCAAAGCAGATCACAGCAGACCACAGAGGTCACTTACCAATCTACACGCCCATCCCACGCACTCTCTTGCTCTCCTATCGACAGCGAGATGTACATCCGTAGCCCTATCTATACCAAGAAAGTCCCCAAGTTCAATCGTTGCATATATACACATGAAACAAACTGATGATCCCAAGATCCAAACATCGAGACAACCGAGCATGAAAACTTTATAGCTTCCCACAATGACGTAGACTGGTTTTTGTCTAAGCTATTGATTATGTGGTACTGACGCACTAACTAAACATCGGTTAGACGAGGTCCCTACTACTACTACGTTACCGTTGGGAGAATCTTCAGGTCCCCAAATTTAAAGCAAAATTGTATCTCACAATTTCTAATCCTGTCAGATTAAGAACATTCGGCTACTAGCTCGCCTCCTGTTATACCTGGTGTCAGTGAAGAGACCGTAAGGAACCCACATGTGTGTGTGTATTCTCTATCTAATCGCGCGTCAGGTCCCTATCACAAATGCAGATAGGTTCAAAGTTGGACAGAAATATCCATCTTCCGTGTTACTCGGGAGGCACTTACAGTATCTACCCAAATATGCTTTCAGTCCAACCGAAGGATACGTATCAAGCAATCAGCCCTATCCGTTACCATCACTCAAACATCAGTTACCTAAATCCACTCACTAGAACTTCACTCCCGCTTCGATTGGAACAATTGAACACAACCAGATTCAAGAATGACTAAAGTGGCTGAAACCCAGATGCCTGACATGAAATTGGGATGCAATGGGTCCTAGCCATGGTACCGAGCTAGTGCCGCACTGGTACCGACAAATCGTTATGAGCACTTCAATATACACTGTCGGAATTCTGTCCCTTTTACTGGAATCTGCATAAGAATCAAGTAGAGACTCATAGGTGTATATATCTCTTCAACAGGTGCCCGATATACTTGTATTTGCTTCTTGATGTTGTGAAAATATGTCGTCATATTGTTGGTGGGAGAGATTGTTTGAATTAGAAACATGTACATGGGGGCAAATGTCATTTAGGTGCAAACTACCAGTGACGCAAGATAGGACTGGCTTCTAGACTTAAGTTCGCAATATATTGGGTACAGTAGTAAATTGAGAAGGTATGAGGATCCGCTTCTCACCCCTCGCCTAAAGATGCAACGAACAAACATATAAGCGAACTGGTTGGTTTACTTCCGAGAAGAAAACAGAGGTGAATTCGTGACAATCACACTTGAATTCAATGTAGATTGTATAATCCATGTCTGTCTCTTTGAAGTGGGTTTCACAGGTTAAATATATCAGCCTATCATTACTCTATCTTTGGAGGCACTTCCATAACACCTCTCCCGAAAAACTCGCTAATGGTCCCAAATTTATCGTGACTTCGAGCCAGCGCATCCAAAAACATGTCATGCCGGTCTGCGCTCTCATCCTGCGCCTTCCTGATAGCTCGAATGGTATCATTATCCTTCCGGCAATTCGGACAACTACCCTCAACATTTCCATCGTCACCAATCTCCATATTGAGACAAGTCTGATGGAAGCTGTGTTTACACAAGAAATGGACCGCTGGCAGGGAGAGCTGTGAGCCGCAGAATGAGCATCTGGTGTTGTTGAACGTTTGTGGCTTGGTGGACAGATCGGTTATTTCTTGGCGTTTGTCGACCGTTTCATTGCGATATGAAGTGATGAGCCGACGATTAGAGGCGATTTCCTTTCGCTCACGCTCGATAGTCTGCTGTAAATATACTTTCACCATACCCATAGTTGCTACCGCATTTGTGCTGAGGGTTTGAATAACTTGCAGTGGTGCCATCAACCCATCTTCATCGATCTTCTTCAGGACGGCGTCGAGTTCATCTCCAGCTTCTTCGAGGATGCGAGGATCTGACGTGAAGTATGCCAAAGCAGCAGGATACAATTGCGGCTCTTCTGGTCCATACTTCTTTAAAGCCTTTATGGCACCTTGGGTATCCTTCGCAGACGTATAGGACCGGAAAACGTCGAAGCGAAGACCAGCCTGCTCGCGGACGAGAATGGTACCATCTCGGAAGTTGGAAAGATGAGATAAAAGTAGAACATTCGATGTATCTATAGGGATGTCCTTCCCGGATATGAGCTTCTTAGCCTTAGCTTCCCATTCATCTCTGTTGATGCCTTTCTTCTCATTTGATTTGTGCAAATACATCTCAAAAAGAGTTGTGTAGAGATCAATCTTATCTCGTTTTTTCAGATCCTTCTCCTCAAGACAAGCTTCGAGGAAAACGATAAACTCGTCAGGATGATCGACGAAGCAGGAGAAGGCTCCCCTGGGTTGAGGCGGCGTGTACTGGGGAGCTAATGCTGGCTCGGAATTTTTGACTATTTGGTTGTCGCTTATCGTAGCAGTGATATTTCCTTGTATGGGTGGAGAAGCCACCGCTGAAGTGTTCATATATGGTAGTGGCAGCAAATCCCTCAGATTTTGGACCGCAGTAACAGCTCCAGCTGCATAGCCTTGCTGTACAGCGACTATTTCAGGTACCACTTCGTCCTCCTTGATCTGATATCGTCCAGTGTAGTATTCAATGAAAATTTTGGTCGTCTCTTTTGGACAATGTTCCAAGAGCACTCTGGCGTACTTCATCATATTCGGGTATGCCTACAATAAGTTTAGTGGCCGATCCTCCAATCCATCGAGAGCTACTCACTGCGTCTGGCTCCAGATGCCAGATGTACTGAAGCGCTTCGGAATAGAGCTTGGAATCCTCTATCAGGATGTCAACCACAAGCTCATGTTCGCCGTGCTTAGTTGCGAGGTACGCTGCTTGATCATAATAACCACCCTGCCTACACATTGAGATAGCCGTGTCCAGGTCAAATTTAAGATCGCCCGGTGACTTGATGAATTTCTCCAGCTTCCCAATATCTTTCAGCTTTGCATAGCAGTTCAGCAGTAATGTCGTATGGTCCGCGGTCGCTTTATGATGCTCGTGTAACTCCTCGAGATACTCGATCAGATTATGGATCCGCTGGGTATCCAGAAACTATATTGTTTAGCATAATATTTCAGCGTGTTCAAGATCAGTCTTACCTTTCGGATAACCTGCGATGGCTCGGTATTGTCAATGGCTTTAAGATACTGCTGCATGGCACCATCGTAGTCTGATTTTTGGTAGAGGAAGTCACCATACTTTCGATATATTACATTTTGCTGTTGTGCATCCATCCCAGACTTTTGAGCCAGGTTGATGGAATCGACGAACAAATTTCTTTGATACAGAATCTCCAATCTCTGCTGCAAAGGCTTTTCGTGGTATCGCCAGATCTATAGCTTTAAGTTAGCAGGTTTTTGTTAATCTAGCATGAAAATCTTACCTTGCCATCCTGGGTGAGTGCGAAAAGATCACCCCAGATTTTAAATAAAGTCTTGATTTGCGACACAAGGGATTCTGAGTGAGCAACAAACTTGAGTCCAGTTTCTAACAGCGTGAACGTCGAAGTGTTGAAGATGTCCTCTGCTTGTGCACCGCCGAAGCGCCTCAAGCCATTCGATTTGGGATGGCTTATATTCGTTGACGGTGGAGAAACAAGAGCAACATATGCTCCAAAGACAGTCACTAGGCTCTTGGGGCCATCATGTGCATAGCAAGGACCGCGTCCGTCTATGCCATAATAGTATATAGCATCATCACGAACTACAACAATGTCTCCCGTCCTCTTGTCGAGCGTCATACATCCTACTGCACAGCCTAGCTCTTCCACAGATCTCGCTGCTTGTCCTTGACGACCAGAAACAGAAAGTTTCAGAATCCGCGAGGTTGTTGATATGTAGAGAGTCATTATCCGCTCCTCGTCTCGGAATTCCAAGCCTGTGATCGGCTCTTCTGATTCGTGCACCGTTCGCTGCCTTGCGCCTCGATCGTGAACCAAGTCTCCTCGTACAACAGTAACTGACCCATTGGCAAACCCTACAGCTAGTTGCGAAAGATCGTCGAGGGCAGTAAAAGCCGAAATCTGAGCATCGAATCAGCTGTTGCTCTGCGACGCATTGCCTTGTTTCCTACCGGGAACGGTTTCCTCCCATTTTGTATGCTTAGTGTCGACTGGCAAGTGGGAAGTCCAGTCTTCTTCACAGGCTTGTCCAGCGCCCAAACTTTCAAAACAGGCTCGTTGGAGATATCTTCCTATACTAAATCAGATGATCCCATAACCTTGTTACAGCAGCATGTACACACTGATATTGTAACCAACAAAGAAGTCCCCTCCACCTGCTTCATGTGTGTGATCGAGCCTGTGTCATGCGCCTGGAAGGTTCGTAGGATTTTGAAAGACGAAGAGAGTATGCGCACAACGCCATCATGGCTCCCTAGAAAAAGGTTCTCTGATCCCGAGCAAACGCAGCTGATTTCATTGTTATCGAAGAAGGACCGGCTCTCATCGTCGGCAGGATTGACCTGGTTGACTTCGAAGAAATCGAATGTTTTCCACTGTAGAGTATCAATAAATGTACACAACTTGTAGCTCAGGTAGTTGCAGAGGGAACTCGTACCGAGGTTAGAGCCATGGTAATAATACCGCGATGTCATGGCAGCTTCCGATTGAGGAGTGGAAAGCTGGGGGAGAGCTGGGGGTGGTGGAGCTGTGCTATAGCTTTTGCGCCGTCATGCTGCAGGGTTGCTACAGCGCGGATTCTACTTATACCAGGTAGGTAGGTACTTATACTGTAGTGGGCTAGCCGCAACCTGCCTTGGCAGAGCAGAGCCTCAATTTATCTCCTCTCCTGCCACTCGACTCACATTCTGTCCGTGCCACTACTACTCTCCGCCTTTGTGGCAAATGGCCATGAAACCTCTTCACCATTCAGTATCTGAGTAAGCTACATCTTATTGATACTGGCCTATCCTGGATGTTGTAATTGGTGCTACAGTTCTCTTATCAACATCGGGTCCAACGCACATCTAGGTACAATCTCACAGGCCTCTTCCAAGGGATATTTACAGTCATGCAAGCAGTGTGGCTCCAGGTAGATTATTACGTCTATGGAGTTCTGCTCAAATCTATCGATGAGCCTCTTTGCGTCGATATCAGATGTCACGTACTTGAGATCAACTTGCAAAATGGGCTATCGTTCTCTTCATGAGTAGAGGGGACATGCTGAGACGGGATGAGACGACTTTTCCATTACCCTATGTGCATGCTATCCTCGATGCTTAATTAAGCACCTGCTTCCATCAACCTTGTGACAGTTCTCTTTTCCGAGATCGTTCTCCTCCAAGTTTTACGTTCTCAACTCCTTCAAAAATGACCTGAAGCCAAGGGAAATTCGGACGCAACGCCTTACATTCTCAAGAGTAGCACAAATTGCACCAGTGGCTAACTTAAGAACTCCCAGGTGAATATCTTAATATGACCATCTAAAGGATCAAGTTCCAGCCCCCATCACGCGCCTATTCGGTTCCTTTTGGGTCTATAAATTCTTTTGCTGCCGAAGGTTGTGCAGCTCGGCCTCAAGCCTCAAGATCCTTTCCAAGTCTTGATTATGTAGGTCTTTCATACATTGGCTTTCCGTTTTCATTTGTTTCATCTGCGCAACGGCGCGACCTTCATTCAATTGTAGCTTCACCTGCATTGCCTCGAACTCATTGATCTGGCCGCGGCGTTCGTTTAATTCTTTGAGTGCCGCAGCGTGAGAGGTAACGAGCTGGAGGTTCGTTTGATTGAGCTTCTTCAATGCGGTAGCGTGCGAGGCAGAAAGCTGGAGATTGTTTTGCGTGGCCTTCTTGAGGGCCGCGATTGAGGATGCGAGTTCACTTTTTGTGTCGAGGAGTTCTTGGGAGACTGTTTCAACGTTTTCGACGTCGGTACACGATTCCGTGGATGGAGAGAAAGGTCCCGAACCTGCCCGGTATTGCTCGTCGAGGCTCATGATCTTGTTGCAGAACGAAGTGACCATCCTTGCGATTTCGTCAAGCGCCTCTTGCTGTGCAACATCTGTCCCACGACTCTTAACGAGAAGCTGAGTCATATCTTCCAACTCAGGCATTTTGTATATTTGCTGGAAGATTGTCGAAATTGCTCGGCGCACCTTTTCACTGTAATTTTTCTCCTCTTCGATGTCCTTCTCGAGACGCACGATTAGTGTGGAGAGGGCCGTCTTGTCATCAACGAGCTTGTTATGGGCCTTGGTGGCGACATCGAATTGTGCCCTTAAAGAAAAGATACGGGCATCCTTTTCTCGTATCTGTTCCAACATCTCGGATGTCGACCCACTTTCTGCGTTTCCACTCTTATGGTTGTGTGTGGTCATCAGTTTCATCATCTCATTCAGCTGATCCATCAGCTTGTTGAGCTGAGTATCATGCTTCTGGATGAGATGAGCCCTCTCAACGTAAGAAGTGACCAGGCCCTTGACCTGTGTTGACAGGGACTTGACTTGCTTGTTGGCCGTTGCTAATGCTTCCTTGAGCTCAATGCTCTCGGAAAGGGCATCTTCTTTGGCGTCTTGCTCTGATCTGAGTTCTGCGCAATGGCTGATTTTGGTCCATTTGAGGTCCTCGACGGCCTGGCTGTACTTGACTTTGGTAGCATCAAGCTCCTCGGTAGCTCTGAGAAGTTTAGTTTTGGTAGTCCCGAGCTCCTCGATCAGCTTTGGTCCCGCGGCGGCCTGTCGGTTTCTGGCTTTGGCGGCGTCGAGTTCCTCGGCAGTCTCGCGAAGTTGGATTTTTGTAACGTCGAGTTCTTCAATGACGTGAATGCGAGCATTATCTAGCTGTTTGATGTCCGCGAAGAGATCTTCCTCAGATCTCAACTTTGCAGCGAGTTCGTTGCGCGCAATTACTTCTTGTTCGAGCTTGTCCTGGAGTTCGGCTTGGAGCTGAGACCGTATGAGGAATTCCTTTTTATGCTCCTCTTTCATTTCCTGAAGCTGCAGCTCTCGAGCTTCAAGTTGTGATTTTAGCCGAGCCAACACCTTGCCATTGGGCTCTTCCAACTGCTCACATCCATGGACCAATACTTTCTTCCCGTTCACCTCCCTGAGGTACTTTTCTTCAAAAGTTGAGGCAACTTTCCTGGCCTTTTCGTAGAGTGACTCAGCTGCTTTTCGGGCCCATTTCTCGTCCATATACTGATTCTGGGTTTTCGAGATAGTTTCCATAGCCTCTGCCAGAATTTCCTTGGTATTCTGGCGGGCTTTAGTCTCCTTCTGAAGTTCGAGTTTGACTTTCTTGTTCTCGATCCAGACGTTGTTGTTTTCGTTACGGACTACAGCCATCCCATCCAAGGCTGTATGAAGATCTCTCTTCATCTTCGGTATGTCATCACCGAACATTAAGGCGATCTTTCTCGCGCATTCTTGAAGTGCGAGACTGACGTCCTTCCAACCTGATTGCTCCAGGCCCACAAGGGATTCCAAGAGGTCCAACACCAATTGGCCTTCCTGCTTGAATGTCCGACGAAGTCTTCCAAGTCTTTGGTCTGAGTACATGTCGTAGAATTTCTCCTCTTCTGTCTCCTTCTCATCGCTGGTCTGTCCAATCTTGGCCCGATGAATGTTTGAAGGGTGTGGGACATAGCGATTCGAGTTTTCGGGTCCCAATTCCAAAGCCTTTCCCTTTCCCTTGTCGTTGTCGTTGTCCTCGTTTATTGTATCGGTCTTGGGAGCCTCGAATGCAGGCTTTCTAAAGCTGTTTCCGGTGCCCTGAGCTGTTTGGGGAACCTCGTCATCGGCCATATCGTAACTGGCGTCCGACTCATTACCAGACAGGGCAACCTCATCAAAGTCCGTGATGTCCATCGATGGTTGTGGGTGCGCCATGATCGGTAGCTCAAGTTTTTAAAGGGACATGCGAAAGAATTCGGCGATTTGTGGAGAGATTATCGTATCGGCCTGATGAGATTATCTTCACAAGAAAGACGTCCTGCTCGAAGTAGAATTGGAAAAAATCAAGAGTCTGTGGGAGATTCTCAAGAACATGACGTCCACGAGGGCCAAAATTCGACGAATCGACGGGAGCTACGGGCAAGTGGAAGCCCTAGATCTCTAAATTACAACGTATGCTTGGTATGCGCTCATGATTGCGATACTTACCCGTATCCGAATCCGAATCCACCATACACTTGTCGGACGTGCCATTTCAGCACTTCTACAAGTATACTTTCGTAAGACATGCAATAGTCATAGCTGAAGAGTAAGGAGTAGTCCCTGAGTGATTCCACCTCAATAAATATGCGCAAGCTGAATATGAGCTATATGACCAAAAAATGAATGGTCGTCGGAAGAGGATCCAGAACTCAGGCGATGTGACGCTAGACTGGAGCCGTCGCCAACTTATCAGAAACAGAACTGTACGCAAGGTTCGATGAATCGAGGCCAGCGAATCCATTAAACTCGGGCGAAGCAAATGAGTATTTCGTAGTAAACTCAGCACTTCGGATTCTGAATGTCAACTAAAACCTTTACTTGCTTGGTTGGCATTGTTAGACTGTTTCGAGTGATATCCTGGGATATGTTAAATACTTTTGCGACCTTGAAATTGGCCTGGCTATTTCTCGTTCGCCAGAGATGAAATTGCCTAGTCTCGAATATTCACAGTCGTTATTCCGAATCCATGAGTACCTCTGTAGCAGCAGCAGTAGGCATTTGATTCAAAATCCATGAGTGTAACGAGCTCGGCTACAACCGAACATTGAAGTACCGAGTTCGTTCGGTACGAACTCGTGCCTCCCTTCAAAGTTGACCCGCCCCCATTGATCCGAACAATGTGGGCTAAGGTTAGCTGCAGCAATGATTGGCCGCAGGACACTTTCTTTTCTCAGGTTATATGAAATGTTGTTTTTGTGATTGGTCGAAGCTTAGTCACCACCACTTTGCTTCGGGTGGACCTCCTCGAAGTGGCTAGAATGCAAACATTGACGATGTACTGTATCCTAAACCAGACTTAGGCTTTGATACGTCTACCTAATACTTGTGCTTGTACAATGTCATTAATCCATTCTGTGCCGTCGAATTCTGAAGTTCAGTGACTCATATTCAAGCCTCATAAAACTGTATAAGAGCCGGACGTTATCCCAACAATATTTGCTAGAACGTTTCTTAAAACCCTTTATCGGATCCATCCACATCCATAAAACTATTACCATGTCTGACTCAGACCTTCCGGCATATCCAAAGCTGGCTCGGAACACAGTTCAGCGCTATGGGAAACCTCGAGGTATCTCAACATGAATATGAAGAATTTCAATAGCCAGTGAATAGTAACACCAGAATAGGCAAATACGACTGTAAAACCATCCATGAAATCGTCAACACAACTCAGGTCTTGCATGTCTCTTTCCCAACACCAGATCCTACCGACCCCTTCCCAGCTATGATCCCAATGCTCGGCTTCATGGCCTCGTACGAATCTCAGACGGATATTTCGTCACCACTGGATCTTTACCTCCATGGATACATCTCTTCTCGACTCATGCGTCTTGGTCAGACGTCTCCTAACGAGGAAGAAGAGGAGGGATTACCTCTTACCATCGCAGGTTAGCAAGTCTTGTTCAAGCTCATCAACCCTTTGATCGTTGATCAATGTCCCGATGATATCCTGGACTCCCAAAATAATGCACTGAAAGCAAATAGCTAACTCACAAACCTAAAAGCTACACATCTCGATGGTCTCGTCTTAGCACTGACGCCCAACAGCCACAGTTACAACTACCGCTCTGCAATCCTACATGGCTACGCCACGCCTGTAGAAGACGCAGAAGAGAAATTATGGGCTATGAAGAAGATCACCAACGGGGTTGTGGATGAGCGATGGGAGAACTCTAGGATACCGCCCACAAAGACAGAGATGACCAGTACGCAGATCTTGAGAGTTAGGATTGTAGATGCTTCTGCCAAGGTGAGTTCGCTTTTGCACGTTCTCCCTTAAGTTGCTCATTTTTGCTTTTCTGTGTTGCGGGTTTGTGAAGAATGATCATTTGTATACATTTGATATGACCCTAGGATTTTCGATGGCAGAGACTTGCTAATCTCCCGAGAATAGGTCAGGAGCGGTGGTCCTTCAGATGACAGAGCAGACATGAAGAACGACGACATTCGAGCCAAGACTTGGATAGGTGTTGTTCCTACTTGGACGATGTATGGAACACCCATCGAAAGTCCAGAGAATAGAGTGCAGAAGGTAAGTAGTCCTCTATCACGAAGAGGCGTTGTGAAGAGTCAGCATTGATAGGATAGTCTAGATCCCGGAGCATATTACGAAGTATATCACGAGGGAGAATGAAGCAGCCGAGAAGAAGGCGGTGGCGGCTGTGAAGAGGAAGTGATCTGTAGTTGAGAGTGGAGCGGAGGATTGGTAGCTGGCGACTTTGCATGTTGCCTTGGTAATATCCTACATCAATTTCGTGGGTCGTGAGTTTGCAGGTATTTAAGTGTATTTCCCGAGCGACTTCGTGACTTTGATACGACTAACGAGTTCAAACTTCAAGCTTCACAGGAAACGAATTGGGCCTGCCTCAAATAGCAATGAGCTGGCGACGTTTGTAGTTTTAGCTTTTCATGAGCAGGTTAGGTTTTCAGGTTGTCGTTCTTTTGGATGTTCATGTCACCGAAAATGAGCTGGCATCTTGCCGCTTGTCCTCTGTTAAGATGATACGTAGCAGGACGTCGAAGCCAAGGCATCTAACAATAGAATATCACCAAGTTCATCCACAATGTGCGGATTCGCTGATACCTTATCATGCCCGTCGTGACTTATCTCATCCTCCACGACTGAGTTCTCTCCTTATTCTCGCCAAATTTCCAGGTCATCCCGACTGTCAATGCACGAGAATTTTCCTTTGGTACGGCATACTCCAGCTCTCCAGAAATCTCCTCTCCGGCCTTGTGGTTGGCCGGCTTCTCCTTTGTGTTCTCGATCAACATGACACCTTGCTTCCAGTGAGTCTCCTTCCCCCCAGGGCCGGTGGTGAATGCAATTCCCTTCTTTCCGTCCTTGGTCCATTCCTCGGCGCGTGCATTTTCAGGTACGGTATCATCTCGAGAAGGCATGAAGAACGAGTCGAACCAGATGATGAAACCATCCAAAGCATCGATGTCTTCCTTGAGCTTTGCTTGCCACTTTCGCTTGAACACAAGATCCTTAACAGTCGTAGTGTGTAGGCTTAGCTGCATGAATGGGAACGGATCAGCGACAATGGTTCTAGCTGGCACATGAAGCACTTGAGCATCATCGGTGATTCCAGCCTGCATGGCTTTCATATCGAACCCATAGACATCACGCCAGAATGCGATGTGGTCGAAAATATACTCTGGATCCGCTACTGGCGCTACCCACATGTTCATATGGCTCGGGATCATAAGGCCGTCTGGAGTGAGGTATTTGTCTCGGGCATAGATGACACTGTCCAGCATGGCCTCGTAAAGCAGGCAGTAACCCATCCATTCGCTGACGATGATATCAACCTTGTCAACGGGGAGAGTGACTTCTTCGATTTTGCCTCTGAGACAGGTGATCTTGTCGGCAAAGCCGTTGTTGAAGATATTCTCTCGGGCTTTGTCAATGATGGCTGAGTTGTCAACAGCAATGACACGCGCAGCACCCGCTTTGACACAGAACATGCTCAAAATGCCGGTGCCGCAACCTACGTCGAGGACTGTCTTGCCGGCAAACAGTGACTTGTGGTTGTAGATAAAGTCTCGGTAAGCATCGGTGCGGACCGAGTCCTTCAACATGGTTTCATGAATGTCTATTTTTGTTAGTCAAGCAGTACATTTCAAGTTGCTCAAACCGACCGTTGTAAGAGTATGAGCTGAAATAGTGGCTATCATCGTCTCGCTTCTCTTCCCTCTCCTCCGCCGATTTCGACGAACCACCCGCCTTCCACCGTTCGTCCAATGTTTCCGAAACCGTCGACCGGTAGTTATCGAACTGAAGTTGCATTCTGCGCAAGTCCTCCTCCAGCTCGATCACACGAGCAGCCAATGGTTCAGAGTCACTGGGAACAATTTTGCCCTTGTCAGAATTTGTGCTTTGAAGCTCTTCTGTAACTTCAGGCAGTTCATCCAGACTGAATAGTAAAGCGTCGTCTTCCAGAACAGGTTTTAAAAACTTGTCGTTCTCAAAATTGGCCTTAGAAATATCCGTAGAAATCTTCTGGGCACTGTGGACTTGGGAGCGAATGTAGTTGACGAGCTTGATACTGCCATAGAAATCCAAGGCAAGCTTTTGTCTGATCTCAAGGAAATCGAAATTGTGTTTGTCTTTGCAATGTTTTAGCATTGCGTGGATGTCTGTGAAGACCTCATCATCCAACAACGAGATGAAATGGATCTCTTCCTGATCGGGCTCGGCATCTTCCCAACCCTCGTCGTTCTTGAGGTCAAGGATGTCTGAATTCTCGGAGCTTCCAGATGAGGCAGCGTACTTCTGGGATTCAGTGGTATCCGCCACAGCGGTCGTTTCCTCTTCTGTCATCTCCGGGATAAAAGAGATCGAAGCCGCAAAATTTGTAAGTAGTTTTTTCCAAGTGGGCTTTGAGTATATTCTCTGTTTGTGGTTTTAGTTTTAGTCGAGTTTACCTGCCGTAGTCCATGGGTAAATTTCATAAATAAAGTCTCTTGTCTTGTGCCCTGGTAGTTGATTGGCGTAGAGGGCTTCGCCTGGGGATATCCCTGTAAGCTCACTTGTCAAGTGGTCTTATCTTCACGTGAAGATAAGATCTGAGCTGGCCCTACAGTACAGTACAGTACATATGGGGAAGAGATAGAGACAGAGATATCCTGAAGGCAAGTACCCTAGGTAGATGAGTAGATAGGTTTGGTGAAGAGTTTCTACTTCAATCAGTAGACGAATGTCGTTCTTTTCACGGGGTAATGGTTAGGATATCTTTCATCCATTTCATTTAAGTGCTGTATCTGCATCGTATATGTGAGAGTGGTAAGTCTACTTACTTACTTGTATGTTAGTTAGGTTGGGGGTTTGGGTTCCGTCAGGCTGGGTCGGGTTGGGTGGGTTGGTTGCTGTGGGAGCAGCCTTAGCAGGCGCAAACAAGAGCAAGGGCCGGCAGCTAGCTAATGCTCACACAGCACAGCACAGCACAGCACAGGGCGGGGAGGGGACGGAGAGCCTGACAGCACAGCTTCCTCTTACTTATATTTGAATATGTCACCTCGTGTCACCTCATGTCATTCGTGACTCCAATACCTATAAGTACCTAGGTAGCACAGTCGCTAGGTGATCCAACAGCATATTTTCTCGAATTCACCTTCGCCCAAAGGCAAAGGAAGGGACCCGAAAGACAACCTCGAACGATTGTGTTATGGTCTTGCGCCAACTTTCATCCCTCTACACACTCGCCTCTACGATCTTCCATTGTAGCTGAATCAACAACCTCGAAGGTCGACGCCCGTTGTACACATTTAGGCTTGAGAACAGACACAAACGTAATACAATAACCGTCGAGATGTCATTCCTCTTTGGACGCCGTCCACGCACGAACACAGTAGATCTGCCCAAGCAGGCCAAAGATCAGATTCAGAAGCTTGATGGGCCATCTGGAGCTGCAAAGGTAAGCAATAGCTTCCACACGAGCACTTGCAGATAGAGGATCCGAGGCTGATTTGGACATAGGCCGAGGATCTTGCGAAGACTTTGGGGCAAATGAAGTTTGTCTTGCAAGGTAATCAAGGTGCGTTCCACAATATTCCTGATCATGTTTATTCCTTGCTAACATGCTGCGCAGAGACAGAAAGCAGTCCCGAACAAATCTACGCCTTAGTAACTGGCATGATACAAGAGGATCTTCTCTACCTTCTTGCCGTGAATTTGTGGCGTCTACCCTTCGAATCGAGAAAAGATACCCAAGTCATCTTCTCATACGTCCTCCGATTTCGACCTCCAACCGCATCCCCAAAGAGTGAGCCCATTGCCCTGAGTTACGTTATAAATAATCGCCCAGAGGTTTTGGTGGAGCTGTGCAATGGGTACGACCACAAGGAGAGTGCTACACCCGCAGGAACAGTGCTTAGAGAGGTCTTGAAGAGTCACTCGGCCGCAGCTATCATATTGTTTGATGATCAGTCTGTCGGAAGCCCTGGCCCTAAAGGATTGACGGGTATAAATCAAGAGCTCAGGCAAAGTGGCAACGGCGTGTTCTGGAAATTCTTCAAGTGGATTGACCAAGGTTCATTTGAAGTTGGTGCGGATGCATTTACCACTTTCAGAGTAAGTGTAAAATCAGGATATACAAAGTGCATTCACTGACTTGCGTAGGAACTCCTTACCAAGCACAAGCAACTTGTAGCGCAGTACCTATCGACGAATTTCGATCTCTTCTTCGACAAGTACAACAACATTCTTGTTAAGTCTGAAAGCTATGTTACGAAGAGGCAATCAATCAAGCTTTTGGGCGAAATCCTCCTGGACCGGGCCAATTATGCTGTCATGACTGCTTATGTTGACCGAGGGGAGCATTTGAAGATTTGCATGAATCTCCTCAGAGATGAGAGAAAGATGGTGCAATACGAAGGCTTTCACGTATTCAAGGTCTTTGTTGCCAATCCACACAAGTCGATAGCGGTACAGAAGATACTCCTTATCAACCGTGAGAGATTGTTGGTATTCTTGAAGGAATTCCTGCAAGACCGGACCGAGGATGAGCAGTTTATCGATGAGAGAGAGTTCTTGATCAAGCAGATCAAGAACATGCCAGCAACACCCGTTGAGCCGACGCAGAAGCCAGCACTTTTGGGATCACAAGCACGATAGAAAGAGCATCCGAGAATCCTGGAAAATGGTCGAGGGGTTGCGCACAGGATACCTTGGAACATGAGTTGTACGAGCCGTCAGTCTTTGGGCTTCTATCGCATTGGGTAGTGCCAAGCGCGTCTAGCGAAATGGGCATAGCTGGATAACGAGCATTGGAGTTTTGGGCATCGGATTTGAGAGTTGTCAGCGGTTACTTTGATTGGTACGGCGTTGGTTGCATGTCATTACTGAGGACGAAATATGACACGAAGGCTTCGAAGTCTGCGATAAGACAAGTTCGATACTCAACTGGGACTCTTTCTCTTAGAACTTTGCGGTAGTCTGGTTGGAGGGAGATACTCGAGCGTACTTGAATGGGTCAAGAAGGGAAGGGGTCTATTGCAGACTTTCCACGGGTTTACCCAATTCTAGTAGAAACATTTCAAACATGACTTGATGAGAGACAGTAAGCAAATATAGTGACCAATGAATCCAAACAGTAGCGACAGCATCATTTTCCACGGCAGTTCAAATTTTGTTTTATCTACTAACGGGCTCAATCTAATAAGGCTGGATGTGAGGCTGAACCTGGGCTGACCTTCATCCCTGTATTCAACTAAGCCACGTTTGAACATCACAACATCAATCTGCATCTGGATCCTCGCTCGCTCGCGTAGTAAAAGTGAAGTTGACGCGACGGCCATTAAATTGACCGAACGCTCTTCGTCGCGCAAGTTACCACGCACACCCGCCCAAGAGAAATCTGATCTGTGAAACATTACCGGTCTATTTGCCTCCCGTCTATCATATCGCACTGTCGCATTGTACTCCACTCGAACCTGGGACGTCGCAGTGCTCGCCATACCTACCTGATACCTACCTACCTTACTTACTAGGTACCTAGAGAACGGTGCTCACTCTCGTAGTACTACCGACCGTACCTCATTGTCAAGATGCAGCCCACATACCGCCCCTTCCCTCAGCAGGCGCCGCAGCGCTCCCCAGCACCTGCCGTAGCAAGGAGAGGAATTGGTACGTGCCTTCTTCTTCTACATAATTGCATTCATTGCCTTGCCTTGACTTTGATTGCACCCGCGCATGATCGCCGCTTGTCCCTGCCCTTCCCTGCCCTGACCTGCCCTGCCACTCAGGCAAAGTCAATTAGCCTCAGCCTCGGCGAGATTATCTGAACTTCTGCTCGCCGTCTTTAAACTTTTCCTGCTTGGGCCTGCGATCGTGCAAAACCAAGTAACTAATCACTATGTCTCCAGGTCCAATGGTTTCCGGAGCGCATCCCCAGCAGCAATTGACTGCTGCGCAATACCAGGCGCAACAGAAATCACAAGATGCTGCACTTGAACGCGCAAAGGCACGTAGTACGAAGCCTGTCGACAAGAACATACCGGAAGGCGTTGAGGACTGCGTTATTGGCGATGGTGTTCAGCGGTATCGAGAGTTGAGGGAGTTGGAGCGCAAGCTGGATTCAACTATGATGAGAAAGAGGCTAGATATCCAGGACTCCGTCAATAGAAATGTCAAGGTATGAATGATAAATTGATGCTCGAAGATTTGGTGCTGACTACGTTGCAGAGGTACAGGACATTACGGCTCTTCATTAGTAATACTGCAGAGGACCAGCCCTGGCAAGCAGACACTCTCGATGTGGACGCATTCGATTTCAGTACCAATATGGATTCCTCCTACCGGGTCAAGATCGAAGGACGATTGTTGGAAGAGGAAGACGATGGCCTGGATAACGATGATAGTGACGATGAAGACGATGCAATGGTCGAGGACGGAAAGGAAGAAAAGAAAAAGGCCAAAGCTGACCCCAAGAAATACAGATTCTCGCATTTTTTCAAGGCGATGACGGTTGATTACGATCGGAACAAGACCAAAGATGGTGGGGATCAGAGCGTTGAATGGAAGAAGCCAGCAGTTGCGCCGAATACTGCCACCCTTCCAAATGCTGCCGATTTCGACCAGTTAGAATTCAAGCGTGGGGGAGATGAGAACACGAACATCACCATCAATCTGGTCCGAGATGATGACCCAGAAAGGTTCCAATTGAGCTCGGTTCTAGCTGATATTCTGGATACCAATACCGCCACACGCGCAGAAGCTGTAATGGGTATCTGGGATTACATCACGGTAATGGGATTACAAGAAGAGGACGAAAAGAGAGCATTCGAATGCGACGATCGTCTGAGAGCAGTAGGTGACCGTCCCAACTCGAAACATAATCATGCTAACTAGATAGCTCATCGGCCGAGAAAAAGGCTACATTCCACAAGTACCCGATATTCTTATTCCACACATGACACCGCTCGCACCCATCAAGCTAGCCTACACTATTCGCGTTGACAAAGAATTTCTTGAGAACCCCCAGCCCACGATCTACGACATCCAAGTCCAGGTCGACGATCCACTAAAAGCACGCCTCGCTGCTTATCTCTTGAACCCTACCTACGCAGCCAACTTACGCGAGATAGTCGAGCAAGATAAGCATCTCGCAACTCTGGTACAAGCTATCATGCTTTCTAAGTCAAAACATCAATTCTTCGAGGCGCTCTCGAAGAACCCTACCGACTTCATCGCTAAGTGGCTCAGTTCTCAGAAGAGAGATCTGGAGGTTGTGGCTGGCGAGGCTCCGAGGGCTGGTGGAGAGGATCCCAGTAGCGATGAGTGGAGACGTGGTGGACAGAATAGTATCTGGGCTAGTGAGAATGTTAAGCAGAGTGTGAAATTGATGGTTGGGCCTCGGGTTAAGGTCTGATTTGGGTTGGTATGTTGGCGAATGAGGCGTCTAGGGAGGACTAGCAGGAAACATAGTGTACTTTACTGTATCAAATTTGGGAGTAAGACAATACCTAGAAGACTTATACATCTACTTGATCGTTACCTCGTCTATTCTTCAAGGTGTCTTATGAATCAAGCGAAAGACTCGGCCCAGGAGCGTCGATCAGCACGAATCAGAATCCACCTCCTTGGACGCAGCTATCACCACTATCTAGATCTTAACATTACTCATCCAGGCCTTTGCCTCCTCCTTATACTCCTCCCTCCATCTCGTGAGCGGCGGCCTACCCATAACAGCATCGTTCGCGGTCCAAAGCATCCTCTTTCGGTCCATCTCCTCGCTCACATCATTATCCGGACACAGCACATAAAACTTGCCCTCCTGCATCTTCTTCTCCAGAAACTCCACTACCTGCTCAGAACTCCACGCACCCTCAGGCTTCCCTTTCTTCTCTCCCTCCTTTGCGAAAGGCTGCTTTCCGGATAGACCGGTGAATGTCCATCCTGGCACTAGGAGATGCACGCTGGTATCAGGAGAGGAATTAGCAAGGTCGTAAGAGAGATGTTCAGCTAGTGCTTTTACGGCTGCTTTCGAGGCGTTGTATGCTGGATTCCCTGGTGGGTTGGTGATTCCTTGTTTGGAGCCTGTGATTATTATACTTGATGGTGAAGTGGAGCTTGCTTTTGCGGTGGTGAGTGGGAGGAGGGTGTTCAGACCGTGGATTACGCCGAAGAGGTTCACATCCATGATTCTGTGGAAGTAGGCTGTGTCTGT
The DNA here is from genome assembly GCA_900074885.1 of Rhynchosporium graminicola. NCBI lineage: Eukaryota > Fungi > Ascomycota > Leotiomycetes > Helotiales > Ploettnerulaceae > Rhynchosporium > Rhynchosporium graminicola. Next base: position 95,012 of record FJUW01000012.1, on the reverse strand, counting down.
CCAGTCGCTTTTCAGGCCGATTCCGGCGTTGAGAGCGAGGAGAGAGATGTTCCCGTTGTGCGATTCGGTGATTTTGCTCTGGTGGCGGGAAGTTAGCAAAGTCGGGTTCGATGAGGATGATATTGCGTAATTCAGATTTCATGCCTCATTTATTCTTCATCGTATATCGCCCTCTCACATGTCCTTGTCATATGAAAGACTAGGTCAAATCGAAATCAGAATACACCGCGAAACAAACCTCGAGGATAAAATAAACAAGATAGTAAAAGCACACATGCCTTCAAATTCTCAAAATCCTCAATCCGTGCAACATCCATTTCAACCGTCTCGACATTTCCCTTGATCGCCTTCTTAGCTTCCGAAAGATTCGAAGCGTTATTGTCGACTATCATAACGTTCATGCCGTAGCTGGCGCATTTCGTCGCCAATGCTAAGCCAATACCTGATGCGCCGCCGGTGATCACGGCTAAGTTTCCTGAGGCGAAGACGGGGTTGAGGGATTGTGATGACATTTTAATGGATTTTGTAGATAGTGGTGTGCGGGAAGGGATTTATTACTTTTCAGGAGGGGTGGTCTGGAAGAGCGAGTGGATTTGAAAGCCTTTGTTAATTAACGACGCTGGAAGTGAGACTTTGATATTGGATTTGAATGGTGAGATGTTGAGCTGAGAACTTTGGTGAAGGACTGAGAAACCAAGAGTCTTGATATATGAGAGAGGACGATTGATCTCTATGTATCTTTGTACTACCTGGATATGCATGTAGTGACATGTAAATGTGGAGAAGTAAGCTGTTGTGACGTATGAGAGGAGGGGAACGGCCGGATATCAATTTGAGGCTGATCTTGTCGCCGATGAAGCTCTCTCCCGCTCGAAGCAGACGAGAATGAGAACTTTCTGCGAAGATTAAATTAGATGGAAGAAGATAAACTTCACTCTCTGTTACTAGCACCATTATCTGACAACTATTATACACATCCACAACTCCACGCCTCGAGCCAACACCCCTCATGTCCCTCTTCAACAAGGAGATTAGGGGGGACAAGCAGACGCAGTGCAATCAAATACCTAGTCTACCAACCAACCAGCCGCCCCTATAAACGAATCACTGCCGCAGATTCTCTTAGCCAAAAGCCAGCCGAACATCATTGCTTGTGTTATGCAGGTAAAGATCAAATGCGATATTCGCAAAGTGCCGTCACCCGAAGCTTTGCTAAGCGTCGAACTTGACTTGACCATGAGTGGCCTACACGTTTTAGGTGAGGGCATATCGTTGAGCATTATAGAAGGGAACAGAGGACGCTTGAGAACGCGTAATATGCCCTGTCATTAAGGGTATGAAGAAATGCATGAAGTGCAACCGAGGAAGGATGACCAACGCCGCGCTCCCAAATGCTCAACAAAAGAAATATCTGTAGCCCATGCTGCTCCGTATGTTCCTGCGTGGTATTAAATATTGGTAGCCAAACATGGCTTTTCAGAACGGTGTGGAGAGTCCGTTTTTGGACTGCCTTTTGCTAAAACGGTGGCTTTTCTTCATAGTAGCCTTGTCGCTGGTATCCTCGCCGCCCAGACTTGCTTGGCTCTTGGTGAGATGGTTTCGTCCTGCTCGGTCTGTTATGCTGAATCCTTCAGGGTAAACGGAAGTTCCATGGATTGTGCTGCTAGGGCTAGAAACTGAGGAACCCATGTCGAACCCAGTTTCGCTGTTGTAAGAGCCGCCCATGTTTTGGGAGAGGGCCATGTCTTTGGCACGCTCAATGGACTCGATCCATTCTTGGGCCGAGCTTTTCGAAGGGTCGCCTGTAGTGACAGATGATTTGGAGTCTTCGAAAGTATAATGTGTGCCACGCTGGAAATTATTAGGCTTGTGATATCCCAAGAAACTGAGGGAACATACCGTGTTTACACACCATAGTTCTTGACCTTTTGAATCTATATGTGTCCTCCAAGAGCACTCTGAGGCTAATAGCGATATCTCCGATTTTGTCTTCTTCTCGTCTCCCCCTGCAGCAGCGAGTATAATTCGGGCGCTTGAAGTGACCATTACAAGTCTTTGTCTCTTCTTGGTTGTGCTACCACCGAAGAATCTCGATAGCTTGCTCTTCTCGTGAGGTTCATGCTCACCATTTCGAGAGTTAGGGCTATTAGGCAGAGGAGCTGATAAGACCATCAGATTGCCCAGTTTCAAGATTCGCTCGTTGTTTCTGGTTAGTACAGGTGACCATTCAATATCAAGTTGCGTGGGTGGAGGGAGCTCGGTAATGACCCTCGGTTGCGGTCTTGAACTTCCATTTGATGAATTTGGACCTGCTCGCGAAGTCGAAATGGGTTGGGGTACACTCGAATAACCACTACCGGCACTAACAGCGCCACTATTAACACCGCCGCCGTTCAGCTTTATTAAATTCGGCTCCTGCGTCGGTGGGATATAGGGCTTCAATCTTGGTGCCTTCATCCTCCACAGCCCTCGACCAAACTGTACTCCATCGAAAAACTCGTGGTTTTTGATATGCTCAATCGAGAGCCGCCTTTGTGGATCGAGTACCAAGAGTCTTTCCACCAGGTCTCTCGCAGCTGATGGAAATCCGGGAGGAAATTGGTAGTCCAACCCGACAATCTTCTGGAACGTTTGATACTCATTACTGGCCTTGAACGGAGGTCTGCCTGACAAGAGCTGATATATAATGCAGCCAAATGCCCAAAGATCACTAGCCTTGCATGCGTTCTTATCCGTCAGCAGTTCAGGGCTAACGTACTCTGCTGTGCCAACAAAGGAACGAGCTCTGGTTGACTCCTCTTCTTCTGCAGCAAAGTCGTACGGTTTCGTTGGATCCTTTGGTATCCTTGGATCCGGAAGTAATTTGGCCGTTCCAAAGTCAGTAATTTTGACATGCATCTGGTCATCCAAAAGCACATTTTCCGGTTTTAAATCTCGATGAATGACACCCCTGTTGTGCATATGCTCGATGGCATCGAGAATCTGAGCGCCATAAAATTTTGTACACTCCTCGTCAAAAGAGCCTATTTTCTTCAAAACCCCTAGAAGCTCACCACCACTGGCCACATCCAGGACGTAGTAGAGTGACGAGCTATCTTGAAATGTGTAATATAATCGAATAATCCCCGGATGCTCTATCAGCCGGTTGAGTGTGTCTTTTTCGATGTTAACGTATTTGATCTTTTTCTCCTTGATGATGTGCTTCTTGTCAAGGATTTTGACCGCGTATTCCTTTAGGGTTTGCCTGTCTGTTGCCAGTACCACCGTGCTATACGATCCCTCTCCTAAGTTCCGACCAAATGCGAAATCTCTAACCCCTTTCTTGACCTGTCTTAGAACTAATTTCCCATTGGCATCATACTCCTCCCGAACTCCGACAGCTGCACCCTTATCTTTCCACTCCTCATTACTAGGCACAAGAATCCCATCTAAATCATATCTCGGGGCAGATGAGCTAGAGCCGCCAGGAGTACTGTCGGTATGCCCTCCTCCCATGCCCCTCGAGCTTCTCCTCGGTGGTGCTGGTGCATTGCCAGCCGGTATAGGATTGTTCGAACTGTATGCCCGCTCTCTATGGCTTGGTTCCCGGGAAGGAACGCCGGCTTGCATAGCTGCGGCAGCCGCCCTCGAATCACTTCTTGATGGTACACCCGTAATGGGTAATTTCGAAGACTCAGTCCGTAATCTTTGTGAACCGTATTCGCGAGAAGGCATGGCACCTGAAGGTGGTTGAGCTGAATATATTCCCGAAACAGGTCTCCCAGGCCCTGGAGGAGGGTAACCTCTATTGCCATTCTGCATCGCACCCGCTTGATATGGAGGAAACTGTGCTTGCTGTTGCGCCTGGTGGTTCGAAGGCATACTTTGGCGGTATGCTTTGGCCGCGGCGGATCTAGCCAACGGATCCTTGTGAGAAACGAACGATTCGCTGCCGCTGGATTCGGATCGAGTATTCGCAGTCTTCGGTTCGGAACCTCGAGAAGCGTTTCGTGGAGGAGAAGTGCCCTCTGATTCTCCTCTGCGTAGGAGATTGAATATCGAATGCCGTCGGTTTTGGGTTTGTGGGTCTGGTGATGAACGGGCGTCTCTCGAATTAGATATCTGGACCGGGGTCTCGTCGGATGCTTGTGACGGCTCCAGGTATGAGTTCAGAGGCACATCTCGAGATATGCCGGGAGACGCTTCATCAGGGTTTGTTAGTCGCAGAGGACCAAGGCTTAAATCGTTCTGGGCCATCTTGCTCTCCTGTCCTGTCCTGCCCTGTCCTGCTCTGCGTTCCGCAGTCCTGCTGTGTTCTGTAGGTACTACAGTAGACAGATGTGGTGGCAGTGGGCCGCGTCCCTTATCCTTGATGAATCACCGTGGCATCCCCGTGTGTGACGGTTGTCTGCAGACTGCGGCGGAAGCAGGAAGGGAAAGGAAAGGAGGCAGGGCTGATGCCTCGCGGCTTCAGAGTGGATTGTTGATTGTTGATTGCAGGTAGGCTGGAAAACAGCTACCTCACTGGCATGGCAGTAGCGGAGTACGAGTATTAGTGGCAGTGGACCGATTGCGTCGCTGCAGGCGGTACCTCAGTAATTCTGATTCTCTCCTGGTCAACATAACAGTTAACCTTCGATTGTGACTTTGACTTTGGATTTCACTTTCACTTTGGAATACGATCTTAACCTTGATCCTGAACCTTGGAAGTCAAAGTCGCAATGCTATGAGGTACCCGCAACCGTAACGTAATCTCTAATAACTGCCTAGGTACACTTAGACTGTATAGGTAATACTGCACTGCACCGTAACCGTACGTATTGTACTCTACCTAAGCTCCCCTGAGCAAGTGACTTGAGGCGTGGCCCGTTGAGGCTAGCACCGCAGCCATTAATTACCTAGGTAATAAATAATAGTCCGAGCTCGAGCTCACTTACAGGTTCATTCAAAACAGCTTCGCTAGACTGGTACTACTTATACCTTACCTGCATTGTAAATTTGCTATCGGAGAAAACAAAACCTTGTGCTTCAAATGAGATGAGACGGACGTGACACAAGCTATATTAAGCTGCGGCGAAATGCCGTAGAATTCGGAGACAAGGCTGTAGATCGCCAGCTACCTAACTATGGCTTTCATCTCTCCTTTTCTTCATGATAGAAATTGACTCTGTAGTCATTGACTTATTCTGCAAAACACTACGCACCTATTCTATATTCGTCTATCTGCATCCTCTTTGCTATCTTCTGCTATCCGATTCAATACCTATGTACCGGCTTTTCTTAAGTGTCGGTCACCGAAGACTTTTTGGATTTGGTTTAGCAATCAGCAGATCCTTTGTCTGGTCCAAGTGCAGAAGTCTGGATGGAAACCAAACATAGGTCATCTCGTGCAAGTTGGAAAGGTACTCCCTATCTCTCGGGCCAGTTGACCATTCTTCTGGGAGGCGATGTCTCCGTTATCATAGTTATCAATCATTTCTTCATAATATGCTCTGGTGAAGAGTGGATGTCGAAGTCATTATGACTTAAAACTCGCATTCGAAAGAATCCATCAACTGAGCTACACATTTGGAAGAGAGACGTTTAGATGAACCCCTTCGATCCTTCCTAGAGTAGAGTCCGGTCACGGCAGGAGCGAGATTCGCAATCCTACAATGACTTCTATTTTCCTTTGCGCCTTTCATTTTATCTATCTTGCTCCTCTCTCATTCCACAAACCTCTATTTCCATTTAACAAAGGGTGTGGTCGTCATGATCCGCCTGCCAGCGACCACAATCGTCTTGGGTCGTAGCGACTTGCTGGATCATGAAAAACGCCTGCAAACACGAGGCAGAGATAAAGAACGAGTCATCGAGACAGACAAACTCAATGAACGACTTGCTCGTATTACTGTCAGATCTCAACCTGGCTCATATGATCATGACAAAAACAAAGTAGGGCAGGGACAGGATCAAGATGAAATATGTCATCATGAGCCATGTACAGGCAAGCAAGCCTTAGACATTCCCGATGAATACGACCCCGAATCCCCTTCGCACGAGTCGACGAATTCTTTTGAAGATACTCTGGAAGAAGAAGATCATGCGACCAACAACGTAGGATTCGAGCGTTCGCCTGAAAATCTAATGCACGGAACACCACGGCCAGTCTCCATTTCGAAACATGATTTCTATTATGGCGGTTTCGTCGAAACTAGCAGCCCAAGTTTTGCAGACTACACTCCTCACAGTTTGCTCCCCACAGGATTGAAACGTAGACATGCTGATCGCATATAGCCCCAAATGATGCCTCCACACCGCAGATCTTGCAGATTCCTTCATCGAGTAGATTCCGTTCCCGGACTCACCTGCCACGCTCGCCTCTATACGTATCTCAGAATGCATCGACTTCACCAGAACGACGTCCAACTTCGGGACTGACGCCTCGAGTCGCTTCCCGTGTAGCTACTCACAACACACCTGGCATCATATTCTCCCAACCTGCACGAAGGCCCTCAAGGATAACCACACGAATCACAACACGAGCTTACAGGCATCAGACAAACAGTTTCTCTTTCGATTCATCCGAAAGATCAAGTGCAGCATACGAGCAAGAGCGAGCAGTGTCAAGCTCTACGGATGGAAGAGCTGAAACTACTGATCGCATCAACCTGAGCGAAGACTTAAGAGGCTCGTCATTGCATAGCTCCAGAACGGCTTCTTCGGATTCCTACCGGATTTCGGCGACGCCAGATGTTGTCGGGGAGGGCGAGTCAATAGTAATCGATGCGAACGAAGACGATGAGGAGGATAACGATTGGGACAAAAACATTGAGTCTTCATCGATTCCATTTGCACTGCCACCGCCATTCTCGACAGTTTCACGGAGCGCATCGAGAGCGAATTCTCTACCTCACTCGCCTGCCCGAGAACATTTTACCAGCTATCCCTCCACTAGCCCCATTAGTTTCTCTACAACTTCAAGCAGAACCCTGGCCGACGCAAGAAGCCCCAGTCGCCGCTCTAGCCAAGCAATAGTAGAGCACCATGCTATTCAGGCAGGCTCGCCTGTGAGTGTTGACCAGGCCAGCGGCGGTCAATGGCGAAAAGCTAACTGATTAAGTCTGGTTCCAGATTCAATCCAGTCACTATTGTCAACAGAGCTATTAGTATCTACAGAACTCGATCACCTTTCAGCCGCCAGGGGTCACCTCAGCCAACTTCGCCATCCCCATCCCCATCCCCTACGCCTCGCCAAGACCAGAGCCGTCGCGCTTCTGCAAATATAGAGCCTACAACCCCATCCAGAGTGTATCGGGTATACAATGACGCCGAATCGCCAGATCTACAACCTCAGACTCCGGCCAACCTTCCAGAATCAAGACACCAATCTCGATACCATCCTTCTTACACCGCACCAGTCACCAGAGCTGCTGCGAGGCGAGGTCTGAGTGCTGATATTAATGATTTAGAGACGCTACAACAAAGCATGCCCCGGCAGCGTCGAGTGCCAGCATATACCCCGCTCAGAGGCGGTCGCTCAGCATCTCCCGTTGGCCTGGTGCAAGGTGGTTTCCAGGGACTTTATGGCGGAAGAGAAAATGGTGATGAGGAGCAGAGCTGGATTGAAGGTGTAAGATTCAACAACGCTGGGACTCGACTCTGGGGATCGCGTGATGCCCAAAATGATGGTGGTAGCTTGCGGCGGACTCCTGAGCCTGATGATTGGCGCGTTGGGAGAAGAAACTAGACGCCTGAGGGGAAGAAAAGGCGCATCTTGTTTGCAAAACTGTACCAGGAGCAAGATTGATGCGATTGACAGGTCATGGATTCTTGGGCTGTCCATGGACCTGCTCGGAAAGATACTTTTTTTTCTTCCTTTTTTCCAAAACGCGAAGTTTGTGAGTGGGGACGTGTGAGCAGTCTCACTATTGAGGTATTAGTATAGATCTTGATGGTTTAGTGGTGCTTTTGATGTTTATATAGTTATTTGCTGATGCAAATGGCTTAAGCACCGAGTATTGAGTCTCACCACGATGCAATAGTAAATAGATAGCAGCTTTACATGTCTAACTTTTTGCATCCATCAATGAAATGCTTCATAAGAATTGGAGGAGTTGGTCGTGAAGCCGCAGTGTATATTATTCATTGTCCATCTTGTGAAACTTATGATCGGAATTCCAGCATCAGATGACGGAAAGATGTGGTTCAGCTGAAAACTGCGGCGCTTGGGTGGCAATGCCATGTGAGATAGACCCTTTACCGAGATATGTATGGTACTTGTATGGATTGACCACCTCAAGGGCCAAAATAAATCGGAGCAAAGTCTCCTAGCGAGGAGGCGTGGCCAGATGAGAATGATATGTTGTTGTTTGAAATCTGTCAGAGAAGATGACCTCGCGAACATGAAAGCAGGAAACGAAGTCGGCGCCGGAAACCAGTGATCAGGAACTCTCCAGGATTCGCCCCTTGGTACCAATGGTGTGCTACTTTTGAGTTTCCTGTTTGTTCCCCATTGTCATCCATGCATGCAGGTACGGCAGCGGGGCGGGATGAGTCAGATGCAACCAATCATATCCTCGGTCTCGGTCTTGGGGGACCCGCCAAGGCTTTGGTGTCCTCAGGCTGGACTGGGCTGGACTAGAACTTTTTCATTCCTGGCAGACAGTGGCGACATGGAGGTCGTATTAATACAATATTGTCACGTCACGGCACGCGGCACGGCGTTTTTGAATCAGATGCCTCACTAGTGTAGGTAATGGTTGTCTGATCAAGATCGTTCGGATCTGGTATGGTATGGTCTGGTCTGAGCCAAGACTGGCAAGGCAAAGCAAAGCAAAGCAGCGCAACGCAAAGCAATTTACTTGGTATCAATGTAACCAGAGTTGTTACCCAGACTCAGAGCGTGTATTTTTTGACTAGATTTCATCTCTACCAATTATAGCACTATTCTCGCCTCATTGGAATTGCGTTTCACATTCCATTCACAGCTTTCTCTTTCCCTCTGTCATCCTTCTAGGGAGCACATCTGCTTCGATTCTTCCTCCATTCTCCATGCATCGCCTTCATTAACGACACTCCCATTCTAGCAGCTCGGCGCTTTACATCACAACCACCGCAAACATGGCGACGAGAAGCAGCAGCGTGCCTCCTGAGTCAGCTGGTCCTGCAGGAACGCTTTCTAACCATCGCCCCCAGAGCACAGAAGAGCCCGCTGTCGCTACCGCAGATAGCACACGACCTGGCATTTCTAGACAGTGGCAGACTGCAAGAGTGACAGCCGCGCCGCAGTGGGAAGCTCCAGGGATGAAACGATATCCCACATCTTTCTCAGTATCGAACAAGCCCGCATGGAAACACAACACAGCTGTCGCCGCAGATGACGATTCCACAACGAGCTCCTCCTCGGACGATGACGACGATGATGACGATAAAGAACACAAGAAGCACTTCAGGAGGAAACGCAGCAATGGTGGCCAAAGACCGAAAGGACACTATTCAAGATTCGACGTGGGGAACGACGAGTTCAAGACAAGGGGAAGGGTGTCCAAGAAAGATGGCCGACTCAACATCAGCGTAAACGAGACGAGTAACCGTGGATATCTCGCCAAAGCGCTCGGTGCTACCTTCTTGAAGCATGTGGGAACTCACGGGGACGATGAGCCCGATTTGAAGGACAAAAGAGGGTGGAAATCAGATGCTTCCTCAGAGACGATTACTACGGACTTACCTAGGCCGAAACTGAATATCGTGGTTATGGTTATTGGAAGTCGGGGTGACATACAACCGTTTTTGAAACTGGGTAAAAACCTAAAGGAATACGGGCATAAAGTACGGATAGCAACACATCCAGCTTTCAAGGACTTTGTAGAGAAAGACTCGGGGCTGGAGTTCTTCTCGGTTGGAGGAGATCCGGCAGAACTAATGGCTTTTATGGTCAAGAATCCTGGAATGATTCCTACGATGGACACGCTGAAGAAGGGAGAAGTCGGCAGACGACGACAGCAAATGGCAGAGATGTTTGAGGGATTCTGGCGGGCCTGTATCAACGCTACAGATGATGAAAAGGACGTCAGCAATTTGAAAATGATGGGCGCAAAATCGCCTTTCATCGCGGACGCCATCATAGCCAATCCTCCATGTTTTGCGCACATCCACTGTGCCGAAAGATTGGGCATCCCATTGCATCTCATGTTTACATTTCCATACACACCAACCCAGGCTTTTCCACACCCGCTGGCGAATATCAGGAAATCGAATGTCGACCCGGGATACGCGAATTTCATGTCCTACCCATTAGTAGAAATGATGACTTGGCAAGGGTAAATTGAACGCGGTGGTTGAGTTATTGTGTTCCAAGGCTAACTTGCTGTAGACTTGGAGACTTGGTAAACAACTTTCGTGTCAAAACCTTGGGACTGGAGCCGGTGTCCACATTATGGGCGCCTGGTCAGCTATATCGCCTCAAGGTACCATTTACGTATCTGTGGAGTCCGGGACTTGTCCCTAAACCCAAAGATTGGGGACCAGAAATCGATATTGCTGGTTTCGTTTTCCTCGACCTGGCCTCGTCTTTCAAGCCACCCGAAGATCTTGTCAAATTTCTGGACGAGGGAGAGCAACCTATCTATATCGGCTTTGGCTCAATTGTCGTTGATGAGCCCGACAAATTCACAAAGATGATTTTTGAAGCTGTGAAGAAGGCTGGCGTTCGAGCTCTAGTATCTAAGGGATGGGGTGGACTCGGCGACGACAATACCCCCGACAGTGTCTATATGCTCGAGAATACACCTCACGACTGGTTGTTCCCTAAGGTATCGGCAGTGGTTCATCACGGTGGTGCAGGTACAACTGCCATTGGGTTGAAATGTGGGAAGTCTACAATGATTGTTCCCTTCTTCGGAGATCAGATGTTCTGGGGAAACATGATCGGAGAAGCTGGAGCGGGGGCCAATCCGGTACCGCACAAGCAATTGACAGCTGACAAGCTTGCGGAGGGAATCAAACAATGCCTAACAGATGAGGCCAGGGTAGGAGCAGAGAAAATTGCTCGCGATATCGAGAAGGAGGGCGACGGATCGAGAAATGCAGTAACATCATTCCATCGAAGTCTGGTGCTCAGAGGTCACAATTCTATGCGCTGCTCGATATTGGAAGATCGGGTCGCTGTATGGTCACTCAAGAATACCAGCCTTCGGCTAAGCGCTTTAGCTGCCGATTTACTTGTTGAGAGGAAGAAACTTACTTGGAAGCAACTACGACTGATACGCCACAACGAGTGGAATGATTTTGAGGGACCTGGAGAGCCTATCTCTGGCGGCGCGACCGCGATCATGAGCACTGTCACTGGTATTGCGACTGGTGTCGGAGGCGTGCCATACAAGATCGCCAAAAGCTCTCGTAGACGTGCAAAGCACGAGGAGAAGAAAAGGAGAAAGTCGGAAGATGCGCGTCGCAAATCTCAAGATGCTGGTCGCAATAATGGTGCTGGTGGTGTGGTGTACAACAAGGACTCTAACACTCAAAAGCCAAATGGAAAGCCTGAGAATGGGAATCGTAACATTGCTCAAGCATCTGGCGGGCCCGAGACTAAGGGCAAGGAACCTAAGCTGCCCAATGGCTCTGCAGCCCAGGGTATGTCATCGACAGGAAGCAAATTGGACTCCGAAGAACATAAACATAGTATGGACAGGGTCACGAGCGGTCCGGATCTGGGCAAGCATACAATGTCTGGCGAACCAGTGGCTGCGAAGAAGGCGGCGAATGAGGAGCAGAAGGCTCAGGATCAGAAGGCTAAAAATGAGGAACAAGGAGATGATAATGACTCAGTTCTGTCTGATGATCCTGAAGAGAATGTTGCTGAGGAGATTGGCAAGAATGTCACTTTAGGTGTCGGGAAAACTGCTGGGTTCATTGCTAAAGCACCGATGGATCTCACTTTGGCAATCGCTCAAGGTAAGCCAATTCCCTTCCAATTGATATCTTGCACAAACAGAAACTGATAGAGCATAGGTTTCCACAATGCTCCACGCCTCTACGGAGACGAAACCGTTAGGAGGTAAGTCGTTCAATCCCTACTGAAATGTTATCAATACTAATAAGTACTAGACCAACTCGAATCACCGGTATCAAATCTGGTCTCAAAGCTGCTGGTGAAGAATTCACGTTCGGTATTTACGATGGTGTTACTGGTCTCGTCACCCAACCTTACACCGGAGCTCGCGATCATGGACCTGTCGGTTTCGTGAAAGGCGTGGGTATGGGTCTTACTGGCTTCGTGCTGAAGGACCTCGCAGCCATCTTCGGACCGTTCGGATACACATTCAAAGGCATCCATAAGGAGCTCCAGAAAGGTAAACAGCCGACACATTTTATTCGCAAAGCACGAATCATGGAAGGTCAGCGTGATCTTTCTTCTCTGGACGAGAAGGAGAAAAAGACAATTGGTGAAACGGTCAATCACGGCTGGCAAGTCGTCCAAGAAGTCTTTGCCATAATGGCAGAGAAACGTGCCCACGGGTTGCGAGGTAGAGTACACGCCATGAAAGAGCGCAAGACGTGGCGAGCCAATGGTGCTTTTGAGAACGTCGAGATGGCGGAGAAAGCTTTAGAGGCCTCACGTAGAGGAGAGAGCTTGGAAGGTGTCTTTGCGCAGCAGAGAGAAGAGCTCCAGTTAACGAAGAAGCCGAGGAAGAACGTCGCGCAGGATCTTGCGCAGGGTAAATCAGGGGATCAGATCGAGGACAAGCAGGTTGTGCAGGAGAATGCGTCGGATAGCGGTCTCCCAGCTAAGGAGATGCCTAATATTATCGGAAGGAATTGATAGAGCTGAAGGCATGGCTTGGTAGGTACTTTATGGAAGGTTGAGAATGGTTTAGTGGTCCTGCATTGCGAAGGTGTTTGGAGTTCAGGGCAGAAGCGAGATACCTTGCATAAGCACATCACATTATGCTTCGAAGCATGCTTGTTAGAAAACAATTAATCAATTCACTGTGCCGAAGACTTTCCGATCCTGAATTCCGAACCATCTCGTTTCTTATTGACCTCAAAAAGCAGTCCTCAAGATCGAGAGGCTCAACTCGTATCAAATCGGCTTTAATAGCCAGTTCCCTTCCTGGTTAGCTCGGGACTCGCTTACACCGAGCTCACAGGAGGCGGTCCGGCTAAGACCCGACATTTACATTGCAAATAAGCGAACTGTAGCAGCCGGGATGCATGACGTCTTCCCGAGATAGCTCCGTGACACATTAGTCAGTGAGCTTCAACTCAACTCTAGCTCTTGTCCGGCATTTGGTGAAACGCGAACCCGGCTGCAACGATAAAAATGTTGGATATATCTTCATTCATGCGCTGTGCCCATCTTCGCGATTGATGCCCGGCACGGATAGAGAACTGAACCATGGCTCCCGATAGAGGCTCAACACGAACTTCCGAATATCAGTCAATATCCACCCCACCTACGAATCTAGACTCTCCGGACGAGAACGACGACTACGTGGGCAATGAGTCTCTGGAGGCAGCCCAGAGGCGGCGCAGTGATGCCCGCAAATTCATTGCAAACCATGCCAGCGAGGGACAGAACTTCACCTTGCGAGGCATACTGGTTGGTCTGGGAGTCGGGCTTGTGATCTGCTTCTCCAACATGTATTTTGGACTGCAAACAGGATGGATATCCAGCATGAGCATGCCCTCCTCGCTCATCGGCTTCGCCTTTTTCAAAACATTCGCAAAGCATCTCGATCTGCCGTTCACACCCGTGGAAAATGTGCTGGTGCAGTCGGTAGCTGGGTCGATGGGAACCATGCCTCTGGGCTGTGGATTTGTGGGTGTCATGCCGGCGCTCAATTACCTGCTGAAGAAGGATGAGCAGGGCCCGATGTTCTTGTCTCTTTGGAACTTGATCATATGGGCTCTGGGACTGGCATTCTTCGGCGTCGTTTTTGCGGTACCACTTCGCAGACAAGTCATTATTCGGGAGAAATTGAAGTTCCCTTCAGGTACAGCCACTGCGCTCATGATTGGGGTTCTGCATGGAAAGGAAGCCACAGTGGATGGACCTATCAACACAACTTCACAAAATTCTACAGCACGAAACGTATCAGCAGCATATGCTGACTCTGGAGTCGCGGATGAGGAGGGAGTCAAGAAGGGGCAAACGAGCAGTTGGAAATCAAAAGTCAAATTGCTGACTATATCATTTGCATTATCTGGTTTCTATACACTTGGAACTTACTTCTTCCCGGTGCTACGGAATCTGCCTGTGTTTGGTTTCGCGCTCGCTGAGAATTGGCTTTGGACACTTAATCCGTCTTTGGCTTATGTCGGGCAAGGGATTATCATGGGTCCAGCTACGACTACACATATGCTTATTGGGGCTATCGTTGGGTGGGGTATTCTCTCACCAGTGGCGAAGACAAGAGGATGGGCACCTGGCCCGGTCGATGATTGGGAGACTGGAAGTAAAGGTTGGATAGTCTGGATTTCGTTGGCTATTATGTTGGCCGACTCCGTAATCAGTCTTGGATACATCGCTCTGCGACCTGTAGTGATGAATGGCAGGGAGTGGGTTGCAGATGTACGCCGACTTGTTCGAAAGAGAGACTGGAAAGGTTTTCTTCCGTTCGATTCCAGGAAGCACACCAGAGGGTACGCCCCTATCAGCGGTGAAGGCGAGGATGTCGCGACTCCACTCCATGAGAATGGCCCAGGTACATCTGGCCATGAGACACCAGAAGACATCAAAGAACTCCCAGAGCCTGATGCGCCCCCAGAGCACTTGGTCAACAACAGTACATTTGTGGTTGGCCTTGTACTCTCCATTGCATTATGCGTCGGCAGCATTCGAATCGTGTTCGGTGCTCTCGTACCATTGTACGCGACCATCATTGCTGTATTCATGGCTCTTATCCTCTCCATTATGGGTGTCCGGGCTCTCGGAGAGACGGATCTCAATCCAGTCTCCGGCATCAGCAAACTGGCGCAACTCTTCTTCGCCCTCATAATCCCGCAATCGAACAAGAACTCTGTTCTCATCAACCTCATCGCCGGCGCTGTGTCTGAAGCTGGTGCCTTACAAGCTGGTGATCTCATGCAAGACCTGAAAACCGGTCACCTCCTCGGTGCTGCCCCCAATGCTCAATTCTGGGGCCAAATAATAGGTAGTGCAGTAGGCGCTGTTGTGAGTGCTCTCATCTATAAACTATACACGAGTGTCTATGAAGTTCCTGGAGATTTATTTCAGGTTCCTACTGCGTATGTTTGGGTCTTCACTGCGCGATTGGTAACCGGAAAGGGCTTGCCGTACATGGCATGGCAGTGGGCGTTCGGCGCAGCCATCATCTTCACCGCAGTAACGGCAGTGAGAATCGTGGGCGGAGGCAAAAAATGGCATCCGTATATCCCTGGGGGAATTGCTGTCGCCGTTGGTCAGTTATTCCCATCCCCATTTGCCCTATCTAGACTCCAAGAGATAACCCCTTGCTAACAGACGAATAGGCATGTATAACGTTCCGTCCTTTACACTTGCACGAGCAGTGGGTGGCTTCGTAAACTGGTATTGGAAGTCTTACCGGCGGCGAGAAGAGACACCCATTGTAATACTTGCAAGTGGCCTGATCTTGGGCGAGGGCGTCGTAAGTATCGTGAATCTTCTTCTAGCCAGTGCAGGCGTTCCTCATCTTTAGATATCTACCATATATTTCCCAAGACCATCTATTGAAATGTTAAAAGAATCTCAAAACCCCCCACTTTCCTTGCTCGAAACCACATGTATATTCTTGAATCTAGACTTGATCCGCTCGCCTGGTTACTAAATCTTATCAATCTCGCAAGTTCCAGCCGCATGCCTCACTAGCACTTAGCCAAACTCCGTTCATGAGCTTCACGAGTCAGTCGTCTAACATCGACATCCGCAATACCCTCTCATTGCACATCGGGATTCTTAGGCCAGCATACTAAGCAGCCCATCGCAAGGAAGCCGTTCGAAAACTTCCTCAAACGTCCGTCCTTTGGCTTTTCCAACTTGCGCTCGTGGCGTCGCCTTACCCAACGACCGCCATCTGGATATTGTCTCATTGCACATCGCAATTTTTAGCCTACTATACTACCTCCTCTGTTCATCGCATCGCAAGGGCACAAGGAAGTCAGATGTGTTTATTTTTCATTGCAGATCGCACTTTCCAGCCCATCAGACTACTCATTTTCCATCGCATTTCAAGGGCGCAAGGAAGCCATCTGGATTATATTTTTGCACATCGCACTTTTTAGCCCACCAGACTGTTTACTCTCTTCAACGCGTCGCAGGGAAGCTATTCGTAGAAGCTCAAACCTCCGTCGTTGTCTTTGCTTTTAGCATCTCAGCTTGTGACCTTGCCACGGCTCAACATGCACTTACCCAACCACCGCTACCTGTCCATAGCTGTACTTGCTTTTTCACCAATTCTTTGCACGTCGTACTTTTTAGTCGAACGCACCTAAGCTAGGAAAATTCTTCTTCAGCGAACGAGAGATGGCTCTGTACATGTCTCATAGGACTTTGATTACAATCTCACAACTGCAACTCAGAGAATCAGAACGTTACCCGGATAAACTCTTCAGAGTCACCTAGCTTTTCAATCACTTTGGAGATCTGAAATGACCAGCTTATAACGGAACCTCAAGGTATCCCAATCCGCTTCGCCCAAAAACGAATTCGGCTGGCTTCGTACTAACCAGCTCACCGCAAGGAAGCCATATGCAAGCTCGGCTTCGAACGGTCATCCTGTAGTATTTCAGCCACCACGCCTTCCTGCGCACTTAAACACTGACAGGGCCGCCATCGAGCTAGGAGTGCAGGAGTTTGAACGTCAGATGCTTTTGTTGCCCATCGCACTTCTTAGGCTGAATCCTAGGAAAGCACCAGGAGTGTGAAATTAAGACTGTCAGATTCCCTTGTTGCTCATCGCACTTCTTAGGCTCATTCCTGAATATGCACGAGGGGGGTGCTAGTCCTTGTCCTTGACAGGAGGTAAGGGTCCTGATTGTGAGCTACCGGTATGGCATTGTAACGTTTTGACAGGAAGCCAGCCGTTCGCGTATGTCGCACGCTCGATCCTCCCGTAGTAAACGGCCACCCACGCCCATCGGTCTCTCAGGCGCATGTCTTGCGAAGGCGGTCGTGGAACTAGGTGCGAGGATCTGTATCTCGGATATCTTTTGTTGCTCGTCGCAATTTTTAGGCTGGTTCTTCGGAAGGCTGCTGGTCCTTGTTTTGAAGGGAGGTGATGTAAAACTTTTTGATTTCTTATTCCGAGCTAAGAAATCTTGATAGAATGGGCTAGATTTTGGGCAATTTGGAAAGTTGGTAGCGGATATATCATACATAGAGTAAAATGATTATGCATACGTTTCGTGGCTGATACGTGTTGTTTGAGTGAGCCAATATTTATGGACTGCCTAGTCTGCTTTGGTGGTATTTACAGTCTGAAGATGCTGAGATGTATGCTAACTTGGTGCCGCCGAGAGCCTCGTTGTTTAACTCGCACGAAGGATGTCGAAGTCTAAAGAAGTGCTAGATGTCGTGAGATCTATAAAATACCGGTACTTGAGTTTACTACGCTCGGGTCTGCTCAGTCACGGACTGCTAAGCTACTAAGGCACGATACGCTCATTTATTGTATACCTTGTAGAACTCACGGGACAGTCCTGCGATTCAATCATACACAGGCGTCCCGAAGCAATGGGTATTAGTGATTTCCGAAACGCCAGACTATGCGAACCACCCACGAACCTGCTGTGCTCCATCCGACTCGCTATGATGACTAAAATCCAAAACTATCCAACAGTGAATTAGACTCCGGCTCTTCAAATACACTAGGTGGAGGTCTGTGACCGCCGAATTTCATGTCCATAGCAGAATCAGACATCAGTAGATCAGCTACGACAAGTGATGACCGTCTACGTAGCATAATCCGCGGATCGGAGCTGTCGATACTCTTGAATATGGTGGGTGCTGGGAATAAGAATTCCCAATTTCGAACTTGGGATTGTTAGTGAAGATTCTAATGAGGACAGGAAGAGGCATACCAAGATCTAGAGCTAAGAGATCGCATCCCATGCGATCGTACAGTCGAGCATTATGAAGTACGAATTCCCACTCGACTTTCGGAGTGACTTTGGACGCACCACGAAGTGTTTGGAGAGTCTTCTGTCGAAGCTGAGCGTACAGGACGACAAGAGCTGGATCGTCGGTAAGGAAGAGCTTGGAGGACATGTCTGGCGGTTGCGGTGTCTCCAGGAGAGTGCATACAGGTGACTGCGAGTATTAGCGAGGCTGTTTCGATCACACAGTCATCAAAACCCACGATTAAAGCTCTAACAGCCATGTCTGTCCTATGAAGCATCCAGAATGCCCAAGATGCCAACCATCGATTGCCTTCTTGAGCTGCCAGTGGAAGCACTTTTTCCGTAAGAAGCTCCTTCAGAACTGGACCGTTGTCGCCCTCGTAGACTCTTGTGACGGCGACTGCAAGTTGGACGTCCTTGAGCTGGTTCCATATAACGTTCACTGCATCTTTAAGGCAATCGGCGAGTAAAAAAAATGCTGCCGCATATTCTATAGCTTTGTTAGATTCCCTTCATTGCACAAAAAGAGCACCCACATACCATATCGATGCTTTCCAAGAAGTGCGTATGCATTCTTCATCGCTGCCGTCCTCCACTTTTTGTCTTGAAAGTTGTTTGAGAGAAGTCTGAGAGTGGCAACCTGCTCCCGGTTCCAACCCGCCATACGCCAAAGACCTTGAAGTACGGTTTTTTTCTTCAGAGCAAGGTAGAACAAGGTACAATCGATGGGATTCTTAAGGTCACTCTTTGTGTACTCGTTACGAGCTATGACTTCGAATCTGGCTTTCTGGTTGATATGTCAGATAATCAGCAGAAAGAATTGGGCCTGCAAACTTACAAGAGCAGTAGAGTCTGTCATCCACATGAATATGCCACTTTCTCGGGCGTGCTCCCAGAGCATCTTCTGATGGAACTGATGCGAGACCATGTCTGCTAGAATGTCCTGACTATTACTGTGATATGCCCAGTTGATCTCACGCCACGAAAGATGAACCTCGTTTGCTCGGCCTCGGTGCAAAATATGCTGTCGAAAGAATAGCATGAATCGGGCAGCGTTATCATCCATAGACCGTCTCTGCTTTTCAACAATAGCAACGCATTCTACAGCATCTGCTAGATGAATCTGCTCTTGCCTCGAGAGTTGTGGTAATGCTATCTTAGTAAGCTTTTCGTTGATAGTGGCTGCTACACTCTCGGTCACAGTTTCGTCTGCCTCGTCATCGTCGGAGTATGCGCCAAATGATTTCGAACCTTTACTAACAGCTACAGAAGATGTCACCTAGGTTGTAAGCAATGATTAGGATAGTTTTTAATGGACGGCTTACATTGCTACTGGTGTAGAAGTCGTGTAGATCCATATCAAGATAATTATCGATGGCTTCTCCCTCGACATGGTACTTTAATATCTTGTGTAAAGCAAGTAACACATGTTGGACAAGAACACTCTTACCTGCCAACGTACACTGCCCTAAGAATTGCGGGTGGTATACTGGCAGAGGTCCGTTGAAACGTGTTACAACCTCGAAAAGATCCCATCCGGACTTTCGAGCAGGAAGCCCAAGACCCATGACGGCTGGAGCAGAATGATCAACTTCTTTATCGTAGACAAAGACTTGATTACCAGCACCGATGATAAGATTTCCACCACTAAGCCACGTAGAATCTCCAATTGGATGAGGCGTCAAATCACGAATATTAAATTCCCTTATAGAAGCCCAAGCAGGGCCATTGTTGAGGTAATCGTAGCGCATTTGCGCCAAGAGAATGACTCTAAATCGAAATCCAACTGCAAGTATGGACTGGTCATCCGGGGTCGAGGTCCAATCAAGATCTTGTATAGTATCCTGCGACTCGTAACTCTGGGCAAACTCCAGCTGGGCCCCGCGAATATCCCATATAGTCAACCCCGACCTGCTAGAATCTACCAGCGCAGCTTTTCGGATCGAACTCCCGCTGGCCAAAGAGGGCTCCGGAATTCCAGTGGCGACGGAGCATGTTTGCAGCCAGTCGACCCTTTTCGCCTTTAGATCCAGTCTAGCAGTCCATGACCGAAGTTCTCCGGAACGTGTGAAGGAAAGAGCTATGTCTCTAGCAAAGGTATCAAGGAACCCAGTCATTACTGGAGGTGAACCAGCAGGATCAACTGACAGCACGTAAGAGAGATTTTCCGACTCACCCAAGTCAAACTGGCAAAATTCGGTAATGGAGGGTTCGTAATGACCGTTCCTTTCACTGGCAATTCCACCCGAGTGTGGTAACTTTAATTCCCATACAATTCCTTTCATCTTAGAAGAAATTGTAGCGAAATGAGCTATTGGGCCCTCTTTTCTTTCTTCTGGCAGCATGAGGATACACAGAGGTTTACCAACTAGCGAATATTCGCATGTGGCAATGAGTACCGCTTTGAGAGATCGTGTATCCCAGACAGAAATCCTGTGGTGGTGTAGAAAGATGACAAAGCTTCCTTGTCTCATTACACATATCCTGTGGATGTGCTCTTTCTCTGTGATAACACTTTGTCTGGCTACCGAAGCTCCACCTTCGTGGTCTATATGCTTCCAAACAATGCTCTCGTTACCATCGGTTCTGGAAATGACTGCCCGTCCACTAACATTTCGAACGATCTTTTTAATACTAGATGAGTGCCCAGTCCACATTGCTTTGGGGGCCAAACGGTCTTTCCTGGGAGACGGGTCGAATAGATCAGCCACATTGCTCTCAAAGTATTCTATGTTTCCGTCGAAATGATGCACGAGTATGTTTAAAGCTCCTCCAGATTTGTTACAGAAATTGTAGAACTGGACGTAGCTTGAGTCGTCTCCCAGAGCAGTAGGAAGGCCTAGAGAAAGCCCTTCCAGATGCGCCACATTGAAGATGTCGGTCTTCTTCCGCGCTTTGCTTCCGATGTTTTCTAATCCCCAAGCAGACATATTGCCATGCTCGTCCACGACAACGCATATCTCGGGGCTTCGATTTGCGACCTCTATCAAATGTGAAAGAGCATGATCAATTTTGTCTTCTTGTCTTTTCGATTGTACGGCATGCTCTATTGCAAACATGAAGTCTCGCCCGTCAATTATAAAGGCGAAACGAAATTTCGATGTCTCAGATAGCCCGCGAGGTTGTATAGAGTCTCTCAGGTCAATCTGTCCCCAGAGTTGCAAATGCTGGACATCATGAGGATCTGACGCCGCCCAAATGCGCAATACATTGTCTGCGCATACCGTATAAAGTACGTTCTCGATTGTCTGGTCGGCATGGTAAGGTCGCCGCCAGTGCATATTGGTGATCGTCGCAGGATGAGGCAGGTAAACAACATCGAAACGTGTATCCTCCGACCCAAACGAGAGCCTCCTCCACAGTTTTAACAGACGGTCGTATTTCCCAGTTGAAGCAATATACGCCGAATCATAGGAGAAATCGGCGTATTTGACGGAATTCGCCAGCTCCTTCTTCCAAACTGTTGCAGGCGTATCTGCAGTCGCGAACAGTGTAAGGCATGCTCCCCCGACCAGCAGTTCCTCTGCTACACCCCAAGATAGTGTGGTCGCAGAAACCCTCGCAGTTTCTTCGAGGGAGAAGCTGTGTTGTAAAGACCACTAATGAAATCAGTTATGTTCGTTGCAATGGCTGTGGCTACCAACTTTCAGCGCGTCCTCTCCCTCTCCATAAGGCTTGTATATCCGAACATCATATCCAGCACAAGTTGCGATCTTGCCAGATGTCTCGTCAATGGCAATTGCCTCGAGGTGGTCTTCGTCGTCATCGTAAATGGTTTGTAGGACAGAGTCTGGGCCAGTGAGTATAACAAATGCATTCCCGGTAATGTATGCCTACGCGAGTCATCTGGTCAGTATTTTCAAGAAATCGACAGAAGACTATTGCGACTTCTTACAATAAGGCGTTTGTCGTTCCAGTAGGCCGTACAGACAGCTTGAAGCTTGGCCCGTGGCTTTCCAGGAAGCACAGCTCGCATACTATCAATCAGATATGCTGTTGATCATTTCGCACAGGCAGAAGTTCAAATAAGCTGTCAAAACGTGTCAGTCTTGAAAATAATTCTCACAACAGGGAGGCCGATATAGAGCTCTAGTTTTCGATGATACACTGCAAGGCTACGACTGACTACACTAAGCCCCACAAGGCTGGCAGGGGAGCGGAACTTCATCTACAGGAATCTCCCATTGTCAATAATAGATCAAGAGTGAATACTTTAAATGGGCTGGCTCTATGATGGCTGCTTAGGTCCCTCTAGATTCACTGCAATGGAAGATTGATTTGGCACACGGTGCAGCGTAACAGGGCGTCAGTTCAGTAAATTCAAAACTAGAATGATCTTTCTGGGCTTTGCTTATTATCTGCAAATGCCTCACATGTCCTTCCATTTGAACCAAACTCCTTGCTACTGAAGCCCTCGTCTCATGATCGATTGGACGATCCAGGTATCCAATTGCCCCCTGGGAAAACTCCGATCGAATAATGACAATAGTCCCTTCATTCCAATACAGTTAATTACGTGGCTCTTGATCATTATTCATACTGCTCTCAGGGATATCCGCAAAGCCTCTATCAACGCCCAACGTGCTTCGAGCCAAGGGCCTCCGAGCCGATGGAGCACCTCCAGACCACTGTGCTCGTAATTGTCGTTCGAATGGTGTAGATAAAGGCGCTTTTGGAGTTGTTGAGAATCTTGCAGCAACTGCCATGACTCTCTGTGATCTTTTTGATGGGGTGCTCAAATAACCTGGAATAGGCGTAGAGATTGCCCCGGCATCGTCTAGTTCTTTCGCCCAGTCGTCCATATCGACATCTTCCCCAAAGTCAGACCAGACCTCGGCTTGTGTTGTCATACCCAGTTGACTCGACTCCACAAACGCTACCCTTTTCACCGGCCTTTGTTGTAGAGCTTTCTGACGCCAGTACGTAAAGATCTTCCTGAAATTCTTCTTCGCATTCTTTTCCCGTATGTTCGCAACGTAGTTGTCTTGGGCCTTGACTTTCAGTGCCAATAAACTCCACTGCTTCACGGCTCGGCTTTCTCGATGCTCCTGGTAAGTCAAGATTGCTTCCGTCTTCAGCGCCTGGACGGCGTTCGAGCGATTCTTCCACGCTTCAAAATGCTTCCTCAAAGTCATCTCCTGCCATAAGATGTCAAGTTCAGCAAGTTCTTCGGAACGGGCCCTCCAACGATCAAATAGCTCCATTCCAAGAATGACGGCCTTGTTTCCGCTGACAGCAGTAGCTTGCGCTTGGAGATTCAGTAAATTTCGTGCCTTCTCTCGCCAAATTTGAAGAACGCCCCTGATCAGATTCATCTTCACCGTCCTCTTGACTTGAGCAAAGGCAGATTTCCGTTTTTCTCTCTTAGATATTTCCGTAGCATTTTTCCAACGCTTTATGGCGTTCGTGAGGACTAGATAGTAGTTGGCATCGCGTGAGCGTCTGTCTAGTTCTTTGTGGTGTTGAGCCTGTGCAGTCCATTTCGTAACGAGGATTTTCAAGAGCCGTGGGTCATGGTAATGGGCAGCTATGATCTCGGACCGCTTCCTTGAACCTGCACGGAAAGCCCAGGTACGGAAAGCATCGGCTTGCGTCTTCCTAGTGATGAGTGATTGAGCAATTTCTTCCTGCTCGCATCTCCGCGCCCTGGCGACCGCTGCCCTTTGCTTCCAAAACTCAAAGCCGGCATGAAGCTGTCTCTGCTGCTGTTGCCGTTGCATAGAGATCCCAACCTCACGCAGATGCAACGTAGACAAAGCTCTGGCTGCAAGACGCTTGTCGATCCGCGCAACCATGAGTTTAGACCGAAAATTATGACACCACAAAGTAAACGCTTCTTCTAGTATCTTTACTCGGTCTCTTCCTGCAGCCTCACGTTCCATGGAAGCACGGTGCCTCCATATACCGAAAGCATCGCGAAGTGTTCCAGTAGCCACTTTGGTTTGCACCTTGATTTTAGCTGGCACGATTTTCGTTTCCAGGCGCCACTTTAGGAGTGGACCACGAAGAACATATTTGTGATAATGTGCAATAGCATCTTTCTCGTGGCATAGTTGGACCTCTGTCCTCGTTTTCCAGATCTTCCAAGCATTCCATGCTAAATCTTGTCGCCGTCTTTCTTCGGCGGAATGGCGACTCTCCCATTGATTGTGTGAAACAATAATCCACCGGAATAATGCTTGACGTTTAGTTGCTTCCGCTCTCCAATTGAATGCCTTGGTCTCCCACAGTTTGCGAACCCATTGCCTGAAAACTTTCTCGGCCAGGTTTCCTTCGTACTTCTGGACCGTGAACGACCCGTCATCTACCGAAGACGTGTATCGTCGTCTCCAAGCACCGAACATCCTTTTGAGTACATAGTGACGGACCTTCAGCTCGTTGCCGATCGTGATGTCCTTCCAAGCATTAAAGACTCGGGTCCTCACTATACGCTTTCTTGCAGCAGCAGTACGGGCTACATGGTAGTTGGCATAGTCCGACCAGTGATACAAGGCTCTTTGCGCGATAACATGTTGTCTCAACTCGGCGGATTGCTGCTCAATCTGTGCAAATACTCTTTTCTTCTCAGCAGATTTACGCTTTTCTTGGAGTGACTGGCGCCACAGGTTGAACGCTGCTCGGGAAAGTGCTACTTGCTTATGATTTATAGCAATCAATTCCAGGCCAAAATTGTCTTCTTGGAGATCACGAGCCCTATCCCTCCAGCTCCATAGCTTTTGTTTGATCAGAGAATGTAGACGAGCCTGAAAAAACAAGGTTGCCTTTATTCTGAGCAAGTCTTCGGGTTTCGGTGCGGGCCTATGAACAACTACTTCGGTCCAGTTCGGCACAGCCTCTTCCTCAAATGTAGAGGTAGCAGCAGTAATTGAGCTATTCGTGAGGTCATAATCTGATGCTGGGACTGACGGCGTTGTTGTTTGAGGATACTGTCCTTCGTGGTTCCTTGATGTTGATTGCCGCCTAACTCGAATACTTCCATGTGTTGAAATAGATCTGCCGCGAGCTTTGCGCCGCTTCTCGGGTTTCGAACTCAGCCAGGCTCCAACATTCCGATTCGTATCCTCCTTCTTTGAAGTAGAGGTGTGGGCGTCTTTCTCTCGACCGGGAAGTGGGATAATTTGCGCCCGCTGGAAGGTTTCTTTCTTGACAATGACTCTCGAATGATCCTTGCCAATCGTGGAAAAGGAGTTGCGCCGTGTCGTGGGTTGCGATTTGAGGTCAGTTCCCAAATCCCAAGCTGAGCTTTCTGAGTTGCGCCTGTGCTTCTGGTGTGACTGCTTGCCTTCTGCCGTAGACGACCTACTGCTGATGACACCGCTTCTATGTCTAGCCTCCGAGTTTTCTGGTTGCCTATGTTCCTCGCCGTCCTTGTAATTTTCATGGTCAAATTCGATCTCAATGCCCATCCTTGCCAGTACCGCCTCGAATTTCTCGTACAGAGTCGCCGGGCCCCGTTGGCCTCCGATCTTGAATAAAACTCGAGCATATCGATTATCATGGTCAGTGTCGATTCCCAGTTTTGGAAGTAACTCGTAGTACGCGCCGAATAACGCGTTAGTGGACAGCCTTTCGCGCTCTGGCAGCCTAGGATAGATCTCTTGCGCCAGGACGACGACATCATGTAAGATGGCAATATCTGGTATCACGGTTAGATGCAACCGCAAATTCGGAAAGTTTTCCAACCTTCATTGCTATAGTAGGGTTCCGCAGGCTCTGTATGGGTGTGTCCGGCATTAGATTGCGGAATCTCTGGTGGAGGCATCTAGCGGAAGGCATTCGGCGAAAAGATCCAATGGGGATTCTGCTTATTTATAGGTCGTCGCATAATGTGAGTGTCGGCGTAGATATGAAGGGGCTAGCAGAGCTTATCAGCAAGGAGTTTGAGTATTGGAGAGTCGGTGTGAGCAAGAATTCATGTTGTTATGAGCGGGCAGAGAGAGAGGCTTGCAAGGGTTGGTTCGCATTCAGTTGACTTGGACGCGTCTGCTTCGGTGACCTCCACAGCACAGCACAGCTTCGCGATCTCGACAAGGATTATGGAGCTAGTCCTTATCGGGCTTGGGCTTGGCGCATGGATTGTATGGTCCTGTTCTGCTTCCGGCCGGCTTTCCAGGTTCACTACCCTACCTACCTTATCTGCATTTACGTCTTCATCTTGATCTTGATGAGTGCCACAGAACACTAATAGCGATTCGATATCTCAAAATGCCCACTCGCACGCGGCCCATCGAGAAGTTGGCCCAAGCCATTGGAAAATGTACAGCTGAGGTAAACGAAATCCAATCCAATCTAAGCATTCAATCAAAGCAGCAAATATTGATATTTGTAGGCCTCAGTCTACGGCAAATGCGTTGTAGCCGACTACAACTCGGTGCATAAGGATAAATGTCTCACTGAGTTCCTCCGATTGAAGAATTGTTACATTGTGCGTTATAACATCTCTTGCTATTTCTATTTATTCATGCTCACAAAGTGCAGGCTGCGTCAAAGAAACCATGACGCCCTTGAAAATTGCACATGAGCAACAAGTCTTGCGACGCCAC
The DNA here is from genome assembly GCA_900074885.1 of Rhynchosporium graminicola. Taxonomy (NCBI): domain Eukaryota; kingdom Fungi; phylum Ascomycota; class Leotiomycetes; order Helotiales; family Ploettnerulaceae; genus Rhynchosporium; species Rhynchosporium graminicola. Next base: position 68,409 of record FJUW01000012.1, on the reverse strand, counting down.
CTTGGGCCCATATTTCTCCTCGAGATCCTCTTGAAATCAACAATAATTGAGCTGGGAACTCCAGATGGACCGTCATTCTTTGATGTTCGTCGGAATGGATTCTCGTTCATAGCTTCAGGAGTCTAAGTAGAAATGCGGCTTTTGTAATCTCTTGCTCTTCCTCCAAAATGATACCTGCTTCTGGTGTATTAGAAACTGTGCCTTCAACGTCTGTCTTTACGTGGTGATCGATAGGTCTTCGCAAGGCTTTCTCGATGACGCTTGCTTGACTGAGGAAGGCATTCGCGAGACCGACATTGTCGGGATCGGACAAGATCGTGTATTCCATCTTGACATCGTCAGTGGGTTGAAGGCCCGCCTTTTTCCTCAGGCGTTGAACGCGGTTGATGATCTCTCGTGCTAATGCCTGGTCTGCCAGTTCGGCGTAAACCTCCGCGTCCAGGATAGTGAGGACTTCGTCATCAGTGTTCGTCTCCAAGTTCTTCGATGATTCGTTATCTTTCAAACCCCTCTTGACCACAAGATCTCCATCTTCAAGGGTGATACCATCAACAACAATAGTCTTTTTGAGTACGAACTGGTGCACCTGGTCGCTCGTTAATCCTGGTAAGGCCTTCTTGACTTTCTGTACATCCTTCTTCAATTTCTTCCCAAGGACTGGCCAGTCAGCGGACACGCTATACTGAACGTTGTATTTGGCCTCATCCGAGGACAGAACTAACTCCTGAATGTTTAGCTCTTCAGTAATGTAGCCTTCAAGAGAGCGAACATCTTCCAGGTATACTGGATCCGGATGGATGACAACCAGGCTCTTCAAAGGAGTCTTGAGACCGATAGTTCGGCGTTCTCTCGAAACTCGTGCCAGTTCTATTACACGTTGCATGCGGCCAACACGACGCTCAATTTCCACATTGAACAATTCCTCTCTGACATCTGGAAATGGCAGGAAGTGGACACTGCGGGAGTCTTCGCCTTGTAGATCTTTGGGAATATGAGGAAGTAAGCGCTGGTAAATGGTATCTGTGATGAATGGAGTAAAGGGAGCCAATCCTTTGATGAGTGTGAAAATGACTTCGAAGAGGGTGTTGAGGGCGTGCTTAGTGTCTTCAATTCCAAGCTCTCCCTTTAGACGCTTTCGATTGAACCGAATATACCAATTCGTCGTGTTGTCAATGAGTTCGAGCAGCCGAGGCACCACCGTGTACAGACGATAACCTGCGGAGAGTCAGTATAACACAGTACCAGGAGAAAAAGTCTTCTCACCTGCCATCTCTTCGTTGACAAACTTGAGAAGACTTTGGCAACTTGCGAGAATCCATCGATCCATCACATTGGTGTTGGTAGCCTCCGCAGCGGGATCGAAGCAATAGTCTAGGTTTTCGATCTTCTTTAAGAGAGCAACTTGACCTTCGAAGAACTTGTAGCTATTCCAGAACGGCAGCAAAACCTTGGCGACAACCTCCTTCACTCCGGCCTCCTTGAAGCGCAATGGCTCGGCTCGCACAACGGGTGAGTTAATCAGGTAAAGACGAAGTGCATCAGAGCCGTACTTGCTCATGACAATGGACGGATCAGGGTAGTTCTTCAATCGCTTTGACATCTTCTTTCCATCTTCGGCCAGCACGATACCATTAACGACGCAATTCTTGAATGGTGAAACACCAAACAAATGAGTTCCAAGCACCAAGAGCGTGTAAAACCAACCTCTAGTCTGATCCAAGCCTTCCGCAATAAAGTCACCAGGGAATGACTTCTCAAACTTGTCCTTGTTCTCGAATGGATAATGCTGACTGGCGTACGGCATGCTCCCTGACTCGAACCAACAATCGAAAACCTCCTCGATACGCCGTAATGTGCCCTTCCCCATTTTGCTCGGAATAGTGATGTGGTCGATCTTGTCACGGTGAAGGTCAGTCAACTCGCCCTGATATCCACTAAGTTCCTTCAACTCCGCAATGCTTCCGATGCAAACTTTCTCTTCCAAATCGTCACTGACCCAAAGAGGGATCGGTGTACCCCAGTATCTGTTACGAGAAACATTCCAATCACGAGCGCCGCCGATCCAGTTGGCAAACCGCTTCTCCTTGACAAACGAAGGCACCCAGTGAGATCCCTCGATATTCTTCAACATTTGAGGTATAATCTCCGGGATTCTAATGAACCAGGATGGCACAGCTCGATAGATCAAAGGTGTATCTGACCGAGGGCACATGGGATAACTATGTCGGATCTGCGAATCAACGACAAGTCTTCCGGTTCCCTTTAAATGTTTGATGATAGCTCGGTCTGCGGCTTTGACATGCATGTTGGCGAAGTCGCGTACTATGGAAGTAAAATGGCCTCTCTCGTCGACTGGGTTAGGAGGTGGACGTTTCTCGCTGATAACACCATTCTCCATTGCAACATTGTAATCCTCCTCTCCGAATGCTGGCGCTTGATGTACTATACCAACACCGCTGTCATCTGTAACATAGGTGGCATTAAATACTCGGAATCCGTACTCCTTGAATTCATCGTAAAAGTAGTCGAATAATGGCTCATACTTCCAACCCAGCATAGCACTGCCCTTGATCTTTTCGACGATCTTAAACTTGGCCTTCTTGACGTCTTTGTATAGGGTACCAAGCAACTTCTCCAACAGAATAAAGTTCTTTCCAGTCAGCTCATCGTGAATCTTGACGTACTCGAAGTCTGGATGTGCGGCAAGAGCTGTATGAGAGGGTAGAGTCCACGGAGTAGTTGTCCAGGCAAGGAGGCATGTGTTCGGATCATCAAGAAGGGGAAACGAGACCACAACTGCAGGATCGGTGATCTCCTGGTAGTTTTGATTTGCCTCAAAGTTCGAAAGTGCCGTGGTGAGAGCGGTGGAATATGGCATGACTCGATAGCCTTGGTAAACAGCACCCTTTTCGAAGATGGTCTTGAATACCCACCACTCCGATTCCATAAACTTTGGATCCATTGTCTGATTTCTTGTCAACTTCCAAGTGCCAATTCTCAATTTTTGTGGAAGTACTTGCCTTGTAGTCATTATCGAAATCAATCCACCGCCCAAGTCTGTCGATGGTTGTCCTCCATTCTGCTGAAAATCTCATGACAATGGCTCTGCACTCCGCGTTATACTTCTCCAACCCCAGCTCCATGACTGCAGCCTTGCCAGTAATTCCAAGCTTCTTGTCGATTTCGTGCTCAATCGGAAGGCCGTGGGTATCCCATCCAAAACGTCTCTCCACATGATATCCTTTCATCGACCAATACCTGGGGATAATGTCTTTGATCGTGGAAGCCAAAAGATGGCCGTAATGAGGCAGTCCGCTGGAAGATGTCAGCACTCGTGCTCTCAAGAATTACCCCGCCATCATGCGCAACGATGCGCCAAAAATGCATTTTAACCTACGTGGCGAATGGGGGTCCATCGTAGAAAGTGTACGAGGGGCGGTTCCTGGAGAGCTCCAGTTGCCGCTGGAAAGCATCGATCTCTTTCCAACGCTGAAGGACAATTTCCTCCTCCTTTGGAAAGTCAATACTCATTTTGGCGGTTGATGGATATGGAAATGGAGCTTTGAAAGGATGCCCAAGACACCGAGGTGCACCGTATGTGCTTCCTAGTCTGCCTCAAGTCTGCAGCAGAAATCGGAGCAGCTTTGAAGATTGCAGGAGTATCAGGCGTATCTGGAAGTTGGCGGGAGTTGTTAATGTAGGCAGGTACCCCGCGGTGGCTCCAAATTTCTAAGTGGGGCCTGCCAGTGCAACAAGCGAATCGAATTCTTGGCTCAGCCTTGTGACAGAATGTGAGCTGAGTTCAATGTATCCGGCAGCACGTGAGATAAGATCAACTTCTGAAGCACTGATATTCAAGCAATAGTAGCTTACAAATGTTCGCTAAATCATATCAAGTAGATAAGAGTTGCCGAGTCTGTTTCCATGATTGTCCGTCTTGCAAAACTCTAACGACCTAAAGATACCTTAGTCTTCTTCATGTCCTGCCACCAGTTCTTAGCTATTCGTCTCAGCGCAACCAGTGGCTCAGGACAGCTGGATACAGTTTGCTACATGGTCAGTACCTCTACTCATATTGGCCCTTCAAGCGGACTGGTCTTGTATGTATTTTATACGCCAAGCTATGTCTTGTGCGCACATGATTTAAACCCGGGCTACTCCCTCAATCTACCCCTGCATCGTCTTCATCTTCGTCTGCGTCATCCTCGTCTTCTCCATCCGACACACTCTCTCCAAGAGCTTTCAGTCGATCTCTGTACTGTTTGACCTTGTCCTCCATATCACCAAATACCATCAACAAGTCATCCAATTCACTTTGTACTGCTTGCTTTTCCTGCTCTTTCTCAGCAAGAGAGGCTGCGACCTTCTTGGCACTTTCCGTGGCAGAATCAGCTCTAGCTTCCAAGTCTTTTGCTTTCTCCTCAGCTCGCTGCAAACGTGCTACTTGCTCTGTACTATTTGATTGGTACTCGAGGTGGGCGGTCTGAAGGTCTTGTATATGGTCTTTGTTTGCCTGGAGTATGTCAGAAATGAACCTAGTGGTGTGGTCTATGGAAATATTTGCCTTGGTCAAATCTGCTTCTAACTTGCTGATTTTGGCTTGGAGATCTGCGATTTCTGCTTCGGTTCGTTTCCGTATTCTATCAGCGTTTGTTTCAGAGGCCTTTTGCACATGCTCAAGCTGTCGTTGGTGGTCCTGAGAAGTCGCATCAGACGCCTTCTGCACATTCTCAAGGTGTTGCTGGTGGTCTTGAATGAGCTGTCGTTGCTCTGCTTGTAATCTCCTATACTTGGTCAACTTTCCAAAATTTCAAATGGATACGGCTGTCATACTTTACATCATTATCGTGGTGCCGTTGCAAGGCATCATTAACATTCTTGATCCTTGCCATTTCAACACAAGACAATTCCTTGTCCCTGCGGTGATCGGCTTGTTCTTGCCCCAGTTGCCTACCCAGAGATACGACTTCTTCTTGCGCCTTCTGCAGCGCCTTTTCCTTTTCGTCTAGCTGCGACCGCAACGAGTCAACCATCTCACGAGAAATTCCCTTCTGTACACCATTGGCAACGACAGGTATCTCCATTCCAGGATCTCGGTCGATCACACGTAGTAAGCGACTGAAGTTGTCCTTGATAAAATCAACAAATGTGGTGTCAAAAAATACCTCTGGGAGGCCACCAGGTTGGGCCGAACTGAGCCTCTGTGGCAATACTTCGAAGTCGCGAAAGAGGGGATAGGCTCTCAGTTTCGTCAGCCGGTCAATGTATTTCTCTCGGCCCATCTGTGAAGCAATGATTGGATGTATTGTAGCTCTAGCGACGGGCGAGTCCTTGGTCGAAAAGTCGTATACTATTCCAAGCAATATAGCACACAAGCCCTGAACCATGACACCATCTCCCGCGCTACTAGATACACCTTGGACCAGACTTTGGAGGTTACTTCCTTCGCCGAGGAAATCATTGACTCCGTCGGGATCCTCGAACAGCCATCCGCACAAAAGCATCAGGTAAGCAACCAATACTCGCTCGTCCAGATTTCTCTGTATTCCAACCACGAGATTTCCAGTGAGCGTCTGAAGGCAGGTGACCACTTCTTCTCCTTGAGCTGCATCTCCTTCAGTAATGCTCATCACAAGGCTCTTGGCATTTGCGTCCTCGTAGACGAGGTGAAATAAGATGACCGCTGCGAACCAGTACCGATATGGATCACTCGACGCTTGGCTATCCAAGGGCTGCAGAAGAGTGGTTATTACATTGGCGGTCTCATCAGCTCCCGCAGTATGACCATCGATCGCGCGATGGAGAAAATGCTTTCGGATCACAGGGTGGTTGAAAAAGTATGACTTGATGCATTCGCATGCTGCAAGTCTAGAATCGAAAGCACTCATCAAAGGCACACTTAGTGTCAAGTCCAAGAGCCCATCAATGACATAAACCTGAGGTATTCCGTCCGACGAGCCAATTTTCTTCCCGTCATCGGAAGGCTCATCGAGGACCGAGGTAACTTTGAACTGTGAGAAGCCCTCTTGCAGTGCAGGGTTGCCTCGAATGAGATCAGCACAAGTTGTCAAAGCCTTTTCAAAAGTTAACAACTATGAACACAGGAATGAAACACATTGCTTGGCATACCTCTGCTTTTATTTGCATCTCTGTTGAGCGGCTGAAAGCCAGGTGAAGAACCTGATCCAATACACCATGCTGCCAGAAAGAAGCCTGATTTGTCTGTGTCCCCACTCCACCAGTGACCAGAAACAGCCTCAAAACTGCCAGCAATGCATATATGTTCCGATTTCTTTGGGTCTTCGCCCATTCAGCGATGTCATCTTCGCCGCTGACTTTGCCAGCATCTTTCAGTAACCAAGAGACTTTGGGGACGCATCCTGCCTCTCTGAAGAAGGACTGGTTGGAGTTGTTGAGCCTAAGAAGGTTCGCCAAAAAGATCAGGCAGTCTTCTACAATCCTGTCACCATGAACCAAAGATCCCTCCAGCTTTATGATGTTGAATATACGATCGAAGGCATCTTCGAAAGCGACTCGTTTCTGCAGTTCGGTGGAGTTTGGTGTGAGGTACGTAAGCAGAGACAAAGCCTCGTTTCGGACAGCCTCTCTCCTGTCATCAAGTACTGCAACCAACCTAGATATGCCCAGAGGTGCTATGAATATACATTCTTCTGTCCTCTCCGCTCGAGACGCCAAAATAGCCGAGAGTAGCTGTAGCGAGTAGAGACGCGAGTAAAAGTCCTGGGTGTCCAAGAAGTCTAGCAGCAGGGTTATGTTATCTTGACGTTGAGTAAATTCGTCTGCGAGCCAGAGCGCAATCTCTTCTGATGCTTCGGGACTACTCTCATTGGGGTTGAATAGCATAAGGAGCGTCTCGAGGGTAATTTTGACCGTGTCAACATCTTCGCGGTCGTTGCTGAGACTTCCGATCAATCCTCGCAAAGCATCTGAGGCTACGGACGCTGGGTATTCTTTTGCAAAGCTTCGCAGGCCCAATATAGCAGCGCGACGATCTTCAAGCAACGTGGACGAGTTCAAGCGACCTGACAAGGTAGTTATTGTTTCGCTAACGGACTGCTTCGCGGGTGGAGTCGCGATTGCAAACATGATTGCTTAGGTTTGGTATGGGCGCGGACAATGAGCAGAGGGCGAGGGCCATTGACAATTCTGGAGGGCATCGTTTGTGGTGGTCCTACGATACAAATTTGGCTGAGGCTTTCATTGTAGGTGTTATGTTTGTTCGGTGTGGATGTGTTTACTGTGTTGGCAGAAGGGCTACAATCGCATGAAGTAGGAAGGTCTCCTCAGCCGGATAAATTTTTGCCTTCAAGTGAAGTATATATAGGTAGCCAGGCCCCTTGGATAGGAGCAATTAAGTTGAGTGAAAGGTACAACGTGGATTGTATAAGGTTCAATTCAACATGAGGCTCCGCTTCCGTTTGATCTGGTCTGGCCTTGCCTCATCGGACCCTTGTCGTTTCAGAAGATGTGATTGGTGCTAGCTAGACCTTAGTGCGCCAAGCAAGCAAGGCCAGCCTCGACCTGGAATTGTAGATGGCTTTCTTTCTTAGCTTATCTGCGAGCGGCACATCATCTTCTTCACCATCTACATGCCCCATCTTCTTTTCCTCACTCCACGAACGCACCTCATCCCGTCACGACAATTCACCACATTCTATCACCGGTAAAGGGAGACGTTTCGTCGCCTTATACCTTACATCTTGATTACATTCAACGCGCCCTGCATTGTTCACTATACCACTGGGCATTTGCGCAGATCGACGAAGAAAAGCTGCCTGGCGCATTCTCCCCATTGGATTTCTTGTTTCTTCAATGCACTGCGTCAACCTACACAAAATATCGGCGAAAAACTGACTTCATAGCAATAACTCATATCGCCTTGCAAGATGGGTGTCCCAGGTGCGTCTCTTTCTTATAGATCTCCATTACATTGCTAATCTTTTATCCTCAGCTCTGTTCCGTTGGCTGAGCCAGAAATACGTAAGTCATGAGCACTTCTTCCGCGAGCGCATTGAGCTAATAGTTCGACCAGCCCAAGATTGTCAGTCCTGTGATCGAAGAACAACCTCGTGAGATCGATGGCCAGGAAATCCCTATAGATACAAGAGGCCCGAATCCAAATGGGGAGGAATTTGATAATCTCTATCTCGACATGAACGGCATCGTCCATCCCTGCTCTCATCCCGAAGATAGACCACCTCCAAAGGACGAAGAGGAGATGATGTTGGCCATCTTCAAGTATACAGATCGAGTTGTGAACATGGTCCGCCCTAGAAAGCTATTGTTGATTGCTATAGATGGTGTAGCTCCGCGCGCCAAGATGAATCAGCAACGATCCCGGAGATTTCGCTCTGCTCAGGAAGCCCAGGAGAAGGCTGAGGATAAGGCCGAGTTGCTCAAAATGCTAAAGTCGCAAGGCGGCCACATCGAAGAACCTGAGATCAAGAAGGCCTGGGACTCCAACGAAATCACTCCCGGAACGCCTTTTATGGATATTCTGGCTGCCAGCTTGAGGTACTGGATTTCGTACAAACTTAATACCGATCCTGCCTGGGCTAAGATGAAAGTCATTATCTCCGACTCAACCGTTCCTGGAGAGGGGGAACACAAGATTATGGAATTTATTCGTTCTCAGCGCTCGTCCCCGGAACATGACCCCAACACGCGCCACGTCATATATGGTCTAGACGCAGATTTGATCATGCTGGGACTTGGAACCCATGAACCCCATTTCCGTGTACTTCGAGAAGATGTGTTTGCGCAAGATAATAAACCTCGTACCTGTCATATGTGTGGTCAAGCAGGACATGAGGCTAGAGAATGTACAGGAAAGGCAAAGGTAAAAGACGGAGAATTTGATGAGAAGGATAGTGCACCAGCCTTGAAGCCTTTCATCTGGCTTCATGTCTCGGTCCTCAGAGAGTATTTGGCCGCTGAGCTCTATGTTCCTGACCAGCCTTACAGATTCGATCTTGAACGGGCCATCGATGACTGGGTTTTCATGTGTTTCTTCGTTGGAAACGACTTCTTGCCCCATCTCCCTAGTCTTGAAATTCGAGAAAATGGAATTGACACCTTGATTGCTATTTGGCGTGACAATATTCCTCATATGGGCGGATACCTCACCAAGGATGGTAACGTTGATCTAGAGCGAGCTCAATTTATTCTCGACGGGTTAGCTAAGCAAGAAGACGCGATATTCAGACGAAGGAAGCAGACCGAAGATCGACGTGAGGCCAATGCCAAACGACGCAAGCTAGAGGGAGAGCGTGGTGGACGAGGTGGTCGCGGTGGTAGAGGCGGTGGCATGCAGGATTCGCCATCGAATGGAAGACAGAATAGAGCCTCCAACGTCGCACCCGAAGGTCTTCCCTTGTTTGCTCCAGGGACAGGTATCAGCAAGGAGGCTGCTGCCATGACTCACGACATGGTCGTCAATCGAGGGGCCATATACAAGGCTAATCTAGCTAACAAAAGTGCTGCCGCTGCTTTGAAGAGTCAAATCAACGGTTCAGCTTCGACTGAGGACAATACAGAAGCTGCTCCAGATGGCAATTTTGAATCGCCAGCCTCTGCGCTTGGCAAGCGTAAGGCAGATTTGCTCGATGATGACAGCAGTACCCCAGGACGTAATACTCCACAACCTGGAACACCAAAACCCCCAAATGATGAGCCGACACCCGATACTGTAAGATTATGGGATGAAGGATACGCTGATAGATACTACGAGCAAAAATTCGGAGTTGATCCAAGGGACATCGAATTTCGCAACAAGGTTGCAAGAGCTTATGTGGAAGGCCTTGCGTGGGTTTTACTCTACTACTTCCAGGGATGTCCATCCTGGGACTGGTACTACCCGTATCACTATGCTCCTTTCGCGGCAGACTTCACCAATCTCTCTGAGATGAAGATTTCATTCGAAAAGGGTAGAATCTTCAGACCGTTCGAGCAACTAATGGGTGTCCTCCCAGCTGCTTCCAGGCAAGCCATACCCGAGACTTTCCACGATCTTATGACCGATCCAGATAGCGAGATCATTGATTTCTATCCTGAAGATTTCGTTGTTGATCTCAATGGCAAAAAGTTTGCTTGGCAGGGTGTTGCTCTCCTCCCTTTCATTGATTCTGAACGTTTGCTTAGCGCAATGGCTAAGAAATACCCGCTATTACCGCCGGAAGTTGCGGCTCGCAATGGCGTCGGAAAAGATGTTCTCATTGTTGCAGAAGCTCATGAAGCACTCTACGCAGACATAGCTACAAATTTCTATTCGAAGAAACAAGGGCCCCCTCAATTCAAGTTGGAACCAAGAGTCAGCGAAGGGCTGACTGGGAAGGTTGAGAAGAATGAGTCTTATATGCCTCACGGTGCCTTGACATTTCCTCTCAAGAGTGGAGAGATGCCTAGCCTTGATGATGATCGTTCAATCAGGCATGTAAACCACTTCGCGGCTGAAGAACTCAGCTTACATCATTTCTAGTGTCCATTACGAGATGCCCAAGTCCAAGCATCTTCATAAGTCTATGCTATTGCGTGGTGTTACATTTGCTGCACCAGCACTGACCCCTAGCGAACTTGAAGAGACAAAGGGCAAGGCAGCCAGGTCAGGTCGAGCACATGGTGGTGTTCCGCTGAGAGGAAATGGTCGAGGACGGAATTCGTTCAACTATGCATCTTCTAATCAATACCATGGAGCACACAGCAATCAGCAGTCGCGTGGTCCTCCACCCCCAAATTATCAGAACCCGTTCCCTCCTCCGCCCCCTGGCTGGACTCCTCCCCAACCTGGCATGGCTGGTTTCGCTCGGGGGCCTCCTCCACCACCACCTGGGTATGGTTCATACGGTAGGGGTCAACAGTCAAGTACTTACTCTCAACCGCCCAGCCACAGCTATAGTAATCAACAAGGGTATGGTGATCCCAATGATCGTCGTCAGGGTGGGAATTCCTATCGTGGAGCAGATCCGTATGGCCGAGGCCGAGGACAACGAGGTGGAGACTCATATCGTGGCTCTCACGGTGGACGCTGACGTTGAGCTCAATAAGCACGGCATTCGCAAATGATGTGGGCATTTTTTCAAATGCACTAGCTTCTCATAGCCTTGTTGTCCTGTCTGCATCTGTTGTATAATAGCTCGGGCAATCAAAAAGCCAAGAAATGTAAAGAATTTTTCCACGGCCTAAGAACTCGCTCATATACGAGAAGCCCAGCTTGCAAAGCTTCATTCGTCTTATAACTATACCAACCCATGTAATAGGTTGCAGGTCAGGAAGACATATCAAGTTACGCTATGAGTACGTTTCTTCAAGTTAGACATACCCTTCAATACTCTTATATGATGCAAGCCCGAACATCCTTGAATCTCAGTAATACCAGGCATTCGTGGTCTAGAATGCAGCATTAGAAGACTTTGCCTGACCAAGAAGTCAAAGTCACGAACTTTTGATGTGTTAACCTCGCCCAAGTTGCCAACTATTTCTGGCATCGATAGTTTAGATAGCCATATATCACATGTGGGTGGGCAGTTGTTGTTCTATATATTAATTTGGTTAGTCGGTCGATCATCGATCATCCTTGGAGAGCCTGTTCTACCTAGATGCCTACCTAGCCTGTAGAACTGGCCAGCCAATCTGGTGGTCAAGCCTCTCCGTAGCTCGTTCACCCCAACTTCGAGACACTCCTGGTACGGTACTGGTACATTTCAGTAGACTTGTTAGTTAGCACAGTACCTAAACCCCCGATACAGCCGCGGACGTGATGATTTCTTTCGGGATATATAATACTGCTTGCACTAGGTTCTTCACTTCAGATCCTGTGATGGACTGCTTGCCGCCCTCAGACTTAATTCACAACCACAACCACAACCACAAGTCTGGCCTGCTCATCTGCCGCAATACTCGCGGCACTTCTCATATTGCTCATACGGACGCCTGACGCCATACCCCTCCGTGTCCGAGGTCTCGGCGGGGCGATTGGGAATAGGAAGTGCATCTCAACTGAACTGAACGGAACCGAACTGAGCTGAATAGAATTGAGTTGATTATCTCAATATCAGGGCACTTACGAACAGCCGCACGCCCACCGAACGGCCGCATGTCTGGTATTTACTAATCATATTGGCACCAAGGCCAACGTTTATTGTTTACTCAGTCATGAATGGGGATTCTGGCCTGGTCTTCACTCTGGTGGACCGGCTCACGACGCGGGTAACTTGCGACATTCCGTTTTTCCATTCTTCAGCTTATTTCTTTGCTGATTTGCATGCCTCTCTACAGCTACCCCATCGTACTGGATCACCTAGCCATGATTTCAACCGCGACGAGATCGTTGTGCTTACGCGTGGTACGCTCATAGGCATCAGCGCCTCCTGCATTGGAACTGTAGTCGAGGCGTTGACTCAGCTGCTGGAAGAGTTATCGCAGCCTTTCAAAAGCATACATACACATCCAATTCATGTTCTACACTCTGAGCTCTATATCCTCGAATTGCTAGCAGAGTGTTGCGCGGTTCATTGGGCAAGTGTCAATACGGCGCATCTCGTCGCGGCGGAGGAAGAAGCTGTCTCTGATTCTGGGGATTCGGATTCCGATCTCGACGCAAAGACTCCGTTGTCACTAGGTGCAAGTTACGGCCAGAACAGGCGTGCGCCCCAAAACAGGCTTCTAGAGCGAAAAAATCCACCAGGGCCATTGACCGATGAACTCGTGAAGAGATTGATCGACGCTGTCAAGCTATTTTCGAGGCCTGTCCCCGAGAATTACATTCTTCCTGCAACCAACATACTCGATGATGTGTTTAAGGAACTACCCAGTGAGGAGATGGTTTTCAATGGCCAACTCAATGGGAGTGAGGCTTCCAGACTTCTCGTTGAAAAGTCTGATCCTATTGAGAATTTTACGAGAGGAATCATAGAATACGTTTCATATTCAAACTGGTATCGTGTTCTTGAATATCTGAAGAGCGCACTCCAGCAAGCCGCTCATCAGCCAACCGGGAATGCAGCGCAAGCTAATTTTATAGCCGATGACGACAGGAACGCTCTCGTGTCGATTCGCCTCATTTCTTCGTTTTGGGTCGATGGCCGTAAATTGAGCGTTGTTATTCAGGAGCTTTGTGGCAGTTTCTTACATCTCCGCAAGTCGTTCCAGACAACTGTTGCAATAGTCTTGCCATTGCTCATCACGAGGTGGCTGGAGCGCAACCCAGGAGAGTTCATAGACCTTCATTCTACACACCAGAGGCTAGATGGTGGAGCTGAAACTCTCTTTGATATGAGTAACACTATGTTCGATGGGGGGAGGCGGAAGGCAATTCTCTATCCCCTCCAGACATCATTGCTACTTCTACTGCCCGATGTCTTCGAATACGCCAGTAACATGAGGGTGGTTAAAAACAGCAGCAGTATAGCCAAGAAAGTATCATTTTTGGAATTGCTCAGGAAGGCTTTACGAAATAGAAACGAGACAGCTATATATTGCTTAACGTCTGTTTTGAGAGTTGCCAGACACTTCCCTTTAGACAACGACGCCGCCATTCTTAGTTACGCCTTGGACGTGCAAGAGGAGGTGGGAGAGGCTGTTTTCCGGCGCTACAATCCCAGTATGGATGCTGCTAACATAGGTACTTCTCTCATGTGTGCCGCATTTGTCAGTCTTGTACATCTAGACTTCGAATCTTGCGTGGAAAGTCTGACCCCAATCTGTTTGGCTTCGAATGCACCTCAGGACTTCAAGATTGCGGTCATCTCTGCCTGTTCTCATTTAGCAAGACAGACCAATGCCGATGAGTATCTACCACTCTTCATGAAATTAGCAGATTTTGTTCGAGACCAGCTAAGAGTTTGTTGAATTAGAAGACTATGTTGGCATGAGCTGACTTTGCGCAGGTAACTGCACTGAGGAGGCGTGATTCCTACGCTGATGAGCAGTATACTAAATTGAAACCTCTCGAAGTTGCCAATTCGGCAGATTTGGTCTACACTATCTTGTTGTTTCTAGATGCCTCATCGCTCACTCTGTTCAATGGCGCTCCCAGTTTTGCGTCGGACTGGCTGATTTCCTTCGAAGAGACCTTCGCAACTTTCTCAACCTATCTCGCTACTGATGATGAACGTATCAGGAATCTCGCGAACACTGTTGCGCGCAAGACAATGTCAGAAGGCACAATGTCGTTCTGGCGGAAGAGCAAAGGTGGTGACTCGAAACCCTTTACACAAAAGTTTTGGAGGACAACGTAAGCCTGAGGAATCTCTCTCATATCCTTGTCACATTCATCTTCTCTCATATGATCGTTCTCGGGGATAGATCTTCAATTCAAGGTCAAGCCTAGAGCACTTACCTCTGCACAAGACAGTCTCCTACGCCGCCACGCATCTCTCAATCTATGTCTACAACTTCAAAGCAGGTGTACTGACAGCTACGTTTCCAACGCAGATCTGCAATTACTGCCACGGCAGCCGATAGTCTGATCGGAATGGGCAACGATGAAACAGGAACCCTCATATTCATCCACGACTACTTGGAATCCCGACTACATCTTCTTAAAACCATCACGGTAAGTAATTGGTCAGTCTGAGGTCTCAGATCCCAACTGAATGTTATCTCTTTTGGATGTGCTGATTGTAAGCAGGAGTTAACAGAAGTTCCCGACGATGTACCAGAGCGAGCTATTGCTTGCACTAAACTCGAGACTGCCTTCTTGATATCTCTTTGCTCTAGCGACATCTCGGTGTGTCAGCTAGTTACCAAGTGTATATCTTTGTTCTGCGAAGAGGCGCATCTTGTAGATGACTCTTCCGCAGCTAACAAATCGTCAGTGCCCACTATCCGGAACATCGATAAATACTTGGAGATTTCTACCAGGGGTTTCAGATTCACCGGACTAGTTGCATTTCAAAAACGTGTCCGAGGGATTCTGCGTCAGATACATTATCCCACTGCTGGAATCTTGATCGCATGGGAGACTGTCTTTGAGTACTGGTTTCGAACTTCAAAGCAGATTTTCTCCCGCTCATCCGATATGTTGGAAGAAAAACTCCTTGTAGAATGGCGAAATTGCTCTGGTTTTCTTGCCTCGCTTGGTGGCGCTTGCACATCCGACCTTGCCCTTGCTTCTGAAGACTCAAGCCTCACTGGCTTGAGATGGATCGACAGGATACTGCCTGATACTTATGACGAGACGCTACTAAGCAAATACATGAAGCAGAGCATCCAGCTGCTGGCAAGTAACAATGTCAGGATACGAGAAGCGACAAGGGAGACACTGTCCACCGAGCTCTCTCCTTTACTATACTTCCCGTTGTTCGAAGCGCTTGAATCAGAGCTTGGGGTACTATTTGATACTACCAGAACGAATACCTCTCTATCGATTGAATCGCGTGTCATTTTTGCAGAACAGGCCGCTGCATTATTGAAGAGTATTGTCGAGCGCCTTGGTGGCCCTGCAGAAACTGGCTCGCCAGCTTCCCTCGACGTCGGGACATTGACCCTCAACTTCGCCAAGTTTTTAGATGACCTGGCCGAGGGCGCAAGTATACTGAAAGTCAAAATCAAAATATGCCAGCTTTGCGAAACGGTCACGCAGAAGAAGGAGCTTTTGAATTTGCGTAACGATGTCCGCGTTAGGAACCAACTTTTGGAGGTAATATTCAGCTGGATAGCTCGCCCAGGCAGTCCTAAAGACGCAGTTATCTCTGCTGGTGCGCGAGTCGAGGAGCTTCATCGGCTTCAGCGAGATCTGGACCGAGCTTGTCTAAAGGCTCTGGCTGATCTCACCTACAGACTTCCCCTCCAGCCTGCAGAGGGGCAGACCGATGCAGATACAAGCGATCTAAAGTCTCAGATGTTTCACACATACTTCAATCGCTTTCTGTCTTTGCTCAATTTTGAGACAGCAGAGAGTGGAAGGAACGAAGGTCGGTCGATGAACACCGGCGGTGATGAATCCTTGAGCCCCTCTGAGCTCGCCATCAGCGCGCTCTCTAATCTGCTGAGTGCCAACATCGACGTTGGTCTCAAGCATTCCTTGGGAATTGGATATCATGAGGATATAGATATACGGACTGCTTTTGTCAAAGTTCTCTGCAATATACTAATCCAGGGAGCAGAATTCAACAATCTTTCAGACTCAGCCGTGAATGAGAGATACGATGAACTTCTGGAGCTGTTGATCAATGACATGTCTTTGACGATCGCACTTTGTGATGCTTGCCCGAGCATGGAAGTGGACGAGATGACTATATCTCTGCTCAACATATTCGATTCGAGAGGCCTCGCATTCGTGTTGTTGGAAGCTCTCCTTGAGCATGAAGTCGAGGAGACAGAAAACGAAGCCGAGTTATTACGAAGGAACTGTGTAGCCACAAAAATGCTTTCGGTCTACGCCAAGTGGAAGGGCGCCGCCTATCTTAAAGCCACCCTGCAACGGGTCTTGGAGCGTCTTGTGCTGACCTCCAAAGATCTCGATCTCGAACTGGATCCTGCCCGTACATCCTCGCCTGAGGAGCTACAGAAAAATGCTCTGCAGCTCAGGGTGGTAGCTAAGGTTTTCATCGACGATATCTGCAATTCTGCGGCGCATATACCTGTTAGCTTCAGAAAGATTTGCAGCATCATATCATCCGCCGTCATGAAGAGATTCCCAGACGCCAAATTTACGGCTGTCGGGGCGTTTATATTCCTGCGATTCTTCTGTCCTGCGATTGTGGCACCTGACGTTGAAGGACTGATCACAACAGCACCTTCGAAGGAGATGAGGCGTGGGCTGCTTCTCATTGCGAAGGTTGTACAGAACCTAGCAAACAACGTGCTATTCGGTGCGAAGGAGCCATACATGTTCCCTCTCAACGATTTCTTGACGCAGAATATCTATCGTGTAACAACGTTCCTACGTGAGATTTCTGTGCCGCCAAACATGGTCGAGCCTATCATTGAGTCAGAGTCATTCGACTTTGGATCTTGCGTCGCCATGCATCGTTTTCTGTACGATAATTGGGACCATGTTCGACAGAAAATCGTCATCAGGGAGAGGAAAGGCGCCGATCGCTCCCTCCTCGATGCCACCAAGAGCCACGTCCCAATTCTGGATGCCTTGCGCAAGCTTATTACCAATTTGGGTCCTCCTCCAATGAACGTTTCCTGGAACAGACCTGCCATTTCTTCGAATAGCCCGCCCTCGTACTCACGCTTTCAACATTTTATGCTCAGGAATGCCGGTAGAAATACCGAATCCCTCGTCTCAACCCGCGCTGTGTATGACGGTGGCGAAAGCAAAGTGATTACATCCCAATCACATGTCCTCGCCAATGCTAATGTGACTCAGGATGGTCTTCCCATGATCTGTATCATACTTCGTAATATAGATACTGAGGCGACAGATTATGAACTTCTCCTATTTGGATATCTCAAGGTGAGTAGCAAGCTTAAGCTTCTTGCTCTTCTAATCGTTCTATAGATTGCAAGCCGCATGTGGCATCGTCCGTTTGGTGTTCTGCTAGATGCAACCTGCTACAGTGGCCAAAATGAGCCTCAGGATGCACTGTTCCGAAAACTGGATCTCCTTACCCCATCGGAATTAACGAAACAATTATCTCGAGTTTATGTTTACAACATGAATAGCGCCTTCCGGTTAGTATTCCACGATCAAGAATCTCGTCACTACTGAAACTCGCACAGAAAATGTTTTCGGCGAATTCTCCGGTTGGCTGCAAAGAGTGAAAACAGTGCATTCCATCCGAAAAACGTTGACTACCATCTCATAGGTAGTCTTCAAGACCTACAAGCGCATTTCCATCTCAGTCAACTTCACCTGCCGAAAGAGACTATCAGTGTTGTTACTGACACGAGATTCGTATTCCAGCCAATAGTTAGGCTCTCTAAAACTAAAGGCAAGATCGAGGTGGTTATCAAGGTAGGGAGTCAATTCGTTCAGGTGACCACAACGAAGAAACAAGAAGTTGTCCCGGGACTCAGGTTACATGCGACGGTCAACGACATATTTCGTCTCTCCGAGGTTGACGAAGCACCGACTTCGATTCAAACCGAGGATGATTCAGCTTTCGGCCTTCGTACAGAGAACGGAAAAATCGTAATGTATTTCACAAGTCCTAGGAAGCCTGACGTGCTCCAGGCGATCAGGGGCGCCAAGGCTAAGTATGGCAAAGAGTTGAGGACTCTCAGCTCGTTTGAGAGGCTTGTACGACCGCAAGATGTCCCGGGCACACTCCTCAATATTGCCCTAACAAATATGGCAAGTTCTGACTCAGTCCTCCGACTCGCTGCTTATGATCTTCTGTGCGCCCTATGTCGAGCCTTCAAGTTTGCCGCCGACTCCAAGTTCCTCAGTGCAAAAGGTACGATTTACCATGTCTACCCCACAAGAACATGCTGATCTTCTTCTAGAACTTTGTGTTCCGTTAAATCCCACTCGTTTCATTATTGACATAAGTGAGCGACTTGCTCAATCCGAACCACAGCTCACAGCCGATTTTTTGAATGAATTCTTCGTTGGGTGGGAGAGCTTTCCATACTCCCAGAGGCCGATAAGTCTTGCATACATGGCTCCATGGCTGCCAGGTTTAAGGACGAGCCTTATACCCAATGACGTGGACAGCGACAAGGCGCGCGAAAAGGTCGCCGCAATATTCCGGAGACTCATCGAGGTTGCAATCTCTGACGTCGCGCTTGGTACTACATTAGAGCAACACATCTGGCCTGCAATTACCAGCGATGAGATATACACGGATATCTTCTTGGATGAGATTGTTAAAGCAGCTCTGAGTTTTGGTATGAATGATGAACGTACGGAGGTTCTAGGTTCTATAATTTCCTCCCTCGGAACAGTCAGCGTTCGAGGCAAGTTAATCTCGAGGCTGCGTAAAGCTCTGAATCGTACTTCGTTACGGCCTACTAGGCATCTCCCGGAGAACACTGTCTGGGGTGAAATTTGTATTCTCATAAGACTTTGTCTCCTGACATCTTTCGACAGCGGCTCTCAGTCCCAGCTGTATCTTCCAGAGCTCTTTCACCTCGTCACTATGCTTGCCAATACAGGTTCTTTGGACGTGAGACTCTCCATTCACCGTCTATTGATCAACACGGTTCATGCAATGTGTACAGCATTAGGCCTGGAAGAAGGCAAGACTGCCCGATTAAAGGATCTGCTCACATCACTCTCCGAATCTTGGACTGACTCACTGTTCAACATACCAAACAGAGACGGGGTTTCGGTCACATCCTCGCAAGACTCGGGGATTCCTTCCTTGACTGCGATAGAATCTCTGGCAGTCGTATTGTCCGAGATCAGCACGGTTGCCGCTGTTACCGTCGACATGTCAAATGCATGGCGATCTCGGTGGATGAGCTTGGTCGCCAGCACCGCCTTCCAGAGTAATCCCGCAATTCAACCACGTGCGTTCACGGTTATGGGGTGCCTGGCGCGTGAAGAGGTAGACGATGACCTTCTGTATCAGGTACTTGTGGCCCTGAGGAGTAGCATCACCCGCTTCATTGAGGAAAATGACAGTGAAATGCTCATTGCCATAGTCATATCACTGACCAAGATGATGGATAAGTTGCCGCCAGCTTCTCGATATGGCATGCAAATGTTCTGGCTCGCATTGTCACTTGTTAGGCTCGTTCCACTGACGCTTTTCAACTGTACGGCTTTGTTCCTAGATGCCGTGCTCAACAACATTGCGAAATCGGGGGACTTCCAAGGTGGCCGTATGGTACCAACCCTTCTTCAGGGCAGAATCTCACTCGAAGATGCTGCTTTGCAACTTGATGAATTCTATGGCATTCATTTCAACGTCGAGAATTTCCACTTTGCGGTGTGTGCCTCGCTGGTTAAGGGCCTTACGGACTCGGTTACCAAGGCGACAGCCATTCGCGTACTTACAACTTTTTTGGAGACTACGACGTCAAATTCGGCACTCGAGACAAAGTCACAGAAAGAAATGAGCGCATTTCCTTATCTTGGCCTGCTAATCTCGCGCGCAATGACCCCGGAAGAGTCGAAAGAAAACCTCTGGCTTGCAGGCTGGATTTCTACTGACGATGACTTCACCGCAGAAGGCTTATTGGATGTGGTGGATTTGGAAACGATCAAAGACAAAGAGTTGTTACTAAATGCGGCCATAAGCATTGTCGATTTCCAGTACCTCGAAGACATGGTACAGAATCGAGGTTTGTTATGGCTGAACAGAGTTGCTGAAAAGCGACCAACGGTGGTTCTTCATCTGTAGGTTCTTCCCTTACTGATCCATGCAATCTGCTGACTCATGTAACAGCTGCGGACCTATAATTCGCATTCTTGACGACATTCTAATATCATGCCAGAATGCCGTAACATTAGAGTCAGCCCATCTATTGATGCGTACTTTGACATCGAATCCGAAATTTACCGACGGTGTTGATACTTCAGAAATGCTAGAAGATGTCCTTGATGGTATAGGGTTCGGTGGATTATGGCGCTCTTCTACATTCCACATCGTCAACGAGCACGATAGACAATCTACTGCCGTGACCGATCGCCTGATTGAGGTATTTTCTCCTTGATAGTCAATGTTAATTGCTTTGCTAACATGCCTCAGCTTATCATTGCATGAGCCTACAGCAGAGGCAACTAGTCCTGTCCAGATTTCATGTCTCAAATTTGTTGAATTCTGGCGACGAAAGATCTACGAGAAAAGCGATTTGGTAGTTTTGGAATTTCTGAATATGATACCCCATCTCCTGACACACAAATGACAGTTGTGTGTTTGTGGATTTCGATATGAAAAGCATCTTTGACCTTCTGATTCCACTGAACTGGCTACATCACGTCTCTTTTGCAAGATATTCTTGGAACGGTGGTGGTAGGAGTCAATCCTCCCGCTCCTGTCATGTCTCGGATCTATGAGCTTTGAAGCTCCACAGCCTATCTATCCTGATCAAGATAAATCTCACCGAAACTACCTTGCCTATCAGCCATCCTCCGAGACGATTCAAGTCCATCCGGACCAACCATGGCGCCAAAGGTCAAAACTCCCAAAAATACGCCACCTCTTTCCCTCATGGCGTCAAGCTGCCATTCTTCGCCTGGTGTCTGCGAAACCAGTCGCACGTCTTGGGTTCCAGTAATCTTGACCTGTCTTTCCAATAAAATCCCGTGAAAATCCTTGTTCATTGAATCGGAGGCTCCTGCAATCGCAGCGTAGGCCCGAGGAAGTGTCTCTGTTCTTGACTCGGGAATGTAGATCGTCAATTGCTAGATTCCGTAGGCACCACTAGGATGTGTGAGTGCCCGCTCACAAGTCGGAACTCGTACGGAACGTGGCGTTATGTCGTGACAAAAGAATGGCAATTCTCCCCTCTGATATCCAGTATCTACCTTTGGCTGAGTGACTGTCCACCTGACGTCTATTCCATCTGGACGTGTCCTTCCTCCAGCCTTGGGTGGCTCGTACGCCACTTTGACTTCACCATCCTTCCACTTCACGGCCTCTAGCCGCTTTTCAAGCTCCGAGAAGAGAGCAGATGCGTCCCCAGTGGAATGCGTCAGGGCAAAGTCAATGATGCCGAACTGTCTGTCGCCCCAAACGTGTCCTTCTCTGTTCTTTGCGTCATCATTGACGAAAGCAATGAGCTCGACGTAGCTGCCATCACGGAAGCAGATCAGTCGATTTTCAGTTCTGCCGTCTGCGTGCTGGCCACCTGGAGTGATGGTAAAGTTCTCACTTATCCAGGCTGGGGGATTTGCGAGTGAGGCATATGGAACCAAGACAATGACATGGTCTAGATGGGCCATATTGAGCACTATGTTTGAAGTGGATGGTTGTGGTCAGATCTGACAATGTCGAACGTCTCAGAGTCTCAATGAAGAATGCTGCAGCTTGACTTCCTGTGCGAGATTTTCAGCAGGAGGATGCCGCAGTCGACTGCAGGACGTATTTCATTCATGAAGTACTGAGTTAAGAATTGAGCCAAAGGTGGGATACCATAGTTATAAGTATACAGTAACTTCACATCAGGGGGTCCTGCAACGAACGGAGCAATAAGCCGTAATGCATTAGCGGGCATGAGGCCACAAGGATATACTGCAGAATATTCCAGCTGCCTACCAATCGATTGGAGAAAATTATCTTTTTATTTTTGTCAGGGACAGATACTTGAGAGAAGAAACATTATAATCTTGGGGATTTGCTCTGCCTCGGCATCTATCGCGAGCAGTACAAGTACTTACTTGGTACTTATCTATACCAAGTAGATCACACCCCACACCACATGTCGCGTTCTCTCGGTCCCGTCGCGTCACCCAAGACCACAATCAACATGCCCCTCTTGTCCAACAACCCAGTTTCATCACCAGCCTGTCCCTTTTCCTGCCCATCATCATTCTATACTGCACCAAGATCACCCATGTCAATCGCCGACGATGATATTTTGCCTGCTGCAGAAGGCGCGCAATCTCCGCGATATGCCTATCGTGAAGCTGTACCAGTGAATGTGGAGGTGAAGGATCATTGTCATATTTATCTGGACGAGCAAATCTGTTTGTACCTTTCTCTCTTAAATAGCGTGCCTACTGACTTATCTAGATTCTACTGCACTCACTTTGATCAACGACCTCCTAGTCACAGGGGCGTCCCATCCTAACCATAAGACTAGACCAGCTGTCGCGCCAGATTCTCATCACATAGAACTCACGAGCGCCCTTCTACTACACCCTCGACCCACCTCCCAAAAGGCTCAGAACTTAGTCATCCCTTCTCGTGCGATAACAATCCTCCGAAATGCCCTTTTGATACTGGGGCCTCGAAATGCGAATCTGAAGGAGGCCTTATCCTTCTCCCCTATCGTAGGTAGCTCAAAACCTCGGAGGAGTCGAAAACCCATAAAATACGAGGATGGATCGAGTGCGTCAGACACGGAAGATAAGCAAGAGCATATAAATGGAGTTGTTGCGAACAGCGGCAGGATACGGAGGTGCGCCAAAGACTTCTGGCATACCGTGGGATGGGCATTCAATTGCAGTGTAGTATGCCCCAGGAGGTGGAAAGTGTGGAAAGTGTGGCTAGACTATATGCTTGATGCGCTGGAGGCCGATTGGGCAGACAGGCAGAGGTCAGACGAGAGCAAAAACTCTGATAATGAAGAATGCTGGGAACAGCGGCGGCAGTCACTACTTGTCAAATACCTCGCACACGCTGTCGGCCAATCTTACGCTATGAAGCGAATCGTCAGATCTGCGTTTGCGGATGGGGGTGCTGAAAGTCTCAAGGATTTTCCGGAGGTATTCCCTAACGAAACGAAGAGGCCAAAGTACCACAGCGGGCAGAAGAGGAAACGAGATGACTTGAAGGGGAAACCGTTTGGAAACCACGATGACGAAGATGAAGCGGAATTCGAATCAGACGACACATCCGATTCTTCGCAGGATGTCGCAGGTGACGATACGATGTCGGGCGAGATATGGTCAGGAGGCATGGATTCTATGCCACTACGGCAACGCGTTGTCATGCTGGTAAGTAGCTTCTACAGAGAGTCTAACAGCCTCAGCTTGCTTACTCTACCTAGCTATCACGAGTTTCTTATTTTATTCCCGACTGCTTTGCCAATTTACAGGGCGTCTATGACGAGATATACCAATGTACAGTCCGGCTTCCTTTGCAGACATTTATTCTTTTCATGTCAACGACCGAGTCCTCGCGGCTGCCCCGGGACGTCTTTGTCTCGCTTGCCCAACTCCTCTTGGCCCGTCTCTTACCGCCGAGTGCTCCAAGTCCACACACCATCGAGGACCGCGATGACGATGGCATGACGCAGATGATGCTGGAGAAATGCTTCCTACCGTTCGCTGCGTCTAACATTTCGGTCACTGACAACGGCCGAGTTTCCATTCTTGTTGAAAACTTTCTCAGGATATTGGTCAAAGCTGGGGTTTGTAGATATACCTCGAGCTTGAAAACTGCCGTTGAGAAGGGCATAATGGCACGTGAGAATAAAGCTATGAAAGTAGACAAGAGAAAGAGGGAAAGCGATACGAGGGGCAAGGCTGATGAAGGTGATATCTCTATGCTAAAAGCAAGTGGATACAGAATGAGGTGCCTAATCACTGTTCTGAAGCGAGCCGCGACAATCGGTTGACATCTGGATACTTTGGTCAAATGAAGCAGAGCTTGCCGTGTTAAAACATAGGCAACTCTCTCGTCGAGCATTGAAGATGGTATATATAATACTAGCCGCACAAGGCACATTTGGTTGTTGATCGCATTCAACTTCTTCCATGATTGGCAGTGACGCGTTGTAGAGAGAAATCATATTCACCTGTATCAAGAGGGCCGAGTGATCCGACAGCTGAAAGTGAAGAATCTCGATCGACTCAACTGCGTTGATCAGACACAACCCCGGGACAACCTTCCAGGCAAGGCTACAGAGATACGCCGTCTCTCCACCAAGAGATGAATACGGTCTGCATCAGCGATCTTCCTGCTATGAATAGCTATTTGCTTCTAGCAGGCTGCTCCTACCGACGAGTGAAGATCCGAGATACCATAACATCTGCAGAAAACACATTCAGATATTGTTCTGGACGTCTTGCGTTCGTACCCAAGCTGGCTAAGCTTTCTCCCGCTTACGGAACGGGCTATCTACCTGTCGGATTGAGATCGTTGATTGTCCAGCTGTTATGGATCTTGAACGCAGGACATCCCAGCAACTGATCGCCGGGATCGCCCGCCTGCCTGCTTTCGCATTCTGAATTCTATAAATAGCAACTCAATCGTTGCCCTGCATTTATTGGGTGAGAAGGTCGGAGGTCTTGCAGACCGATTTCATGTGCAAGACGTTATGATTTAGCAATCTTGCATCGCGTCGAATTACCACGTTGCAACCGCCCGGCAGCATCGAGTTCTGATGGTATGGTAGCCAGCCACGAGGAGGCTCCCGACTTGTGGAATGGAATGTTCTGGAAGCTCACCCGATCCCGAACATTAAGTGGGTACGTACCCTGCAAGGCTGTAAGACCCTGGCTAGCCTGGAATTCACAGGTCTAAGTGTGGAAGCAGGCTTCCAGCCGTACACTAGTCGCATCCAGATTACTTAGGCAAGGACTGGGCCAGCATGCTGCTAAACAGAATCATTTCTCTACGACTTTCTTTGCCTTCACGCGGATTTTGGAGGCTCGCTGGGCCGAATGTTGGCCTGTGATGGTGAGGGTAATTGTTGGCAATAACTGACCTGCTGTCCTGTTGTACCGTTGATTGATTGGGTGGATCGGAGACAGCGAAAGGCCGAACGAATTTAAACGACTACCAAGAACCGCTGCATAGGTAATGAAACAAGTTGAAGCATAGGTAGGTAGGTAGGTACCCTACTCACCTGTAGTGCGTGTTAGACAGCAGAATATTCTGCCGTCTTGGTACCTGTACCTGTACCCGTACCTGAACGCACTACGGGCTCTCCGATAACACGGGTTTGAGCCACAGATAATTCCATGCACGGAAGTTACTTGTACAACAGATATTCGCATACTACCTACTGTACCTAAAGTAAGTAGAATTTCTCTACACAGCTAAGAGCGTGGGGTCAATCTAATGGCCTGAGCCCGAGTAAAAGATGTCGAAGACTTCAGCCACAGTTGATATCGGCAGAGATCTACTCCGTGCAGCAAGGTGGGGCTGGAATCCAAATCCCAGCTACCTTGGTGTCATACTCAGCCCTGTGGATCCACTATCCCCATGCAAGATCCATGGGTCCCGTTACCTTACCTTGAGGCTTGAGCAGATCTGTCGCCCCCGGGTGGTCTGAAGCGGAGTGGTCCCTTCCATGACCTACGATGGGGATTGATTGTGGGGAGATGTTAGTTCGAGTCGACCGATTGCGATTGCGATTACTTTGTTTCGTCTCCTTGTAGCAGAACCAGGTCGAGCTGGTCCGCTGTCCGCTGGCAAGTTGAGCGGAAACTTAATTTCCTTTCGCATACGGAGAACGCTGGACAAGGAGATAGATAGCACATGCGTAATGGCGTTGAGATCGATGCATTTGGCGCACCGGCTTATTCTTATGAATCATTAAATTCGAGATGGAGATCGAGATAGGGTGCGAAGTCACCTTCCATCCGGCTACTGCGGCCGGCAAGTATCTGCCGTGAAGAAAATCAAGGTACCTTGAAGTCAAGATGACCAATCCAGCGGAGGTTCGCTACAATGTCTCCCAGAAGCTTTCGGGAACACTGGATGCAACTTGAGACTTGTTTGTTCCGAAGCACGGATATTCCCAACGAGGATAAGGAGCTTAACGGTTATGCACCTCGGCGTATCGGCGAGGAGTACCAATGCTTTTCTCCGATTACCTAATGCTCTTCTGACGAGAGAGAGAAGACATTGCAGATGGTTCCATTCCTATCAACATTAAGCTAGCTAGTCGACTAGACTTTTTCATGCTTAGTAATGGAATTACCTATGGTGGTATACTTAGTACGACTCAACACATGAACTTTGTCGTTTTGGCCTTGAGTCAGCCCGCCTGTATGCTTACGTTGCCACGGGATAGTAGCTTGGCGTGACCATGATATATCCATAGTTATCGGCTGTACTCGTAGCTGTAGATGAAGCGAGGAGATCCGATGTTTACTATTCACAGCGGAGCGAACGGCCCGAGGCTCTTGCTTCTGTCATGAATCGAGCACCTCTTTATTTCCTTCTTCCAGCAATTTTCTTCAATTCTTCAGTTGCCGTTTCGGGAATTGGCTCGGGTACGACCAAGTATAGGAGATGGCTCGGAGATGGATGGAGATCCCAATTATGAGCAATCATTTGTCTTGATTGATGAGAAGGGCATGATACGAATGAGCCGAGACTTGGCCGAACTGGATTTAGCAAGTCTTGTAGACTCTACACGAGTTTGTTGGCATCCGCGATGCGGTATCGCAGGGCGCTTGAGCTCTTCGTACCGACAGACTGGGTGGGTGGGGTCATGATGCATCAGCCACACTGCTTGAGCTGGTGGCAGCGGCTCAAGAAAACAAACTTGAGTGAGGCTAACACACTTGAGCCGTAGGCCAGCTAGCTTGTAGCCGTAGTATCATTAAGGTTAGACGTATCGATGGGGGGGAATTATAATTCTCGATGATCATCGTATTGCATTCATACAAGCAATCACGAGAATACTTCTAGCTACCCTAACTGTACAAGTATATCGAGTTCCAGGTTCGCGGTTCGTGGTTCGTGGTTCGTGGTTCCACCGAAATTCTTACTGTACGATGCTCGCTCCCGAGTCGCTCCGAGGTTTCGGACGAGTGCTCTGTTCTGTGCTCTGTATTCTTTGTCGTGCCGGAGATGGAGATAGAAATGGAAGACACGCCACCAGCCAGCCCTACGAGCGCACTTACACAGCCAGCCAGCCAGCCAGCCTATTCTGGGAGATAGATGGATGTAACTTTGTTTGTACTTCCAGCAGTCAGTCAGTCCCAGTCCATGTCCAACTCCACCAACGTCCCACCTGCAATGCACCCACCCACCACACACACGGACCACTCACTACCCTCGGACCCACCACGGTGAGATCCGAGAAGGTGCAGGTGGCTGTCAGAACCTACTTTAAATACGGGACCCAATGAGAGTCTTTGCGATCTGGGATCTGGGTCTGGGTCTGGGTCTGGGTCTGGGTCTTCATCTCCATCATCTTCATTCATGCAGGAGGGGAAAAAAGCCTTCACTCACTTACAGTACTTCATCGTGGCTGAGGCACAGCGCAGCGCATCGCAGCGCAGCGCAGTCCACCCCGGTGAAGCAGCCGAGATAGCGAAAAGGTCGGGCGGGGCGTCGGCCCACAAGGGTCTTCGATAGCCCCACTCTTCTATGGAATCTCGGTGGAACATTCCATGGGTAATCCCTCCAGATTCGGCTTAGAGCGAGCAAGCAGGTATGTATGTATATTGTCGTCATCGCCATCTTTTTCTCGCTATCATCCCTGTAATGCGTTGCGTTGCGTGGCGTTGCATCGCGTTGAATTCCAAGTTCGGGTTCAGGAAGATGGATGGTATGGTATGGTATGGCAGCCATGCTTTGCTATGCGATGGTAATGTAATGCAACAAGAATAATGCCATGCACCAAATGCCGGGATATCTCCCTCCCCACATCCTTCACAATTCCTTGCTTGGTATTCCTTCCTTTCCATTCATTCATTCATTCATTTATTCCTTCCATTGCCGCGCCGTCACCACAGTACAGCACCGTCAGTCAATATAACCAAGATCTGGTCTCCCGACTCAAACGAACAAAGGATAACTAGTAGCATTGCCTACCTATACTTGACTCGGACTTGTATCATCTTCTTCCCTTTGGACAAAGAAAGGAAGGGAAATGAAAGGAAGGGAGATACTACTATACTATTATTCATCATCCGACCAGGACAGGACAAGACCAAATACTCGCTCGGCCCCTCCTCTCCTCTCCTCTCCTCTCCTCTCCTCTCCTCTCCTCTCCTCTCCTCTCATATCTCCGACTCAATCCCCGATTCCGACGACCGAGCTCTGGTCCAGCAGTCAGTCAGTCAATCAGTCACTAACCAACAACCCTCGACACAGGCACATGACCACTCACTTACTTTACTTGATTACGAAGTCTATTCCTGCCTGCATAGCCACACGCTTCGAGTGCCTTCTCGAGGATACTACTACTACTACTACTACTTGTTTGTACCTTACCTACCGAGGTACTTTCGTACTATCCCGGACCCGACCCAAATTCGCTCGAGTCGAGTCACCACCTCCCTCGCCTACGTCCGAGACCGCCTTGCCTTGTTTGTATAAGTAAAGGGTCCTTGCTCATCGAAGTGGCGATCCCCCAACTCGAACCCGAACCCACTACGAAATGCTACTAGTTTTACCCAACCATCGACGTCAGCTCTATTCCCAATCCATCATCAATATACCATCACAACAACAACAACAACAACAACAACAACAAGATCATCTCCCCGGCTCAGCAACATCAGCAGCAGCAGCAGCAACATTAACGAACACTTCGTTCTCTGCATCAGGACTTCACATCTCGACACCGCAACCACACTACTACAACAATACCACGTCGAGTATCTTGTGCTCCTTGGAAGAAGATCAACCGTTGTTCGATTACCAAACTCAGCAACAGTTCCCCTCATCTCAATCTCACCCACTGATGCAGTCCGAGCATTCAAATAACAGCTGGCTTGAAAACGGTCAGCTCACACCCAGATCCACTACACGTGCACATCATCGAGAGTCTTCGCTCTCGTCTCTGGGCTCCGCCGGTCCCTCGTCGCCATACACGGCCAATATTTCGAATCCTCAAGTGGTGGGGGACATCTATCATGAGTTTAACAACTATCATCACAACTCATCGAAGCCTCTGACTCCAGCACATACCCCATCGCAGGAGCATTTCCTCACGCCACACTACTCAAGTTTCTACCACAACCCAGCATTCGCCATGAGCAACGATGGTCTGCCAAAGCCTACTGCAAGCTCGGAGATGATGGCTGCTCCGGAATTCAACCACTCGGGGAGACCGTCGATGTTATCTACGGGGGCGCATGACTCACCCTCCACGCCACCATTATACGAGGAGGACAGGGAAAAGAATGGTGAGGTTTCGCGCTTCGATATATCGTTGTCTGAATACTTACAACATTGCGACGATCTAGCGTATCGGAATCCAGTGCCGAAACTCGACAGAACGATGACGGACGTTTACAACGACGAACTTTACAATCCGAACTTCACCTCCGCGCCTTCCTCGACACCTGCACCTGCCGTCATTCTTCCCCCTCAAGATGATGTGTTTTCACAACGCCTCCAAGCTGCCAACTCCCAGCACTTGAGCGCCAATATCCAGACTCCTCTGACGATACCTTCGCGAGAGCGGTCGCCGTTCAGGCAAGGGTCACCTCTCGCGCCAACAGGCAACAGCTTCGGACAGCAACCACCGAATGTTCGCTTTGGAACGGCGCAGCACTTGAGGCAACAGCAGAAGGCAGAGAGTGATGCGCGAGCTCTGCAACAGCAGTTGGACAGGGCATCCTCGGAGCACTCGACACCCAAGACAATCTCGCCGAAGGAGGTGGATCTCGTGTATCACGAGAACGAGGAAGATGCGGATACCCCATTGTTCCCAGCTCAACAAATCCCACGCCAGCCTTCCTTGTATCGCCAGCAGCAACCCACGCTTGCTCAGGATCCCTCGGAGGATGACAATGCCTCTCAGCGAAGTTACGGCAGCATGGCCACCACGCGACGGGAGAGCTCGTCAGCCTATCCGGCTTCTTCGCAAACCACGCAACACCAAGGCTCATTTAATTTCGTGCCCCCTGCGGTCGCAGGTAGCGTACGACAGATCCCCCAGCAATACCCGTTTGTCCCGAATTCTCGGCGTCAAACCAGCAATCTCTCCAACGTCAGTGGAGAGGAATTTCCCTCGACGCTGACCTCGATGGAATCGAGTAGCAGCGAGTACGCCGACACGTCGGACCTCAAGAAACCTACGGGCACGACGGCTGACACTGGCACGTACACTTGCACTTACCACGGCTGCACTCTCCGTTTCGACAGCCCCGCGAAGTTGCAGCGACACAAACGTGAGGGCCACCGAAACTCGGCAACGATCGGCGGCGGGGATGAAGGCGGGATGACCTCAGCGGCGCAACGCAATACCCAAGCGGGGCCTCACAAAGTAAGTTTAGCTAGCTCACCGTTCCTTATGAAACAAACAAAATGCAAAATGAGGATGCATGAATGAATCTCGCCCATCGCCCATCGCCAAAATAAAAATAAAAAAAACAATTGCTGACGGTTGGGAAACAGTGTGAACGGATCAATCCATCTACCGGAAAGCCTTGCAACACGATCTTCTCTCGACCCTACGACCTCACGCGCCACGAAGATACCATTCACAACGCCCGCAAGCTGAAGGTGCACTGTCCGCTGTGCACCGAGGAGAAGACTTTCAGCCGGAACGATGCCTTAACTCGTCACTT
Organism: Rhynchosporium graminicola; assembly: GCA_900074885.1. NCBI lineage: Eukaryota > Fungi > Ascomycota > Leotiomycetes > Helotiales > Ploettnerulaceae > Rhynchosporium > Rhynchosporium graminicola. Next base: position 37,397 of record FJUW01000012.1, on the reverse strand, counting down.
GCGGGTGGTGCATCCTGAACACTCCGACCTGTCCAAAAGCCGACGTCGTGCAGGCGGCGGTCTTCACGATTGATAGCCGGATGGGTGGACATTTGACATGTCAATGTCAATGTCAATGTCAATGTCAATGTCATCCTCATCCTTTGGCAGCTCACATTTCATCTCGCGTCACCCTTAGCACAAGCAGGAAGTGGAGAGGGGTGTCATGGGCATCGATCGATATCGGCATCGGCATCCGAACGAATCTGCAGGGACTTTCGGCAGATGGCGCATTGGACCGTGACCGGGACCGCGACCGCGATTCGTGCAAGGCAATGGTCAGCCCCTCGATCGAGCGTTGGATTAGATTGGACTGAAAGGCGCCTGCGTTTGTCTACGTCTGCAGCTGCACCTGCCTGCATGTGCATACTAAGTATGCATCGACACCATACGCATTGCTGATTTGTCAATGGCTTTTACAAAGTGGCGCACAACAGGGCCGAGATGTGCAGACATGACATCATCACCCCCCTCTTGGGCCATCCGTTGTCTCGCAATTGGAAATTGGACATGGACTTGAACTGGAAATTGGATTTGGAACCGGAATCGGAATCGGAACCGGAATTGCACTGGGAAGTGGAACTGCAGCTTTATGCCTCGCATAGTCCCATCATCATCATCATCATCATCATCATCATCAATCTACATTTCGTCATGGTTCGCTAGCATGCTTTTTTTTTTTACTTGGCACTTTTTATTATCTTGCTTCTGGAGCGCACGGCATCTGAATTGTCTGGAGGACGGGCACGTGAACGTCATTCAACCTGGGGGCTTTCACGGCTGGCTGCAGGTCTCATGAAACGGCAGCATTTTTTCTTTTTGGCTTTTGACACCATCATGATCATGATTACATTTGTTTCAAAGCATGCTTCTTAGTGTACGGCATTCATGCTTGGGGCAGAAAATCTCGGGTCGCTGTGGAACAGCTGGGCTGCGTCAAAATCAAGATTCGGAGACTACACTATATTGTACTATGTCTATTTCTTTCCTTTCTCCCATATCGCTCACGAACAACAGCCGTATTTTCTTGCGGCTGTGTACTACCATATGATGTATGATTATTACGAAATTGGCAGATAGATGACGGACTGGGGTGAAAGACCGGGTGATGAAAAAGGTTAGGTTGAGTGAGATGCCCAAGCGGCTATTAGATTAAAAGAACCTAGATTATTGCATGAATGTACTATGACTCCTGCTCGAAAATCAACCTCCCGGAGCGCGTGATCAAGTATCTATTACAGGTTTAAGTGAAAACTCTCGGCCTCAAACATCGTCCTGCGCGTATTTCGGTGTACGATTTCGGCCGTGTACTTTTGGCCTCTTACCTCTTGGAGCTTGCCCTATTATGCGTCGACTGTTATAGATCATACTCGGCCATGATAAGCAAGGCAAGTGCTTATTAGAACCACATCACATTCAATGTCAAGTATTAATATCAGATACGTAACACCCCCCACGTCTCGTGAGCAGAATCATTTCATCACTGTACATCTACCGTGACCCAACCTACATGGCAACTTTCTCGTCAAAGATTACAATGATCCTATCACTTTGCTTCCCACTCTAAATTTTCGTTCCTCCTCTCAGATAAACATCTAATTTCCCATCACAGCAGCTCTCGCGTCATCATACAAGGGCTTGATGCCTGTCCATTTTTGGAACTGCACGGACATAGCATCAGCTAGGAACGCAAGAAAGGGATAAGAGTAGGATCACTCACCTGGTACCAACCCTGAGCGCTGAGAACTTCTAATCCGGGAATAGTAACCCAGCCAGCATCACTGGCCATCTGCATGAGAGCTGTCTGACTCGGCTTGTATGCCATCTCCAGCAGTGTTCTCTGCTTATCCGTCTCGGTCTCTGGGTGTCGCAGAAGCGTTGCCAGAATCTCGCGCATGTTTTGCTCGATGGGCTTGTCAGCTGGAATCGTTCCGATGGCAACCCGTGGCACTTTAGTGATCTCCTCAGCTGCTTTCACCTCGGACAATGGTATGATATTGAACTCGGCCGGGAACGTAGCAATCATAGTTGCGAGCTTAGACGGGGTGCGAGAAACTATGTAGATGGGACTGTGTGCAAGAGAATGCAGGGCATAGATGGCTGCTCGCGCAGTTCCACCGGCGCCGATTACGAGTGCACTTCCTGGAGGTCCAGAAGATACGGTTGCGTAAGATGCAGAGATGAGCGAATGTGTCATCCCAAGCCAGTCGGTATTTTCTCCTACTAAGCGCGATGGTTGTCCTGCTTCGACCGCAATTGGAACGATCGTGTTTACAGCACCGATGATCTTGGCAGCTTCGGTAATATCATCAAGAAGAGGGATAATATCAAGCTTGAGTGGTATAGTAACAGAAGCACCTCCAAAGTCTGCTGATCGGATCATATCCCGGACATCTTCGGCCTGGTCGGTCTCGAGTCGGGAGTATTCATGTGGAAGCCCGGTCTGCTGAAATAGGGTATTGTGTAGTACCGGTGACCTTGAAGCAGAGATTGGCGTACCGAAGAGGTAGAATGACCTCGGCTGGATCTCACCCAGAAGTGAGAGACCTTGTCGGATTTCAGCTGCGGAGAGTTGACCAGGGGCAGCTTTGAAAGGCAAGGCGGGGTGCGATACTGGAGTCATGAAGCAGTTCAAAACTCGGCTCAATTTCCCAATTACACCCATGTTGATGGCGATTAGAGGGACATCGTGCGCCGCAGCCATAGTAGACTTAAATCTTGCCAGTGCAAAATTGTCCTCCATGTTATTCGCTGACCCAACCAGCTTTATAACGTCACCGTATTGAAGCGCTCGATTGTAGAACTGAATCCAACCACCGTTCTTCCAGGACAAGCATCCACTGGGATCGTGATGTGAGGCAATGATCTTCGAAAACCCTTTGGCTTCCGTGATAGTTTGCAGGAGCTCGTCTGGGAAAGCAATCTCCAAATCAATATATTCCATGCCCATCCTCACAGCAGCTTTGTACAGTTTGAGGGCGTCCTCTTGCGCATCGTCTGGGAACCGGCCACCTTGACTGACGGTACGGATTGTGAAAATCAGCGGCAGAGTAACAATAGAACGCAAGTGAGCAATTTGAAGGCTCAGGAACTCTGCAGTGGGAATTCCGTTCGCCGAATTCGGATCTTGAAGCAGATCCACCCGTACTTCAACTGCATCAGATCCTACGACAGCGGTCCGGAGAACCCCTGCTGCAGCCGAGATGTCTGGTACTGTAAGAGATACGAAAAAAGAGTGCCGCTTCTTTCTGATCTCGTCAAAGTGGCTGCTTTTTCCAGAGATTATCGACAGGAATCTTGCAAAATCTTCACGTGCAACAGACAGAGCACCAGATTCTCCGCCTTTGCTGTGATATTGGAAATTACTACACTCTTGAAACCACGGCTTCCGGCGTAGGTAGACCCCCATCATGTCTTCGACGTAGGCCGGTCGTGTTTTGTCTCTCCGTAGAAAGTGCATGACCTCTTCAGTATCCCGATGAACAAGAAGAACGATGCCACCCGCTTTGTGGTAATTCGAGAGGAGCTGTCGAGCATCGGGCATCTCTACCACACCACCACCGCACGCGAAGATGTAGCCCTTGGGCTTTTCAGATATCATACGCTTTAGCAATGACAGCTCAGCATCTCTAAATTCTTCCCAGCCTTTACTTTTGATGAGTTCGGGAATGGTACAACCAACTGTCCGCTCTAGTTCGATATCAAGGTCAATGTGAGGTCTGTTAAGAATTCTTGCTGCCCATCCGCCCGCAGTAGTCTTTCCGGCACCGCGCATTCCGATGATAAAAATTGACTTGTCTGACAATACGGATCGACTTCGGGATGTGATGTGTGAATGTGCGCTTGCTGTCTCTTTGCCGGCTAGGGCCACCTGAAAGGATAGCGAAAGGACGTCCCACCATCCTGGCCATGTCTTTCCGACACATTCTCTCTCGGTAATCAGAACCGGCTTTGGCGTTCCAACAGACAGGACGCTGAAAGACATCGCTACTCGGTGGTCATCATAGCAATACACGCCTTCCTCCGGTCTCGTCAGTGTTGAGATGGGTCTTCCGTCGACTTCGATTCCATCGTCTAATTCTCGGCACACGACACCAAACTTCGCAAGTTGGTCTTTCATAGCAGCAATGCGATTGCACTCCTTGACTCGCTGGTTGGCGATTCCCCGGATTCTCGTTGTGCCCTTCGCCACCGCAGCTAACACTGATGCTGTCAAGAAAGCATCGGTCATGGGCTCCATATCAACCTCTTGAATAGCCACTAAACTCCCCACTGCCGGGCCAGTCACTGTTGTAGAATAGTCCGTCTGAACGACTTCGCAGCCCATGGGACGAAGGACCTCGATAGCAAAACGAGCATCCCCTTGAAGAGACTTCGAACCTATATTAGGTATCGTGCATGTCGTTCCCGAGATGGCAGCCACAGCAAGAGGGTAAGTGGCAGAGCTTGCATCACTTTCGACAACATACTCTGGTGGGTTCTGGTACACCCCTTGCGGAATGTGGTAGGTATGCTCCTCTGTCTTGGATCTTACAACATGAATACCGAATGAAGCCATCATGGCGGTAGTCATATCAATGTAAGGTTGCGAGATTGGCTTCCCACCGACAAGGCGAAGAGTGACTGCTTTCTTAGCATATGGAGCACACATCAAAAGCGACGATACATATTGAGAAGATACCGTGGCTGCGAGGTTAATATCTCCACCGACGAATCCGCCAGAAGCAGGAACGTCAAGTGGAAGACTGTTCTCCTTCTCGAGATACTTGATATCCACTCCATTCGTTCGCAGGGAATCTACAAGAGGTCCTATTGGCCTTACCTTCATGCGAGCATTTCCCGTAAGGACTGTCGAGTTCACAGTGGATGGCTTACACAGGGACACGACCGTGGTCAGGAACCTCGACGCGGTTCCTGCGTTGCCAATGTAAAGCTCCGAAGGGCTGGCATGCAGGTCTCCTCCTTTCCCTTGAACAAGCAGAATCTCCCCTGCATCCTCCCATGCATACGAAGCACCCCCAAGTTTTGCAATGGCAGTGAGCATGAACTCGGTATCATCGGAGTGGAGGAGGTTCTTGATCCGGCAAGGACCAGTGCCCAGCGCGGCTAGCACAAGAGCACGATTGGAAACACTCTTGGAACCAGGGGGAATCACTTCGTTCTTTAGACCTCTAGGGATCCCAGGACTGACCTCGATAGAATCTGATAGCACGACTCGGATCGCACCATCTTCTACGACACTTGCTTTGGGCTCATAAGTCTTCCCGATGGCAGAGAGTAGTACAATTTTCTTCTTTCTTCCATCGTTCTTCTTATCGACGCCCATCTTCTCCAACAGAAGATCCACCGGGCAAAGCTTTCCTGCCGTAAGTTTCTGGATCCGCTTGTCCGCGAGGGAAGTAGGGAGGCCATAGCTTGATATGCACTTTACCAGACGCGCGACTGCACCTGGTGACAGAACTCCCAGGTATCGAGCTAGTTCTGCTTCCTTCACCATTCCAATTGCAACAGCTTCGCCATGCAGGACTTGAGGTGTCAAAATTGCTTCGTAGGCGTGACCGATTGAGTGGCCAAAGTTAAGCAGGTTCCTCAGGCCCCCTTCCCGCTCATCCGCCGAAACGACAGTTGCTTTTGTTCTTGCCGAACCAAGAACAATTCTCTTTAGGACATCTCGTATGGGATGCAACCGCGTTGTGGTATTGTCCGATTTTGCACGAATTGTAGACATGAGCAGAGTCGCATTGTCCTCCAAAGCTGCAAACTCGGCCTCATCCCATATCGCGGCAGTTTTAACTACTTCTGCCATGCCATTTATGAACTCGCGCACTGGAAGGGTTTCCAAGAACCTCAGGTCGATGTATATTCTTTGGGGTTGCCAGAAAGCACCAATAAGGTTCTTGCCCAACGGTGTATCGATTGCAGTCTTTCCCCCAATTGACGAATCTACCATGGAAAGCAAGGTGGTTGGGACTTGTACAAATCGTACGCCCCTCATGAAAGTCGCTGCCACATAACCGATCATATCACCTATGACTCCTCCCCCAAGAGCGATTATGACCGTATCCCTGGTGCATTGTTTCGAAAGCATCCAATCCTCGATTTCCGCTTTCGTCTCTCGACCTTTAGAGCTCTCTCCCGGTGGAATATCATAAGTAAGGAGGCGTGGAGGTGCACTTGACGACGAGGTATGGGCTTTGAAAGCTTGTGTAAACACTGGGACGTAGAGGGGTGAAAGGTTCGTATCGGTAATGAGGACGTATGTAGATGAGGGCGAATTAGAAAGCAAATCCTCGACTACAAAATTCCGCCATATGTCGAAGTCAACAATGATATCCTCCTTGCCCAGGATTGCGATTCGTGTCGGACTGCGAGGGTTTGCTGTAGTCGAACCCATTGTGTCAGCAGTCTGCAGTGCCGGCGTTCGTATATAGGAGTCGATAGATGGATCTTAATTGGTTGGGCGAAGGTGGCTGATGATCCGACCTGACTTGGGATTGGGAATTGGGAATTGGGATGGAAGCGAAAGATGTTTTGTGTGTTGACATGGAATGAATACAATGGGAAATAGGACAGGTAGGTAGGTAGGTAGGGAGGGTACAATATCTCGAGGGCGTGACTCCAACTTCGAAAAAGAAGTACTTCAGGTCCGCCCACCTCCGACTGTCGGTGGAAGGCAGAAAATGCGGGCGGTGTGCTTCCCCCTGCTGGTAATAGTAGCTGTACTGTACAGTACTGTACAGTACCTTCCGAGCTCCCTTATCTCCTTCATCTCATCTTATCTTATCCGCTGTGACCCTGTCATCTCATCTCATCTCATCTCATGTCTAAATGAGATGCGATGTGAGTGCTAGATATACTTCCCATGACTCGAAGAAAGTAATTTGAGGGAAGGGAGGGTAAGAGAAAAAAAACCACCTTACTTACCTACCTAGATCTTGAGAAGGCATAGGAAGGTACCTACCTATCCTATCCCTTCCTTTTGGCTCTGAGAAGATATCTGTGGACACTACAGGGACTTCGCCCACGATCTCAGATCTCAATATATCTGGATGTGCTTCTCAAATTCGACCCCCTCCCCTATTAGCCATACCCAGCCTCTCTCTACAACCTCGTCCGTTTTGCAAATCCCATTCTCATCTTGCCATAATCATGGACTACAAAGATGGATTGCATAAATAGAATGGAAAGAAACAAACATATTTATCTTCCTCCCTACTCTGAATGCCCCCTATGCAGTTAACTCCATCTGGCAGATTGGTCAAGATGAAGTTCTTGCCCTGTACCACTATTCGAGAGGTGCCCACCCCAAAGACAAAATTCGGGAGCGTCGCTTTGCAAGGAAAGATCCAAGCCCCATCGGTTTGCTTGTAACTCCCAACCAGTAGCTTGTAGTATCGATTGGCGATAGACTGCGGAAACATGGAAATATTCCCTCCAGTATCCGTCATTACTTGAATATTAGTGCGGTTAAACTTGTCGGACCTAATCGAAAATCCAGTCCAGATGAATGCCCAAAATGCTCCGCCGCCAGGGATGATAGTTATAGGTGTGTACGCGATACTGCCGATGTACTTCTTCTCGTCGATGAAACCGAAGTCAATGATACCCATTCCCCATTGACAAGGGAAGCCGTGAATACAGGAGCTGCTCTGGTCAGTTTCATGCAAGCTATGCTCTTTTTCAAGACCTATCAGCGAGAAGGAGCAATATGTAGGTTAAGCAAACCAATTCGAGACTCTTTGGGAGCATTCGATTGGATTGCCACTCACTCCAATAGCATCAATGCAAACGATATCCGACCAGACTGTGCCATAGTTACTGCCGACCGCGTAAGTGGCTCCCCAAGACTGGCCTTCCCACAGCGCAGCTTCAGTTGAGCCTGAGCCATTGTAACTGAGGGTCGAAGTCAGTAAGCATTTCAAATTCGAGTGCTAGAAGTATTTTTTGTAACTCCGATTGTCTGGATTTACCACTGCATGTACTTACTACCTTCTATTATACAGCATTTCCACCGGCATCAACCAGAACCACATCCAGAAGTCGCCTGACGCGGTGTCAAAAATCAAGTTCAGTACCTGTTTGGGATAACCAATTGTGACCGGGAACACATATCTATGTTGGGGTGTCAGAAGAATCGTATTTGTCTCATATTCATACGTACTGTCCATCCCTGTATCTCACGAGTTGACCACTGACTCTAGGGTAAGTAGAATAATTTTTGCTCGGATCGTCATGCGGCTTCAGCTCCTCCCAAGCCTGTCGAAGGTCTTTGGGCATACGGAATTTGTGCTTCAAAAACTCAGCTGCGTATACTGCTGTTGTAGACGTGTTTCGTGGTTTCCACTTGGGGTTTTGGATCTGCTTCAAGGAGAAAGAGGTGTTATGTCTCTGACTACTGGACAAGAACTTTCGTGGCCCGGGTCATGTGGTGATTTTGTCTTCTGCAGCAGAATTTGGAGATACTGTGGGAATGAGGACGATAAGACAAGTCCATACAAGGTGTACTAGGTGGACCATTGTGTCGATTATGTGGTGTTACAACACCATCACCAATTCCAATACGGAAGTTCTCACGTGACAAAGAGGAGGAATCAGCCTTGGACAAAATTTACTTTTTCATTCTGGTGATCGAGGGCAGTACGTAGCAGGCGGGCGCATTTACTTTGTGGTTGCTCGAGTAGGTGCTTCTGAATAGAGAGAGACGACTTGCGGACGAAAATTTGGATGTCCAAGTCGCGGCAGTTGTCCTCTGGTCTCCAATGTTGCCGGTCGTCCATGAGGGTCTGCCAGTTCATGTCGCTCGCGTGGGGAAAACCAACATTGTGTCGAACCTGGCCGACGAGGCGCAGGAAGGACGACGATCACAGCAAAGAAGCTGGTCTGATTTCTCATTGACTCCTAAACGAGCCGAAATTGAATAGTTGCGGATCTGATATTCCAATGCAGTTCGCGGCAGGGCTGGGTGTCTCAAGGGCGTCCAGCTCAGAATCGTTCCCACATTCGCCGTGTCACGCTGTCAACACGAGGGGGGTTGCTGGCAGAGATAACGCTTGCAGTTTCGCCAGGTGCGGTATCAGTACGGCCTAATTTTCTTATATTATTTTCAGGGGCGTGTGTTGAGATAGATGTTTGAACACATGGTTGGGCCGGGACGGGTCAAGTTAGCAATAGGCTCAATTCCTGCATACGATGTGTATAATTTAGGCACCAAGAGCGACTCAGATGACACTTGGCGATGGAGGCTATACTGCTCTTGTTTAGCTCTAGATTGTACGATTCAAATTTACCTGGTATGTATTAATTTGATCTTGATAAAATAAACGAATGACTTTCCACGGCTCTACCTATTGTAAGACTCCTCCTAATTGTGATGTGCAGACCATCACACATATCGGTCTGAATGAGTTCCCGGACTAGATCCAGCATAGCTACAATCAATAAGACTATGTATCGATTCCGCCATTGAGCTAGAAATTTCTCGCTTATTGCTGGCAGAACTCCACAAGAATATGGACCTTGCCTCAAGGTTAGAGTATGAGTAGACCAGATACTGAGTTCGAAAAAAAAGGGTCCGAAACCTCAATTATGGTAAAGACCCAGCTTCCCGTGCTACAGTCATTGCTCTCAGAAACAGCTAGAAGCACTCGGAATTCCGGTAACTATTGCAGCCAGATCGTGATATGAAGCTCGAGGGAGTCTATAAACGAGATTGGTGCTGCGATGGTCTAGCCTAATACTCGTCTGAGTTAGCCACATGTTCAACGTAACTTATTTTTCTCTTTGATCATTGCGATTGTACACGCGCGCATTCACAATCCATAGGTGAAGGTGCGCTTCGATTCGCAATTCAGACACCATCGAATACTTTGCATTTTTAACTGCCTCCTCTTGACCTAGACCTCGCTCCAGCTGGGTAGGGCTAGTTAAGAATCTCCAAGCCCACTGGAACTTATTTTCAGCGGTAATATGAAGGCAAACTTCAAGAAGACGGACGTCATCGGTGATAAAAACTAAAAATTTGACAAAAGGTGGTATATGCAAGGAGGCTAGGTGGGGCCGGGAAGGGTTGCAAGGAGACTACATAAGACTGGAGAAGGATGACATATACGAGCGTACTTGTTTGAATATATCTGTGTCATATAGCAGCGAGAGCTTACTCGAGGAGATAATTTGTTCGGCGGAGGAACCTGGCTGGAATCTCGGCAACTACCCAGAACACTCAGAAAGGAATAACCCGAATGGGCAGAAGGGCTTGGTGTCGAAGCATACGATACAGACGTTTTCTGCATGAGGCTATAGGGGCCCGAATAGAGTATCTGAATGGGAAAGAAGAAGAAAAATCTTATATACGTGCACGAATAAATCTGCATAATACTAACAACCATTGCGATTGTGCACGTCTGTCTTCCTAAAACCTCGGAAACGCAGCTTTATTACTAAAGGCTTTTATCGCTTCTCGAAGTTTCATATAATGTTTGTAGGAGCGGTCGGTTAGCCTGATACAAAGTGGGGACATCTGATAAGCCAAGACCTACGTGAAAGTAAACAAGCAATCGCTTAGCAGCAGCATGCAAGGTCTTTTGGTATTAATTTTTATTCGCCTTTTACCACTCGGGCTGTAGCCCGGTTCTTTCTATTCCTGTAGTAAATATGGACTTCATCTAATGTAATCTTGAGTTATATCCTGCCGTGAAAAGATTATTGGGTCAGGATTATCTGACTTAGGTAAACTAGGCATATTCCTCAACCGGTCTGTATTTCTCCTTCTTGAAAGACGCAGCTTTATGCGCAACCCAGCCCTCCCGTCATCATGTCTCATAACCGCGCATATCTACTGATCGATTCATAGGAAATTCAAGTGTCGACATCTCCGCATCATCTCTACTATGCCTTTCTGTAGACCTGATCACTCAACTATTACCTATTTGTTATAAAGCCCGTGTCCGCATGGATCAATCTTACGAGACCACCTAAATTCAACGCGAGCCAGCTATAGCTCACACGTGGTTTCGCCTCTTCGAGATTCAAATAGGCCTGGTATGGAGGCGGGTTTGGTAGTATTATGGATGCCACAGTTGGAGTCAACTATATAAAGACGGGGTCTGAAATAGGTCCCTCTTACATAGCTCGATTGTACAATCGCTCTCCCTCTTATCTAAGCTCGAGGAGTCGTAGCGACTTCAAAACTCATAATGTAGGCGCTATAGACCCACTACCTTTTATTGTAGGCTACTTATCTTGTTTCATACTTTATTTGTATTTCTCTATCTTATACTGTATTCTATCTACGTATTGTTATACTTCAACTTTCCTTATGCTAAACTTTACCTATGCTTAGACTTTATTCCCCCTACCTTTATGAGGCTTTTTTGAAATCTAATATCCGTTAGACGTTTAGACGTTTCCTCACAGATGTATCTTATAGTAAGGTAGCGTATTTAAAAACAAAAACGACCTAATAAGCCCCCAACCCTAGCAAGTTTCTTACCCAGAGGTAGCATAGGCTAACCGTCGCACTTTTGAATACTACCAGTCGACCGTACGTTACAGTAGTGTACTCAAACAATCACACAATGTCCTTACCTTCAAGCAAAAACGCCTTGAATGCTATACTGAGAATTTCTCAACCGTTTTAAGGTCTTGCCAGATTTTTATATCGCAGAACACGACACTATCTGGCACGGCTCCTACCCCAAAACAGCTTACGCCAGTACTCGTAGACAGAGTTCCATATACCATAGTGGATAAGGCAAAGTGACCGTTGGCAAAAAACCTCTAGAATGTCGCCATCAAAAGACATCTGAAAGTGCAACTTCTCAACCGTTTCCTTACCCTTGTCCCGGAAGGTGAAGAGCGTGAAAGGTCCGCTGACGGTCGTTTTGCGGACATCACCTTCTGGGTTTGATAGGCTTCTGTCTACGAAGATCCCTTCCTCTGCGTACGAGAAGTGCCTGGTTGTCTTTTGAGAGAAGTCATCGTTGTGCTGAATGTGTAATCCGACGGACTCGCAGCCTTCTGTGAGATTGATACTGGCCTCCATGTTCTATTGTTTCCCTGTATCAATTTCTTAGCCTCTCCACTCGGAATTGCGAGGCTTGACCATATCAGTAGGGGCGAATCTCGTCTCAAGCATTTGAGTTCCGAAAGAGGTCGTATGCCATCTTCTCCAGGGCTTTGGTCCCATTATCGTCATCTTTCAGGTGTATTGAAGTAATCTCCGAGAGTGGCGTCTTGATCGCCCGAACGACATTGGTGATTTTGTGGTAGGAAAGCTCTCGTTGCAAAGAAAGATGCCCAGTCCAGCCCTTTGCCTCGCGACGTGAAAGCGTCAAGTCTTCCTCTTGGAGCCAGCCCCAGACGATTCTCTTTCCACTCCTGGGATCATCAAAGGAGTTTGCAGCATAGAAGCATCCGTGATCTAGGACGCCACTGAATTCATATTCCATCCAGATGCCACCCTGCTTCTGAAGTTTACCCGCCACCCGCATGCACCAAGTGCTGTAGGCTTCATCGCCGACCTTCAGATGCTCTCGTTGCAAGCCTCCCTCTGATCCGATGATTGCAAATTCGTGCTCTTCACTGCCATGTTTAAGCGTCATGATGTTAGCATATTTCCAATTGACTCCGAAATCGCCACCCCACTTCCTTAAGAGAGAGTGGCCCACAGGAAGCTCAAGCAGAGACCCGATGTGTTCCCATTTTGACATATCGTTAGGATCTATGGCGTATAGGAATGCTTTTGGGTCTTGATCTCGGATGCCACCAGAAATGGTTCCGTACAGAGAGGTCTTGCCTCGTACATTATCCATTGCGGGCCATGCCGCCATATACGGATCTCGGAACCCTGTCACGATCATTCCTTCGGGCTCTTCTGCCAGGATAAGATTCTGCTCACTCTTCTGCCAAGTTGTGCCCCCATCGTAGAGGTTGCCAGGGGGGAGACCAGCAGCATTTCGAGGATACGGCTTGGTCCAGTGGAATGGAAGAGAGCAGACGGACGTGTAGAATGCCGTCAGCTGGCCGGGTTTACCGTCTGGCGCAGTAGGGTACACGCAGCCAGCGAAGATCCCCTCCTTGTCGTACGGCAGCGTTGGCCACAGAACTGGTTTGTCTCCATCATGCTCCCAGAACACCCCGTCGGTGCTGGTCAGGTGACACCAGCAAATATGGCTCAGTCACAGTCTTTCGGGTTCCCTTCATTCGGTCAGTAGAGCGGGGCCAGTGGCTCTCGTGGTGACTTGGTCCATCCATCGAATTCAACTTACATTGATAGAATACGTGATACGTTCCAGTTGTCACATCGTATGCCGGGCCGCATGGATCGTTCAGCCATCCACTGGGCGCTCTGGTGTGGAAAGCTGGGCCCGCATGCCAGAGAGGCAAGAGGGCTTTAGTTTTGGCTGAGGTTGACATCTGCACTGGAGGCCTTATGTGGTGCGATTTTGGGTTCGGATGGAAGAGCTCGTCTTGAACATGCGCAGAGAGAGGAAGGCAAGAGATTCTTTGTTCGAGCGTTAGCAATAGGCAATGGGTAATGCAATTTTGGTACTGGTCAGTGAGTGAGAGGGCTGAAAGGGCTTAGTTCTCACCCGACGGCTTTTTCATATCATGTCAATTTAATTTCAGGGTCCTGAGTGAGGTCTTATATAATGGCTAAGACGAGCGAGACCCTTGGCGCGCGGATGAGCTGAGATGAGGTTTGGAGCTGAAGGTAGGGTTTGTTTACATTGTATTGTACCTCTATAGGTATGTATGACCGATATTGACTGAATCAGCCAGTATCAATCATGTGTGAATCAGTCCGACCATAAACTGACCCGTCCCTTGCTTTGTCCTATCCATTCCTAACGAATTATCCGAAGGCGCAATATAATATAGAGAGTAATGCGATATAATGCATCAAGAGTAGTGAGCAATAAGTAAAAGTGATAACGGCAACTTAATTAATTCAGTTCAATTCAATTCAATTCGAGTCAGTTAGTTCAATTCTGTTAGAAATTAGTATGGATAAAGCTGTACTTAGAAGTACTATAATTTAGCGTACACTATATACTTAGTATCTATACTAAGCTCAGAGTTTTATCTATCTAATACTATATATTAATATAAATCTATTATAGTAGTAATTCCAAGTTACTTACTTTATCTATCTACTACTATAAGACGAGTTAATTATCGCTATACTACTGAATATAACGACATAAGACTCAAGGCGGTATACGAGCAGGGATAAAACAAGTAGGGAGGCTAGGAGCGATCTTATATAGTTTACTACTAAGGAAATAAGAAGATAAGGAAGAAAGAAGAAGAGAGATAGAGTATAAGGCATCTTATATATGCGCTAGTACTAGTTCGATATCATACCGAGTCGGCTACTAACTATATCGGGATACCTAGGAACTTAGGTCCCGGTCCCTATCCTTCTTCTTATATAACCTTCAGGTAAGCTATTATTATATTACCCCTCCTCTCAGAAGAGCTTAACCCTAAGCTCGGAATACGTTTATTTATATTAGAAACTAGCCTTTATTATAACTATTTTCGTCGAGATTCGCGTAATAAGTACTAGTAGTTCTTTAATAATAGTAAATCCTTTAATAATAACTAGCGAGTTATATTATAGTATTAGTATTATATTAGTCGTAGCTTCTAAATTAGACGGTAAGTTATATTTACTTTATTTATTTATAGTAAGAGGCGAGTTTAAGTAGAGCGTAAGATATATAAAGGAAAGAGTTTATTAATATTAGAGCCCCTCTCCCTTTAACTCTAATAACTACTTGATCTATAAGTATTTTTCCCTCTAGATTACTATATAGTTACTTAAAGAGTTAGCTTTATCAACTATTATAATAGTATCGCTATAATCTTATATTAATTGACATTAATAATAATTATTATATTACTAGTAAGTTCTATCCTACTTTAGAGTTAGAGTTAGTCGTAAGATAAGATATAAGAGTCTAACGGATCTATAATACTAATATCTATAGTACTCTTACTAGTTCTAGCTAATACGCTTTCGATAGCGTATTATATATATTACCTAAGATATATTTGTGCTTTCCTTAAGCTAAAGTATAATAATACCTTAGTTATAGAACTTCTCTATTTATTTAATAAGCTTAACTCTAAGCTTTACTAATATTGTTTAGTATTAAAGAGTAGTTATAAGTATATAAGTTAGTTAAGCCTAAGTATAGTTATATATACTAACGCGTTATAGTTACTTAACTATATTAATATAAAGTATATTATCTTATCTAGTTTATTTCTAAGTAGTAAAGCTAATAAAGTAGAGTTAAACTGAGATAGTATTATAGCTATTTATAAGGCTATTAATCGGATTTATTATCTTATGAAATCTATTACTCTTATAATTATTTTAGAGATTACTATTATATAGTTAGTAGAGACTTAAGCTTTATAATAGTTTATAAAGAAGCTATTTAAGAAGATAGAGTCTATTAAAGTAATAAGTTTAAGATCCTAGAGACTCTAGATACTAGTCTAATATTAATATAATATAGGATTTAGAAGTACTAATAACTAAGTTAGTAAAATCGAAAGCTATAATATAATTAATATTAAAGTAATCGAAGGAATTAACTACTATTATATAGGAGTTTATAAAGAAAGCCATATTTAAAGCGATAGTATCTAAAGCTAAGGAAAAGAGAAGTTTACTTTTAAGCTCTAAGATAGTATCGGATCTAGATACTCTTAGACTATCTCTAAAGAAGAAAGCTTATAAGATTAGCTATTATACTTAATCTAATATAAGAATTATATTAGTAATATTAGATAAGGATTTAAATAAAGTAGTTCTAGTTCCGAATCTTCTAGATCTACTAAGAGATCTAGAAGCTTTAGAGGAGAATACTAATAAAGTAGAAGTTTTCGAGGATATATAGATTTAGATATAGTAATATTATAAAGCAGAATTAGAGAATTAGCTTTAGTAATAAATTTATTACTAATATCTATAATAGCTTATTATTTTCTTAATAACTATAGTTATCTAATCTATCTTCTTATATTTTAATCTATTAATCTAACTTATATAAAGGTCCCGGTTTACTTAAGTTAGTAATATAGAAGTCTCTAAGCTTATATATAGTACTTATTAGATTAGAAGTATTATATTAAGTTAAATCTAGATTATAGCTTAGCTAGCTAACTTAATGCTTTAGATTATCTTATAAAGATATATAGTAAATATATCTTATAACTTTTACTTTTATTAACTTATAATTATCTTAAGAAGTATATTTAGTAGCTCTTAACGTAGTAATAGATTATCTAAGTCCTTAAAGAGTAATTCCGAGGCGAATATATTATATATAGAAGATCTAGAAAGTAAATATAGCTTATAAGAGTATCTGATCTTAGCTAGGACTTAGTATAGTTTACCTTAGAAGCTAGATAGATTTTTACTTAGTTAGTAATTCTTAAGGTTCTTTATAGAGAGAAATATCTTCTTATCTTCGACTTCTTAGTTAATATTATATTATTTCGAATTAATTATAGCGCTTATTCTTTACTAAGTAGCTTATATATTAGCTTTTATAAACTCGATAGCGGATTTAGTATATTAAGCTAAGGATTTAGTATTAGTATAATTAAGCTTCTCTTATGATAGATATTAATATAATAAGTTACTTCTAATTCTAGCTATTCTATAATAATATATTATATTTAAGGATATATAATATTATCATAATAGAATTATAAGATAAAGTTACTTAAGTATAGTCTACAATTAATAGTATTTTACCTTAGTTAATCTAGTAATAATTAATTAAAGATCTAAGATATTAATTAATATATTAGTTTATAATTTCTATTTATATATTAGTTTACTAATAGAAGAAAGTAAAGAGCTTCATTTTAATTCTAATTATATAATAAAACTCTTACTAAAAGAATAAGATAAACTAAGCTCCTTAATTAGATATAATCGACTTAGAGATATACTCGAAATAATATATCTATTAAGTAAATAATATAGCTATTCTGCGAATATCTATATTATAGTAATATAATACTAATATAGAGTCTTTCCTTAGATAGTTAATAAATACTAGAATTCTATTATATTCTTAGTTATTAGGCGAGAAATCCTTAAAATCTATAGCTAAGTATTATATGAGATAGCTGAGTACTAATAATAAGTAGAAGAATCCCTACCTCCTATTTACTTCAGATAAGAGTATTAGTAGAAGTAATAATTAGAAGTATATTATTTTATATCTAATATAAGTTCTTTCTAATAGTAATAAGTAGAGATTATTTCGATTATCTTATGAGTATTTAGATAAGCGAAAGAAACTTATTTATAGATTTCGCTAATTAAATAAGTATATAATAAGATATAACGCTATATCACGGGTGAGCAACGCGTACGCAGATAGTCAAGTGTAGTATTCAAGAAGTTCGATACAGGAGAGAGTTAGATTCTAGCCTAGCTCCGAAAGAAAATATACAGGTACTACTAGGCTTAGTAAGCATAAGTATCGCCGGTACTTAATCCTAGAGCTCGCCCCTTATATTACTCCTCTTCTCCTTTTGCCTATCTTATATTAGGATTCGCCTCTAACGACCTGTATCCCGCCTTATTATATATAATCTTATATTATAGTTTCGGTTCGTTAGAGCTTATTATATCTACGACTCTTTTCCTCGCTTCGTACTGATTTCGCTTAGAAATTAATAATAGTAGTAGACCGATAGAATATAATAGCGAACTAATAATAAGAGAATAATTAATAATACCACTAAAGTCGTATAAGGCCTCTAATTATTTATTTATATAACCTCTTTATATATTTCCGGCTTATAATAATAGTAAGACTAATTATATCTTCTTATTTCTTTATTATTACTCTCTTTTCTATTATTAATTAAATTAGTAAACGCTTCTACTTTAGCTATATATATATATCTCCTTCTATTACTTTATAACCTAATTCCTTTCTTCTTAATTAAATATTACTAATTATAAGTTAATAAGATTATTTAGTATTAATTACTTCTTTTCTTTCGCTATCTCTACTTTAAAAATATTATATCTTACTTACTACTAATTAGAGTTAGATATCTTCTATTATTTATTATACTACTTATACTCTCTTCGGGGTCGACTATATCGACTAGAATATAAGTCGGATCCTGCTTATTTTCGCTTAATATACGCTAACTTATATAATCTACTTGCTCTCGCGCTTATATAACTTATTCTTATAAGCGTAAGAATTATAAAAACTTATATATTTATCCCGAGCTCCGCTAAGAAAATATCGCTAATTACTTAGTTCTTAAATAGCGTATATTACTTATACTATCTAAACTCGCTCTACTAATAGAGATATTACGTAAGTTATTAGACTTTACTTACTTTCTATCGCTAACTACTTATTTAGCGCTAATACTTACTATAATCTTAGTAAGGTCCTTAGGGCTTAGAAGGCTTTAAAGCCTCTCTAAGCTTAGATATTAAAGAATACGTTAAAAGTTATAATATTTATTAAAGGATAAAGATAAGAAGAATAAAAATAGCTAGCGAGATATAAGCGCTTAGCTAGCTAAGTAAGCTATTTAAGTTAATAACTATAGACTTTATTATAGATCTATTGCCTTATAAGGATAACTCTTTAGGAAGAATCTCTAATAGCTACTAGTGATTATCGATAGGTATATAAAAGATATTAAATATATACTTTACTTAAAGATAATTAATACGCTAGCTTTAGCTTAGCTATTTATCGACTATTAGTTTAAGAACTATAGATTACCTATAGTTATTATTACTAATAGAAGTTCTATCTTCACTTCTAAGTTCTAGTAAGAAGTATACTTCTACCTCCGAATAATAAGAAGTCTTTCGATAGCGTTTTACTTATAGATTAATAAGTAAATAGAATAATAAAACTAAGCTATAGAAGTATAGCTATAGTATTTCATATACTATCTTTAAGACAATTAAGTAGACTTACTACTTATAGCGAAGTTCGCGTATATAAATATATACTATAAGGCTATTAGAATAAGTCTAAATAAAGCTAAATATAAAATTACGCTAGATAGTTAGTAAGGTATCGAGGACGATCTCTTAAGGGAGGAGATACTTACTACTAAAGAAAGAGTAGAAGAAGTAGTTAAGAAGCGCTAAGAGCTAGAAAATAGCTAGTAAAGAACTAAAGAAATATAAGTAAAGTAATATAATAAGAACTATTAATTAGTTAAATTTAAAGTATATTAATAAGTTCTATTCTTAGTAAAGAATATTAAGACTATTCAATCGAATAAGAAGCTAGACCTCTAATTCCTAGGCTTATTTAAGATTAGTAAAAGAATTAGGAAGTAGGTATACTAATTAGAGTTATTTTCTAAGTATAGTTAGCTATATAATATCTTCTATATTTCACTATTAGAACCTTACTAATAAAGGCCCGGCGAACTATTAGAAGTTATATAGCTTAACCTTATTAATAGCGAAGAACTATAGAATATCGATTCTTTACTAGACTAAAGAGTAATTAAAGAGAAAGAATAATTCTTAGTAAGATAGAAAGAGTTTACTTTAACTTATAACTCTTAGGAGCTAAAGGAAAGCTTCTAAGGACTCTAGAAAGAAATTAAAGCTTTAAAAAATTAAAACGCTATAGAAAGAGTAGCGAAACGCTAGCGAAAATAAAATAATACTCCTAAAGGGATATATACTTTTCTATTTTTTCTTATAGAGTTTTATAGTTTTAAAAGTATATTAGAGATTATAAGTCTAGAAAGAGTTCTAAGGGAAAAAGAAGCTTTATTATTTATTTAGATTACTATAAAACTAGCTCTTACTAGATAAACTCTAAAATATTACTAAAGAAAGTCTACTTATTAACTCTCTAATTAGTAATATCTATAACCTTATCCGCGACTTCTTCCCTATTAACCTCTAGCTATATATCTAGTAAAGCTACTTATAGAAAGAACTTAGTATAAATAATATAGAAGTCCTTCGCTAAAGATTAATAGGGAATTCGCTAAAGAGGTTTAATTCATATTATATAGAGACTACGAATTTCCTTAAGGAGAGTAATATTTATAATATGAATAATAATAATAACTTTAGTTATAAAGTTTAGTATAAACCCGGATACCTTAGCGATTACTAATATAATACTAAAGGATAGCTTAGTATTAGAATCGATAACTAGCTTCTAAGGAGATTTAATAGCTATAGTATTACTAACTTTATAAGTATAATTAGCTCGCTTCTTCTCTATATTAAAGCGTATCTAGGTAATCTTTAATACTTCTTCGGAATTCTCGCTTATTATTACTTCTAAAGCTATATCTTATAGTTAGCTAAGAATATCTATTAAGATAGCTAGAACTTCGCTAGCTATTAGCTAAGTAATTACTAGAGAGAGGAAATTTATACTTATATCCTCGTAAGATTTACTTTTCTTAATATAGTTTATATACTTACTAGTAATAGAGTTAGGAGCTAAGGTATACCTTAAATCAGGGAATAAAGTATACTTGCTAGTGTGACGACAGCTCACCTGAATATCACATGAGAAGAAGGATAGATACTAGGGCCTAAGTTCATAGGTATCCCGGCAGAACTAGTATCCGACCCGGTATAGTATCAGACTAGTACCGGCGCATATATATAAGGTGCTTTATACTCTATCTCTCTTCTTCTTCCTTCCTTATCTTTTTGTTTCCTTTATAGTAGACTATATAAGATCGCTCTTAGCTTCCCTACTCGTTTATTCTTACTTATATATTGCCTTAAGTCTTATATCGTTATATTAAATAAAAAGATTAAGATAGCCGGAGATAGCCTACTATAATATCTTACTATTAAGTTAGTTATTCGATAACTACTCGCATATAGCCGAGATACTAGAGATCTCTCGGATAACTATTAATTAGGTTTTAATTTAGCTTATTTTAAATAGTATAATAGAGGAGGTCTTCGCTAACGCTCCTTTAATAACTCCCTTAGTATAAAGGAATTATAGATAGATTTTGAAGAAAGTATAATAAATACCCCGGAACTTTAACTTCTACGTATCGCCGCCGAAATAGCCTTAATATACCCCTTTTTAAGCTACTATTATAGCTCTTAACTAATAAACTAGAGACCTTTCTAGTTCTGAGGGAACCTGATATAATCCCTCTCGCTTTACCTCTGAACTTAATCTATTATACTCTTCCTTACTCTAAATATCTCTTACTCTAGAGAATATTAATACTTTATTAAGGAAGTACTAACTAAGAGGGAAAGGAAAATAAAAGCGAAATTTACTAAAAATATAATCGCTAAGTACTCCTACTACTATAAGTGACTCGAACTTGATCTATTCCCTCTTATAATAATTAGCGGACTAGGAGGAAAAGAATAACTCTCTAGAAGATACTATAGATAGACTGATCTCTATATAAGATAAGTTCCTTATAAGAGTCTCTTACTTATCTTCGACTCTCTTACTAGAACTAATACTATAATCTCCGCGTATAGCGGAGTTTAATAACTTAATAAACTCTATTCCGATATATAGTACTAAGAGAGAGGATACTATTCCTAATAAACTATCTTCCTCTCCTAGCGCTAAATCAGTAGAGTTACGCCTTAGGAAGTCTTATCTTACTAAGAAGATCCTGCCTTTAGATAATAGATCGGACTCTACTTTCTTCTAATAGAGAGTATCGATATAAGACCGGCTAGCTATAAACGCCGACTATTACCTTACGGACTTCTCCCGGCGCGTTCTCGTATAGGAGCTAGTTACTAGATTAGCTAAGGAGTATCTTACGCCTTAGTACCTTACTAATAAGTTTAAAACTAGCGATAAAATAATCTTCTTATTAGAGGAGAACTTTCTTACTAGTTTAGAGGAAGATAACTACTATAACGCTTTCTACTACTTGGAAATATAATAACCCGGCTATATACGCGAGACTTTTACCGAGTTTCGTAGTCGATTTTAAAGCGCTACTATTTAAGGTAAGGTTAAAAAGAAGGAGTAGTTCTTCTATATATAGGATAAGATTATACTATCCTTACGCGCTTTAACTCTTATTATTAAACTAACGTGGAATAAAGACTACGCTTCTATAGTTAAATCCTTACTTTCTTTTAATACTAAGTATCGCTATAACTTAGAATATACCTATCCTGAGAAAGCTACTACCTAAGTATAGTACTATAAGCTTACTATTACTACTACGACTACTACTAGTTCTACCTCTTACTAGTCCTTAAGCTTAGCTCCTTAATAAACTACTCTCGTACTATACGTACGTACTTCTACCCTAGTACGAGCTAGTACTCCCTCCGCGCTAAAACGCCCTGCTACCTCGATCGGAGAACCCCTTAGGTATTATAGTTATAGATAGCTTAATTATATTAAGCTAGACTACCCTAATCTACTTAAGGTTTAATTAATCGACGAATTTCCGGAAGAGGATTTAGTAACTAAGGAAGTAGTAGAAGATATACTCTCCGAATCTGGACTAATACTAGAGGGAAACGATAAGGCCTAGGTAAAAACTCCTTCTTAGGTCTACATAAATATAATCTCTCTAATCTAGACCTTAACTCCTTAATAAGAGGTAAGTAATTTATATACCTAACTATAGTTAGTATAAATAAGCTAAGAGTCTCTATAAATAGCTTAATTGATACTAGAGCGAATAGTTATCTGTTTATTAATCGCACTCTTACTAGACGACTATCGGGAGCCCTTAGTATCAAAATCGAGCTATTACCTTATTCTATTCTAATACGTAGTTTCTAATAGTTTATTAGAACTTATATTACCTATTTTATATATTTATACTTTTCTATTAATAGTAAGCGTATTTATAACTACCTTTTTATTCTTCTCGATTTGGGATAATAAGATATAATTATTAGTATTAAATAGATACGACGATTTCAAGTTAAGCTAGATATACTCTACTATAAGCTACTATAGTCGGAACGTTATCTAGCTACTCTCTGATACAATAAGGAGATAATTATAACTCTACCGCCTCGTAAACCTAGTATTAATCGATCTTACTAAATCGACGCTAACGCGCGGGACTTAGCTATAAATCAGCTAGACTAATACTAATTATACTAAATAGTAGTAATACGGTATATTAACGTATTATCCTTACTTTTTAACTTATTTCCGCTTATTACTAAGGAATCTGAACCCCTTTCCGCTCCGAATTCATCGAGAAAGGTACTTACGCCGAAACCCTACTATAAGTACTCCTCTTAACTTCTAAGGATCTAGAAACTAGTTCCGATTTACTAAATTAGTATTATAGCTTTTCACTTTAATATAAAACGTAAAGGTTCCGAATTATTCTTTACTAGTATCTACGAGATAGACTACCTCTTATAAGATCGTCTAAATAGCGACTCTCCTAAGGATCCTAATACCGAACGACTTATAGCCGAAAAGCTACTAGAATAGTATTATACCCTTAAGGAAGCTTTTTCTAAGTAGGATTCTAATATTCTTCCGCTATATCGCTTATACGATTATAAAATTATTCTAGAAGAACTATTACCTAATATATATTCGCTCTTATATTAGTAATCTATAGACGAATTATAAGTAACTAAGAAGTATCTTATAGAGAACTTAGATAAAGGATTTATCGAATCTAGCTAAAGTCCCTTTATATTACCTATACTATTTATTAAAAAGGCCGATAGAGGATTACGCTTCTATATTAATTATTTTAAGCTTAATACGATCACTCGAAAGGATTTTTACTTAATACCTAGGATCGATAAGCTCTTAACTTATATATCTAAAGTAGTAATCTTTACTAAACTAGATATCTAAGTAGTATTTAACTATATCTATATAGACCCCGAATCAGAGGAGTATACTACCTTCCGAACCCGCTTCGGATCCTATAAATATAAAGTATTACCTTTCGGGCTCTATAATAGACCTAGTACGTACTAGCGATATATAAATAATATACTACTAGACTACTTAGATAATTTCTATATAGCTTATTTAGATAATATCCTTATATACTCGGAAACGCTCTAGGAATATAAGGAATATATTAAATTAGTATTATAATACTTAATAGATACTAGACTTCAGGTAGATATTAAGAAAAGCGAATTCTATATTACTCGGATTAAATACCTCAGATATATCGTTACTACTAACGGAATCGAGCTAGATCCTGAGAAAATAATACTATTAGTAGACTAGAAGTACCCTGAAATAGTAATAACTATAAAATCCTTCCTAGGATTCTATATGTTCTACTATTAATTTATTCGGAATTTCGGCCTTATCGCTAAACCTCTCTTAGTACTTACTCGGCTTATAGTACTATAGAATTTCACTAACGATTATAAGAAGTCTTTCGACGATTTACGTTAATAGCTACTATTAGTACAGAAACTATACTATTTCGACCCTGAATTATAAACTAAACTAGAAACTAATACTTCCGATAGTATAATAGCTAGAGTTATCTCCTAATTATATAAAGATAACTAGTAGTACTTAATTAGATTCTACTCTTATATTCTTAATAGATATAAACTAAACTAAGAGATCTATAATAAGGAGCTATATACTATTATTAAGTTTTTCTAGAAATAAAGATCAGAACTCATATCTCTACGATACTATACTAGTATATATACGGACTATCGATCCTTAGAATACTTTATAACTACTAAGGTCCTAACTAGTAAGTAAGCTAAATAGATAGAATTCCTTTCCGAATTTAACTTTTAAATTATATATACGCTTAGTAAAGATAACACTAAAGCTAATATCCTTAGCTATAGGGAATAAGATCTAAGGATATAGGAATAATAGAAATAAGATAATAGATCTCGGGTTTTACTACCTCTAGACTACCTAGACCCTAAGATTAACGCGGAACTAGCTAAGTATTATATCAATTAAATTAGTTATATATACCTAATATCGCTAGGGACTAATACGCTACTAGAACTCGTATATAATTCCTTTAATTTAATCGAGAAGCTATATTAATTTAATTAAGAATTATTCTCTAATAAACGGAATATATTACGAGATAGCTATACTATTAATAATAGTTTACTACTTTATAATAGTTATCTATACGTATAACGCTATACCTTACTATATACTTATTTAATTAGCGAAATCCATAATTAAGTTTCCTCTGCTTATCTAAATACTTATAAGACCGCTGAAATAATTTCTATCTATTACTATTAGAAAGGACTCGTATCAGATATGAAATAGTATACTTATAATTACTACTCCTATTAGTACTCTCATCCGAAGTAAACGAAATAGTAAGGATTCCTATACTTATTACTAATACTTAGCTACCTTATATAGTATCTAGCTATAGATTTTAAGGACTTCCTGCCTAATAACTAAGGATTTAATAGGATATTAGTATTTATCGACCGCCTAAGGAAGGACTCCGTATCGATACTATATTACTATAATATCGATACTCGCGGGATAATAATATTATTTATTTAATAAATATATCGTTTCAGATATACTCTTAAATTAATTATATCCGACTAAGGAGCTTAGTTAATCTTATCCTTCTAGTAAGAGTTTTACTATATAATTAGAGTTAAGGTTAAGCTCTCTACCTCCTTCTACTAGTAAACTAATAGATAAATAGAGATTATAAATTAGTATATTAACTAACGCCTTAGACCCTTTATTAATTACTACTAGAGTAACTAAGGCGAACTACTACTAATAATAGACTGCGCTTAAGTAACTTTACCTTACGACTCTATTAGTATAGCGCTATATACCCTTAAATATAATATACTACTACGGAATAGCTAGGACTAGAAGTAACTTACCGGATCGATACTATAAGAGAAGCTTAACTATACTAATACTAAATCCCTAGTTAAACGTACTAAATCCGCTATCGAGGTTATAAAAGCTAATATACTAGCTACTTAGTATAAGATAAGCGCTATAACTGACCTGAAATAGCGCGGTATCGACTAAGAAGTTAGAGATAAGGTATTTCTCTCTATAAGGAACCTTAAGAATTACTAACTAAGTAAGAAGTTATCTAGTCTCTAGGTAGGATTATACTAAGTCCTAGCTAAGATCAGATACTCCTATAAGCTAGATTTACCCTTAGGATCTTCTATATATAATATATTCGCTCCTGAATTACTCTTTAAGGACTCGGATAACTTATTACTAAGCTAGGAGTTACTAAACTTACCCCTAGAGGTTATCGCTACTTAAGAAGAGTAAGAGTTATAAGATATACTTATTATATAGCTTTTAAGAGGTAATCTGAAGTATTAAGTTAACTAGCTAGGCTATAACCCGGACCTAACTTAGTATAATACTTCTAACCTAATAAGTGCTCTATATAAGCTTAGAGACTTCTATACTACTAACTTAAGTAAACCTAGACCTCCGCGTAAACTAGATTAGTAAATTAAGGCCTAGGAAAACGGAATAGATAACTATAGTTACTTAGAGGATAATAAGCTATTATAGTTACTAGTATTAGAATTTATTACTAGGAATAATCCTCTGATTATACTCTATAATAACGCTATATCTAAAACTCTACTTCTTTAACTACTTTTACTTTACTAGCTTTCTCTCCTAAGTTCTCTAAAGCTTCTAGTAAATCTAGAATATCTAGAACCGGAACTACTATATCTAACTCCTTACCTAAATCTACTAATATAGCTCTAATAGTAGACTAAGTATAATAGCTAATCCTATAGGCTTTCTTCTTTAGAGAGGGTCCGGGAGTATCTAGATCTAACGCTATCTTTGAACTAGAAGGTAAATTCCTCTTTCCTCTAGTATTAGATATTATAGCTTTAAATATAGATTTCTTTATAAATTCCCGTATAATACTATTTAATTCTTTTATCTACTTTAATACTATTTTAGCTATTAACTTAGACTCCGCTAACTTAACTATTATAAGATCTAAATCTTATATCGCGTTAGTATTATACTAGTATCTAAGGGTTTAAGATCGTAACTTATTACCTTAATAAACTCTAACTCCTTAAATACTTTCTCTATAGAACGCCTTAAAGCTTAAGTTTCTGCTAATTATATAGTAATAATCTCTAACGTAATAGTAGGAGTAGTAGATTTCGTAAGACGATAGATCCGATTAATAGCTTTATAAGTAGCTATAATATTACTCTGATTTAGCTCTGCGTCTTTAGCTTCGCTGCTAGGAAGTAAACTAGATAGAATAGTATACTTTATATTAACGTAGTTAAGTAACTATAACACGTTAGTATATATAACTACGTTTAAGTTCAAGTAACTTATATACTTATAACTACTCTTTAACGCTAAATAATACTTATAAAGCTTAGAGTTAAGCTTATTAAACGAGTATAGGAGTTCTAAAATAGGAGTATTATTATACTTTATCTTAAGGAAAGCGCGAATATATTATAAGTAATATATATAATACGCTACTAAAAGAGTACCGGTAGGAACTAGTAAAAGCACTATAGGAGTTAGCGTTACAGATCTATGAAACTCCTATACTATACTTAAGGATTATTCCTAAAACTAAAATAGGAAACTTACTTATATTAAGAGAAGAGTTAATTAGGTCGATTAATATATAAGATTATAGTAGACTACTATAGTAGTTAGTAATAATACTTACTTTAGTAGCTTTATTTTATTCTATGGAGATTAAACTTATAAGTTAAATTAGTTATTGTTTTTTAAAAGGAAATGCTCTAATATTAATAAACCCCTTCCTTTATATACCCTACGCCTTACTTAAACTCGACTCCTACTATAAACAGATAAAGTAAATACCGCTTACTGCCTGATTTGGAAGCTATAACTAATATAGTACTATTATAGTAACGTAACTAGTCAGATCCTAATAAAGAATTTATTACTACTAAAGAGCGGCTAGTGCTTATTACGCGAATATCGACGAAAATAGTTATAATAAAGACTAATTCTAGTATAAACTATAATCTTCCGAGCTTAGGGTTAAGCTCTTCTTAGGGGGGGGGTAATATAACGATAGCTCACCTGAATATTATATAAGAAGAAGGATAGATACTAGGGCCTAAGTTCATAGGTATCCCGGCAGAACTAGTATCCGACCCGGTATAGTATCGGACTAGTACCGGCGTATATATATAAGGTGCTTTGCACTCTATCTCTCTTCTTCTTTCTTCCTTATCTTTTTGTTTCTTTCGTAGTAGACTATATAAGATCGCTCTCAGCTTCCCTACTCGTTTATTCTTGCTTATATACCGCCTTGAGTCTTGTGTCGTTACAGCTAGCGTATCGTAAGTAAGTCTCCGGACGTAGTATCTTCTCGTTCACTTTAGCATAAGCCTTCGACTTTATCTATATATTCTTTTAATAAATATAAAAGGTCTTATTATAATAAGTAGATAAGCTATTATCTTAGCTTAGCTCGCCTTTAGTATTCTTATTATAATCTTCAGCTTACTAGCGCTTAGTTGATAATCCGCTAGCTATTATTTTTTTACTCTTATTATTAATAGAAGTAAAATTATTACTAAAAGGAGAAGTAGTATCTAGCGAACTACTAGTAGAGCGCTTACGAAAGTTCTTTTTAAGAGCTAAAAAGTTAAGTTAGTAGTATCTAGTATATCAGGTTTATAACTTATATATAGTATTATTATTATTAGTTATTTAAAGAGGAAGAGAAGAGAGAAGGTTAAGAGTTATATAAAGGAGTTACCTAGTGCTATACCCTGTATTCTAGCCTTACTAATAATAAAGAAGAATTAGAATAAAAGTAAATCCTGAAAGGAGCGCCTCGCTAGTGTCTCGCTGAAGTATTACTAGCTAGGGTATTTTAATACTTTCACTTCTAGGATAGAAGTATTTAAAAGAGAAGATATTATAATAGGTCTATACGCTTAATGCCTCTTACTCTTATATTTCAGAATTAGAGAGGAAGGAAGAACCTTCTCTCTTTAGTAATTAGTTTCTATATCAATTAGATTATTACTAGCGAACCTCTAGCGACTATTCTACTATTCTATTATGCCTATTTACCTTAGCGTACTAAGTGATTATTATATTATCGTTAGTAGAGTATAGAGCTCTTTTCGTAACTTATCTTAAAGCCTTAGATATAGAGATAACTAAAAGTATATCTATATAAAGGCGTCCCCGGTAGTCTCTAGCGTAATAATATTAAAATCCAGTATATCGCTCGCGATCTCTATAATTTAATAGGTCTATTAGTCTATAGATTAGTAAAGCGTTTCTACTCTCGATTCCTCGAATTCATTCTCTTAATACATGTTATATATCTACTTAAATACTATAGGAACCTATTCGAGTGCTAAATTTTCTTCTTTCAGAACAAGCTTCTCGGTATCGAAATATTTCTTAAGTATCAAGTCTTCTAAATCTTTCCGAGTCTATTTAATATATATAAGTATAATACTAATTCCTAACCAGCTCGAAATCGATACTAATAAGGGGAATTCGCTAATATAGAATATATATAGTAATTTAGCGAAGTATTAATCGAGATAACTTCCTCTTCTTTCGGAATTATTAATAAGGTTACTAGATATTAATATCCTAAACTAATAAGATTAGAGAAGATTAATAGAATAATCATAGGCGAAAAGATAAATATCGATCTCGGCTGCTGAATTTATAGCCATATAAATCGTAGGCAAAAGCCTTTTATAGATAATTATAGATATAGCTAATCTTAAACTTAGTAATATCTAGATTTTTAATTATAAGAAGATATTCGAGAATATTTATCTATATATAGTATACTCTTCTTAGTAAATAGTACTAATCATATTTCGAATTCTACTAAAAGTTAACTAAAAGTTATTTATTATAAGAGAGAATCTATCTACTTATAATTAGAGAACCGATAGATATAGACCTTAGCCTTATCGAACTCTCCCTTATAGATTATTTAGAATCCTTTATAGTAATTAATACTAAACTCGTTTAGGCCTATTCTGAGTATAAGCCCTCGAGTCTGATAGAAATAATATAATATCATATTCTTCCTACTAGACTAGCGAATATAACAGATCTAAAGAGAGCTAATAGGGGATATTAAGTATACCAACAGTATTTTAGATAGCGGTAAAAGATATAGAAGTCGGATAATATAGATTATAACTATTCCTATAGCAAATAGTATAATACCGCTTATAGATAATACTATACTAGTAATAATCGTTTCGAAAACTATATGAAATATAAGCTAGAATAAGAAGTAAGGTTCTAAATAAGATTATTCGCAAATGCAGGATTCTTTCTTAATTTTATGAAAGTTAATATTCGATAGAAGTAAGAAATGCTTAAAATCTCGTTACTAGATATATTTATTAATGAAATTAATAAGCCTATCCTATGATTATCGACTTCCCTGCAGAAATAGCAGAAACTAAGGTAGTAGAATAGACTCTTCTGTTATAAAGGCCCGCTTAGTGAATAAATAAGCGAAACCCCGCTTAGCCTTCTTTTTAGCGAATAATATAGAGGTACGACTGAACTAGGAATATATAGGGCCCTATAGATGATCTAGATAATACGGATTATCTAAAAGCCCGCGAGGTGCTTAGCTAGATAACGAACCCCGAATAAATCTCGGATTTTATTATAAGTATTAATATACTAAATACTTATATTATAATATCTATTAGATATAGAGAACCTATTATACTAAAAGCGGAGAAGAAACTAGCAGGCGACTATTCAGATTATAAGTATAGTATCGAAAGTCTCTATTATATTACTCCTTCTGACTTATTCTTAGAAAGCTTCGGGTTAAAGGACTTCTAAAATACCAGGATCTCTTGAAATCTAGTCGCGTATATATAAGCTAGAGTAATATAATTATAAGATTTATAGTAAGTTATAAGAAGTAATTCTTAACTATAAGCTAAATTTAATTAAAAGATAGAACTACTAAGCGGGTTGTTAAGGTCTCTATATCGGATAAAGCTATCCTGCCTATATCGAAACCCTAAATAGATATACTCGCGCTAGTCTTAATACTTATAGATTACTCGTAGCCCTTAATACACTTATTAATTAGTACTTATAGTGAAATAAGTATTACTAAAATAGCTCTATCGATCGATATATTATTACTTATTATTAGTAGACGCTCTTATATCTTCGAAAAAAGCATCCCTCTACTCGACCTAGCTTCTAGATAAAATTTAAAGTCTTCGCGTTCCTGTTCTGTATCTAGCTCTTCTTCTAATAAGTTCTAAGTATCTTTCTAGATATTATTATAAGAAGCGAACTCAAGAGCGATCAGGAGTCGCTAGCTAGACTTAGAGACCTATTAGATTCATTTCGACCCCGAGTATGATTTCGAAAGCGAAAGAATAACTAGTATATCTTCGAGCGATATTAGATCTATTGAAATCGAGGATTTATTAGACTTGTCCGGGGATAAAAAGGATATCTATAGTGTTCCTATATTTGAACTGCCTTTAGGCGTGCTACGCGTGCCTAATAAGTAAATATAGCTATTATCTGCTTTCAGTCGATAAGTCATAACTTAGCTAAGAAGTTTTAAAAGAATTATTAAGGAGCCTCTTATATAGTCTGAGTATGAATTATTAATAGTTAATGGACTTGGTCTCGAAATAAGGGAATATGTAACGTCTATCCCTGCGCGCCGGAAAACCCTCCGTGCCGGAAAAAATAGACGGTACTTTGACTTCAGATTTCATTAAATCAACTTCCAACATAGTATCTACTATCATTTTGTGTCTGACGCACTCCGAGCCCACTTTCAAGCTTCTGAAGTATTGCCGATTAAGAAAAATTACAGTCGCGTCATCACATTTGATTTGCGATGAGTCTATTATTCTATCAAAATAACCCCCTTCTACTATAGCTATACCAATGGGTTTATATCACCTCTTTAACCTTTTAAAAGGTTTCATTCGAGTTCTCCAACCTTCCCGCTATGTAGGAGATCGTCAATATCCTTGTAGCGGCTGTGGCGTGCGGATTTATGGCAGGCCACGCAGTTCGATACCTCGAATCGAAGAGAGTGACGATCTCTAGTGGTGGAAGCCCCACTCACCTATGACTCACTCTGATTTATCGTGTCAACCATAGAGCCGAATGCATTGAGAACATCTTCAGCTTCTCAAGGATGATATCGAGAGATAAGGATTACGACACAGATAATACACTCTTCCAGCATAGTCGAGGGCTGTGGGAAATAGGACCCCGACCTGCACAATAGGATTTATGTTCACACAGTGTCTTCCATATCCAAGCTTGTCTTCTTAGCTTCTGCGAGCATTTCCATGCCACGCAACACATCGCACTATGCATCACTAGTGCAGCTTAATGTCTGATTAGAAGCACATTAGATTATCAAATTATCACATTATCACACAGTAATATGACGATAAGGCGCTGCTATGTGTGTGGATGTGGCTTTCAGCTGTACTGTGAGGCAATGACATGTCATAATTGTGAAGTGTCAGCTGGGCCGAGCAGCGTGACGTGTATAAGCTATTCTTCGGTTTAGCGTGATTCTTTAGTAAATAACGCCGGTACACCGTGTCACGGGTGAGTAACGCGTACGCAGATGGTCAAGTGTAGTATTCAAGAAGTTCGATACAGGAGAGAGTCAGGTTCTAGCCTAGCTCCGAAGGAAAACATACGGGTGCCGCTAGGCTTAGTAAGCATAGGTATCGCCGGTGCTTAATCCTGGGGCTCGCCCTTTATATTACTCCCCTCCTCCTTCCGCTTATCTTATATCGGGGTTCGCCTTTAAAGACTTATATCCCGCCTTATTATATATAGTCGGGGCTTATTATATCTGCGATTCTTTTTCTCGCTTCGTGCCGACTTCGCTTAGAAGTTAATAATAATAGCAGACCGATAAAGTATAATAGCGAACCGATAGTAAAGGAATAATTAATAATACTAGTAAAGTCGTATAAGGCCTCCGGTTATTTATTTATATAACTTCTCTGTTTATTTCCGGCTTACGATAATAATAAGGCTTATTACGTCTTCTTATTTCTTTATTATCGCTCTCTCTCCTATTATTAATTGAATTAGTAAATACTCCTGCCTTAGCTATATATACTTTCTTCTATTACTTTATAGACTAATTCCTTTCTTCTTAATTAACTATTATAAACTATAAGTTAATAAGATCGTTTAGCGTTAATTACTCTTTCCCTTTCGCTATCTCCTATCTCTACTCTAAAAGTACTATATCCCGCTTACTACTAATCGGAATCAGATAGCTTCTATTATCTACTATATTACTTATACTCTCTCCGGGGTCGACTATATCGACTAGAATATAAGTCGGATCCTGCTTATTTTCGCCTGATATCTACTAACTTATATAGTCTGCTTACTCCCGCGCTTATATAACTTATTCTTATAAGCGTAAGAACTATAAAAACTTATATATTTATCCCGGGCTCCGCCTGAAAAACGTTACTAACCGCTTAGTCCTTAAATAGTATATATTACTTATATTATCTAGACCCGCTCTACTAATAGAGATACTATATAAGTTATTAGACTCTAATCGTTTTCTATTACTAATCGCTTATTTAGTGCTAACGCTTACCGCGATCTTAGTAAGGTCCTTAAGGCCTAGAAGGCCTTAAAGCTTCTCTAAGCCGCTAGTCTTCTCTCCCTATACCTATCCTCGGACTCCGCTTATTCTTTATCGCTAACCGCTTGTTTTAGCCCTATCGCTACCGAAGTCACTAATTCGGTTACTAATATTATCGCTTAGTAGGGTTAGACGTAAGCTTCTCGTAGTCCGCTTATTTTCTATCGCTAACTACTATAGTACTAGTAAAGTCCCTCTTACTCTAGTTCTAGGTGCTTATCGCGCTAAATAAGTCCGGTTATTTTAGAATAAAGTCCTAAGGAAATTCGTTAGGTTATATTACTTTTTAGAATTAATAAAATAATATAAAAGAAATCTGAACTCCTCTTATTAATACTTATAACCCGCTTAAAACTAATCAGATCCTCTCTTATTCTTCTTTTTCTCTTATACTTATCTAAGTCTATCGTAGTATTTAATATCTTTATACTTGCTTTCGAACTCGTCTATAGCTATAGTATCCGATAGGTCTTCAATAGGTTCTTATATAGGTTCGTAGTAACCCGCTTACTTTACTAGTACTTCCCTGCCTTTCCCTTTTCTCCTCGATTTATCTCTAGCGTAAAGAATCTCCTCTACTTACTATTCTTCGTAAGTCTCGAATAGTACAGGCCCCGGTTAACTATCGTTAGTCTCCTGCCTAAGTAATAGATCGTAGCTCGCTAGTCGTAATAGATCTATATAGAATACTAGGTAAATATTACTAGGGACCCTAGATAGACGAATAGCTACTAGCGATAATACTTCGTCTATTATATATTTAGCGTGCTTCGTATTAAGACTCTTTTTTAATCGATTTATCCGGTAGTTATATAAGTCTAACTATACCTTATCTCTCTTCCGGTACACTAGGGCTAGGGTCCTTATCCTATTAGCGCTATCTTCCTATTTCTAGGCGGACGCCGCTATATTCGACTAGTATAAGTTAGTAATCTTCTTTATCTTCTTTATAAATACTACCGCTCGTTCGCTTAATAGTAACTAGAAGTTAATCTCGGGTTCTATCTCTAATAGTATAAGTAATAGCGCTTCGTACTCGTATATAGTAAAGAATAAGCTTATCTCGAGGCTCGCGTAGTAATATCTATTTAATACTAACTAAGCTATAGGGAGCTACTTTTTCTAGTCGGACTACTCTTAGTTAATAAAGTTTCGTAGATAAGCTTAGATATCTTGATTTAGCTTTTCTAGTCCTCTGTTAGTTTATAGGTAGTATCTAGAGCTAAGTCTTTATTATATGCCGATTAAGCGATAAAAAGTCTTCTAGAATATACTTATTTAGTTAGTACTTCTATTACTTATAATCGCTCGCGGTATCCTATAGTTTCTTACTTAGTATTCTATGAATTTCTCGGCGTATTCCTCTACTTTTATACTAGGTATCGCTTCGATAACTACCTATTTACTTAACCGGTCTTTAATTACCTAAAGGTAATAGTTACCTTAAGAGTTTAGTAAGTTAGTTATAAAGTCTATAGATATCTCTTAGAAGAATTAGTCGGGAACTGGCAGTAGTCTCAGGAGTCCGTGCTTATATTCCCTCTATACTTTATTTCTCCTATAATAATTATAGTTCCTTAAGAATTATCTTATATGCCTCGACTATAGTAGCTAGTAGAAGGAGCGTCCTAATATCGATATAGTGGAGTCCCGCCCTGGATGACTGTAGACCGGCGAGTCGTGGACGGACTGGATGAGCCTTATCCTCAGAGTATCATTTTCGAGAAGTTCGATACAGGAGAAAGTCAGGTTCTAGCCTGGCTCCGAAGGAAAACATGCGGGTGCCGCTAGGCTTAGTAAGCACAGGCATCGCCGGTGCTTAATCCTGGGGCTCGCCCCTTACACACCGCCTTTTAGTGTGAACCCTACTAAATATTAATATACTATAATTATCAGAACTAGAAACTACTGAAGCTCTATGAATACTATACCGATTTGCCTCTAAACTACTTCTTTTTAAAGCTCTTGATCTATAGAGTATATATTTAGTCTGCGGCTATGCCTCCTAAATCTGCTTCTAAGATTAGTATAAAAGCTCCAAAAGGACGTAAATCGACTAAACTACGTACTCGACTACCTTCTGCGCTAGTATAACTAGCTAAAATAACCCTGAAAATCAATACTAAGAGTACTGCAACTGAGTCTACTGAGCCTACTATAGACTCAGTTGCAGCTATAGTACTAGCTATAGTACTAGTACTAGCTATAGCAAGCCAATCGACGCCTCCACCTCCACCTGAATCGATTATACTCTCTTCTTCGCCTCCGCAGATTATTATATAGGTTATAGAGTTGGAAATTCGATACTACTTAGACAGCGAGCGTATTAGCAGTATAATTAGTAGTGTTTCAAATAAGCTAGGAGAGGAGGGATATACCTACTAATCGATTAAGGAGACTGCTAGAAAGGTAGCAGATAATACTATTAATTCAAGGGGTATTTCTAGCCTAAGAAGAGATTATACTTACTAGTACGCTACGTATAGAGCTAATAGTAATCCGACTAAAGTAGATATCAGTAATTCAGCTGATTTCGACTATATTATTAAACGAGTTTCAAACTAGGGAGCTAAAGGCAAGGAGAAGATACTTAGACTCTAGATTTTCTTTAGTATTTTCTTAACTCCTCAGAGTATAGTTCGACCTCTATAGAAAGATCTAGTACTAGTAAAGCCTCTAATTATTGCTATTCTAAAGCGTATATATAGAGATCTGAGAGAGGAGAGAGAGGAGGTACTAAAGCCTAAGAAACCTCGTATAGCGATAGTATAGTTAATAGAGGAGGAGAAACTAAGCTATTAAGCCGAAAAAGGAACCTTTAAGGAGCTCTTAACCTTAATTCAAGTACTATAGGCTTGCAAAGTTAGCTCTTATAGTTTAACTACTCGCTTTTACTAGGTAAATAATAATAAGCACTATTACCTCTTAGGAGCTGATTTAACTCGCTAGGGCTATGATATTTAAGAAGGAGTTACTATAATTAATAAGCTTTCTATACTTCATAGAGGAGACTTATTAAGAGAGCTTACTAGGTTTCGAGAGGCAGAAGAAGTAAAGGAGAGAAGAGAGAGGAAGTAGAAGAAGAGAGAGTCTTACTATAATTTATCTTTATTACCGGAACGTCGAACAGGAGCCTAATACCCTCTGCAGACGCCTTATTAGCCTCTAAATAGCTTCCTATATTAGTACCCTATAATATAACCTCCTTAACCTCCTCCGGTATAGTCTCCTTATACTCCTAGCCTATAGGGCTATTTTTAACCTCCGATATACCCTTAACTTAATATACCTCCTCTAGACTATGAATATCAACTGCCTGAACTTTAATTACCTCTAAATCGATTATAGAAGAGAGTTAGGAGTAAGTTTCTATCGATAGCAGATCTGCGAGAGTCGAGCTTACTGCGTAGTAGTAGTAATTCTAAGGAGGTGTTATTTGCGCTGAAAACGTTTCTTTATAAGCTCTTACTACCCCCTAAAGCTTCTATAGCTTCGCAATTCGACTTCGCTATTAAGATATTTATAGAGTAAGAGTATAATATAGCTATAATATTAGAGACGACGATTAGAGA
This sequence comes from Rhynchosporium graminicola, assembly GCA_900074885.1. Lineage (NCBI taxonomy): Eukaryota > Fungi > Ascomycota > Leotiomycetes > Helotiales > Ploettnerulaceae > Rhynchosporium > Rhynchosporium graminicola. Next base: position 111 of record FJUW01000012.1, on the reverse strand, counting down.
GGGAATAGAGCTTAGAATAAAAGCTAGAGTCTTAAAGGTTATAAAGATGAATTTGAAGGTATTTAAGAAGTAGTATAATTAGTAAGAAGTATAATAAACTATAGAAGAGGA